>VXBI01011000.1:147409-181812 GCA_013397375.1 Toxostoma redivivum
CTGAGTTTTTCCTGATTTACTCCCAGCTATATTAGCCCTGGAGAGAGACTGCCTTCAAAGTGATCATATCATGGCAAATGGTGACCTGAAAGTTATTTGTGGAGGGGAAATGCCTGCATTTGTGCATCACTGTGTCTTTCTTTTGGTTTCTACACCATCAATCTACATTTTACTGTCCCTCAATTTCACCTCAAGTGAAAATTAAAATGAGTGCTTCTTAAAACTGAAATGAGAAATGTGACTAAATATTCCCTTTAAATAAAAACAGGTCTAGCTCACTNTTCACCTTCTGCTAGAAAAGGCTGCTCAGGCTTTTATCCAATCTAGCCTTGAACACTTCCAGGGGTGGGGCATCGACAGCTTCTCTGGGCAACCTGTAAAGAATTTTTTCCTGATGTTTAGTCTAAACTGATTATTTTTTCAGCTTGTAGCAATTCTCCCTTGTTCTCCCTTGCAAACAGTCTCTCTCCATCTTTCTTGTAGGCTCTGTTCAAGTACTGGGAGGAGCTATCTGTGAATCTGTGTCTCAAAGAATTCTTCACTAATTGCAGTTTTAAATAAAGCCTTCATGAATATTTCAGAGCAGGAAATCACTCTTCCAGGTGTCCATGGCTAGACTATAGTTTCATTATTATTAGCTCACCTTTTGCTTTTTTTCCAGACATCAATTGCTTTTCTGTCAATTTCTATTTAGATTTCTAAATTAGAATTTATATCTTGAATTTCTGGGGGGCAAAAAACGTTTCCATCATCAAGAAAGTGTTGCTTTTTGCAATTATGTAAAAAGGTTTATTAAGATATTGCTTTTTCCTATAAATATTCACTTATTTACATCATGAAACTATCACTGATATTGCAGTATCACTATTATTGCCATATCTACCTCAATGTTACAGCTCAGCATTCTTCTTTTCACCCCATCTGCAGCATTCATATATGTTCTTAAATATTTACTTCCTTTTTCCAAAGGGTTTACAGACTGAAGTCATCCCTGTTTATTGTTCTCTATATTCTAGATATTAATGTCTCCTCTTTTTTTGTTTTTCATTGGATTTGTTTATTTGTTTTTTGTTGGATTTTGGTTTTTGGTTTTGGGTTTCGTTTTTAATCTAGGAATGAGAGAAAACATGTATATATATTTATTTCTTTGATACAAGAATATGCACCAAATAGAAAAGAAGGGAAGACCCCAAATTAAAAAAAAGACTCACTTTGTAAATTTTACAGTCCCATAAATTCTGTCTGTTTGACAAAGCCTTTGACTTAGTCTTTAGCAGACTCAAAACTCCAAATGTTGCATCTGGAAACTATGACCATGAACATCAGAAGTCTTTCACGGATTCTTTCAGGTCACATTATTAACAGATTTGGTCCTGAGCTCCTTAAATATATATAGAAATGGACTTGGAGGATGACATTTTTTGCAGTTAAACACCTTCAATCACCACCCAGGATTTATCATGCCCTACTATCATGTCTCTTGCTGCCATCAAGAAAGGAATGGGTGGAGAAAGAGATTTCATTATGGTTAGTTTGTCTCCACAGGCAGGATGCTTCAGAGAACAGAAGAGAAAATGTGCTCCATCTCAGTAGTGGCCTGATAAAATCCTTGTCATCTGCAGTTTTCCTTTCAGAACTTTTTCTTATTTTAGAACATTTCATCTAAATCATCACTCTTTGGGCAGTTCTGTGTGAATCATAATCTGTTCTGATACCACTATCAGTAAAAATGATGCTGTCAACATTTATGTCAAAGCTGGGGCTGTAATTTCTTGACAGTAATGTTCCTCACTTGATATAACACTCTGCCCAACCTGGAGGAAGCTCCTGCTTGGTGCTCCCTCACTAAGAGTCCTTTGCTCCCAGGTAGAGAAGACACAGTGCTGTCCATGCCATATTTATTTACTCTGGTAACAGCTCTGAAGCTTATTTGCAAGAACAGTGATAATCCCAGAAGTGTAAGAGAGTAAAATTCACTGATTCCAGGGCTGGTTTGGGAGGAGGAGAGAGGGGTGGCATTGCTCTGTCATCAAATCTCCATTTTGAATTTATAGGCAAGCATGCATTTCAAGTTCAGTCTGTACAAGTCATCCCTGTGTGTCTCACCAATAACAGAAAATTTCTCTACATTTTAAAGCCAATTAAAAAACTTCCTTAACAAAACAAGCTAAGAAACTAACAAATGCAAATCCAAACACAAAAAAATATCTGTGCCCAAAATTATGGCTTGAGAAGACTGACAATGGACTATTTTCTAATCTTCAATATATTTTTTTGCCCTTAAAGTGCTGGAACAAGAAATTCAAATGTATATCTTCCAGTTTCACATAAAGTTTTAATATAAATGAGCTGTGAAATCCCAGATATGAAACACAGAGAGGAACCAATTTGGAAAAGGGCTACTTAGAAGTTCAAGGGAATGGAGAAATTTTCTTAGCAGTCTAGAAATTTTGGTTTGTTTAGGCTCTCAAAAGGAAAGAGATCACCATAGAATTTGATTACTATCTAAAATAACATCAAGGAAGTTTTAATGGTAACATGAGAGAAGGAAAAGGCCTATTATAGCTAATGGGAAATGTTTGCAAAAGACAAGATGGGTAAAAAGTGCTAAAAACAAATTTAAACTAGAAAGTTGAAGAGAGTTCTCACTCATTAGAGAAACTACATTCTGTAGAAATGTACCAACCATTGGCCTGGGAGCAAAAAATCCTGATATTTTTTAATATGGAAAGTGAAAGAGCTCATACTGCATGTTATTTGCCATAGGAGAGCATTTTCAGGATCCCACCTCTCTTCTCATTTCTACCGTTACTTGAAAAATTAAAAAAAATATACTGTTTTATCTAACCATCGGTCTTTTCAAAATCATATTTGTCATAGCAAGTACATTGAATATACAGTTAAGTCACACAACACTTCAAAAGGCTTGGTATTCCTGTGGGTGGCATGGATTTCTGGCCTGCTACAAGGACAAATCAAATACAGATCTAAAGGCAAAAGAGATGTGATTGCAAAGACAGAATATATTCTGTAGCAGCTCAAATTCAGTTCACTGATTCATTCTAGTTTAGAAGTCTGGGGGATTTTTTTTTTTTTTTAATTAAGGAAAAATCGTAGTAAAAGAAATAAACATTAATTTTTACACTGTGCTAAGGTATAAAGTTATGCAAGGAATATTAGAAAAAAATTATACAATTTTAAAAAAACAGTCTACATAAAAGCTAAAAGACAAACGTCTTTACTTCATCTGAGCTCACCCCTTCTTCAACCAAATGACATTCCTCTACTAACTGTACACAAATTCTAAAAAAACAGCTGCTAAAATCTGCAAATAATCCCAAGTGCCTTCATACCCCAGAAGTCTAATATTAGTTTAATAGCCTTCACTTTTGAGGGTCAAATTGGAGTCCCTGCTTGAGGACTAGAACAATCAACCTGGTAGACATATAACCAATATTGGAAGTGTTCCTCAGCTTCAGGAAGAGCTGCTCTCATGCACATATCAGTAAATCTTGAAACATTTCCTAGCCTAAATTCTAAAGTGATAGCAAAATTTTCCAGGTGGTTTTATAGATTATGCATGTCTCCTTTGAATGCAAATGCATTAAAAAAACAAAAACAAAAACAAAAACAAACAAAAAAAAAACACACCTAAGTCACAGGCACTACGCAGTAAATGTTAACAACCAACTAAGGTATTTCCTAGTCTTAATTGAGTTTGGATAATTACAGATACTCATTTACTTCCCCATCCCTCTATTTAAAATGCTGCTGCAAGTTTCACATGGATGAAGTGTTTACCCATTTGGTCTTGGGTCATTGTTCATGTCAGGCCACCAGTTTATTCCATTGTGGTCCATCAGTTTACAGAGCTCTTTGCTTCAATAATTCTAAAGGCAACAAAGGCAGATTTGTTCCAAACTTTATCTTCTCTCAGAAAGATCTTCTCTCTCTGAAAAGTTGTATTGTCTGGGAATACTGCATACAGCTTTGCAGTGACTGTGTTCCTCATACAAGACACAGTATGAAGTGCTAAATTCTCCAGTTCCCTGCCTCCCCTTACCCTGTCTCTCAGGAGAATCAGCACCAGTTTATCAATGACTGCAAGCTGTATCTTAGATATTATTTTTACCAGCTGTCTATTTTAATACTGCCTCAGAACTATGTTAGTATTTGCAACATTTGGCCACATTGTTCCAGTATAATATGCCTACTTATCTACATTACTGGGATTGCTCAGCAGGTGGCTACATCGTCAATGAAGAATCAAGTTCAAATTGTTGCAAATACATCTGACAGTTTTCTTCTTTGTAAATTCTGAAAGGCTTTGGATGTGATAATGTTACAGCTCCAGGTACCTCCCTCTTCTATGGTGCTTTTGACACTTTTTTGTCACTCAGTACTCTGGATTTCGGGTTTTTTTAGGTTATTGCTTGAGGTAGGGGTGGGGGCTTAACATATATAAAATGGCAATTGTGATTCCTATATTTTTATTTTCCTAGGAATTGTGTTTCCTATATTTATATTTTCCCCCAGTCCCTCCACATCTGTGGCCGTGGTAGAATCACCATCCCTGGAAGTGTTCAAAACACATAAGGATGTGGCACTCGAAGGTATGATTTAGTGGTAAAGGTGGTGATGGTTTTGGGTTGACAATTGGACTTGATGACTTTAAAGGTCTTTTCCAACCTTAATGGTTCTATGATTCCATGAAAACCTTTTGATTTGCTTGCTAGTGTCAAGTTAATTCGATAAGGAGAGCTAGCTTTAAAACTTAATTCCTGGAATTTAACATAAAAGAAATGTCCGGATTAAAAATAAAACCCACAAAAACCCTACAGAAATGTCACTGAATATGACCTTAAATCTTTGTAGATAGTAAAGAACCCTTAGGAAAGAAAGTTTTGTAGATCCCTCAGCTTTGGAAAAGTTCCTTCTGTGGTAAATTGCCTCTTAATAAATGAGATTGGGCATACAGGATGCACTGTGGTACTGGATGGCACTGCAGCTCCTCTTCTCTCTCCTGTTTTCCAACTTCAAGAATCACCTGATTCCAGGTGAGGCTGCTGGCACCCAGCCACACTTGGCATGTGTGATGGTCATGAACCAAAATAAAGGCTCTGATGCTGTGCTGAAAATGAGTGAAATGCACTTCTCTCTAGGAGAGGAGGAGAGTGAGACAGGAGGCAATTAGATGAGTCTTTCTTCTCTGCAGGAGAGTCTTGACACACTCCCCTTATGGTGGACACATCTGCCTTTCTTCACCTGCACACCCTTTGCCAAGACTAGTTTGTTTCCTTTCCACATGCTCCCTTTGAAATATCTAAATTTTGTTGAAAAAATAACGTTGGTTTTAATGTTGTAATCCAACATCTTGAATTACTTGTGGACACCTGAATTCTAAACTTGGTATGATAAGTATTTATTTCATTTTCATATTTGTTAGCTCAAGTTTAAAATAGTAAGCTATAAGTTAGAGATATGGTCTAGTTTGATTGGGGAAGATAATATAAATGAAATTCTGTCAGTAAATGTTCCAAATGTGATTTTTACCATTGTTAAGAGCATGCTTAATTTCCAAAATTTCCTCCCTCCAGATAAGATCATATGGCCAGCTCTTTACCTACCCTCAAATCTCATTTCCATGTTTGTGCATAACTTCATTGAGATGAAATAATAATAATAATAAATAATAAAGATCCTGAGGAAAACCACTAGCAAAATAATGAGTGACTCCTGCCTTGTTCAGAGAACTTGTGAGATTTCTTGCAGCGTTGCCCTGAAGGGCCAAAGGATGTGGGATGACATTGAAAACCACTGGGAAATCAGGAGTACACAGCAATGCAATTAGACAATTAAAAGTTTACCTGGAGTTGAAATTGGTAATGCATAAGAAAAGCCACCAGAAAGACTTCCACTATCACATGAAATGCAAAACAAAGACTAAAGAAAATTTGTGTCCACTACTGAATGAAATCACTGGCAAAGGACATGGAAGAAGATCCATGAGTTTTCCTTTGCTCAGACTTTAGTGGCACAGTCTTCATTCCAGCTTTCCCAGTCCCATGCCTAGCAGCAGAGTTCAAAGCATTGCAATACCATACACTATGCAGAAAGATCAAAATGGGAGTTGCTTGGGCAAATTTGGAATACAGATATCCATGGAAGCATATGGGACACAACTGGAGGTCTGGAGAATGGAGGGAATGACTCTGCAACACTTCACAACTCCACACAAACTCCTCAAAAAGTGCTGCTCACAAAGTACAATTCACAACTAAAGGTACTGGCTCACAAGCCACAAAAATCTCTACAAATTCGCCCCTTCCAAAACAAACTTTTATATGGACAATGGGAGAAAGGAATAGAATGCGTCCTGACAAAACAAAGGAAGAATACAAAGGGTATCACCAGTCCTTAGATCTTGCATTGGTGCTTCTGCATGGATATTCTGGAGCTGGGGTTGTGAGACGAAGAAAACGAAAGTGGAAAAAAGTGTGACAAAGAAAAAAAGAGGAAAGGAGAAAGAGAAGAGAGGAAAAGAGATGCAGGGCAACAGATCCATTTCCTTTTATATTTTATATTGCATACAAGAGATGCTCTGGGAAGGCTCAGGAGCTATCTGGGAATCTTCTGCAGTTCTAACGACGCTGGAACTCTCCTTATGCCCATGGTCCTGCAGGACCACAGCATCTCCACCAGCCAAGAGTGTCCTCCATGTGGAAGACCAGACCCCTGTTGGAACACACACATGCACCACACATGTGAGCTCACAGGAGCTCTGGACTGAATGCCAAGGGACAAAGCCTGTGTGTCTGCTGAAGAGCAGCAATGCTGGGGCAGGAACAGCCACTACCCAGTGTACCAGAGTGATCCCTGCTGCTGCCCCCAGCTGCTGCTCAGCCAGGGATGCAGATGTCCTAAAGAGGGGAAAAGGCTGTTTTTTGGGGTGTTGCCATCTTCTCATCACCTTGCAGGAACTGTTTAGCCTCAGGCTGGACAGAGGCTGTGATGAGACACTGATGGCCCTCACAAAGGCCCAGCAATTTGCTGGAGAGGGAAATGCTCCTGGTGACCTTCCTGGTGCAAAACTTACTCTGACTTGTTCAGAAAAGGTTGCCAGAGGACTCTCCCCTTGCACACTGAGGGAGGTTGAAAGGATGGGGATCACCTTCTGCAAGCCCCATCTGAAGAGGGGGTGGGTTGGTTTTGGCTGGGTCAAACTGAGTTTTCTTCCCAATGTTTGGCATGGTGCTGTGTTTTGGGCATATGCTGAACACAGGTAAAACACAGAGATGTTTTTGTTATTGCTGAACAGGATTACACAGACAAGGCCTTTTCTGTTTTCATACTGCCACACTGGCAAGAGGGCTGAGGGTGCTTGGGAGGCTGGGAGGAGACACAGCTGGGACAGGGGACCCCAAGTGACCAGTGGGATATTTCAGACCCTAGGAGGTCATGCTCTGTACATAAGGGAGGGGGGAAAGAAAGAAGGGCAATATTTGAAGTGGTGGTGGTTGTTTTGCCAAGTAACTACTCTGCATGGTGGGTCCCTGGTCTCCTGGAGGTGGCTGAACACCTGCTCATGGTAGAAATGAATTAATCCTTATTTTGCTTTGCTTATGTAAACAGCTTTTTCTTTCCTTATTGAACTATTTTTATCTCAACCCACGAGTTCTCCAGCTTTTACCCTTCTGATTCTCTCCCAGATCCTGCTGGTGAGGGAGTGAGTGAGTGTCTGTGTAGGGCTGGGCTGCTGGCTGGGGTTAAGCCATTACAGACAGCCAGTGCTCAATCACTCTCAGTAAAAAAGTGTTTCCTGATTTCCTACAGGAACCTCCTGTGTTCCAGTTTGTGCCCACTCGGGCAGCATTCCAAAAAGCCTGACTTCACCCTCTTTGCATCATCTTTTAAAACATTTACATACATAGACATATTCTCCCTGAGCCTTCTCTCTGAAATGGGCTTCCTGGTGTCCAGAAATCATGAGTCTTCTTTTAGACTATTTCTCCAGCCTGTTGAGGTACCTCTGGATGACAAATGGTGTACCAGCCAGCTCTCCCATTTTTGTACAGTTCTTTCCCCATCGTCTAGAAAAATAATTAATATCTATGACCAGTGACTGAATTTTAACAAGATTTTGTGTCACAGATTGCCACCTTCCTGCTCTTTTCAGTCATATCTCTCTGTTTATCTTGCCCATGCTTCATCAATTCCCCTGTGAGGATCCTGTGGTGAAATTTTCAGTGTCTTGTGGAAGCCAGGATAGGCAACCACTGCTTTCTCTCACCTGCCAGCAAAATAATTTCACCACAGAAATTTATCACATTGGTCAAATATGTGTCCCCCTTAGTGAATCCATGCTGCTGCTCTTGTTTTCTTTCTTGTCCTTCATTTACCTGAAAATGCCTTCTAGGATTAACTACTCACTTTCCAAAGGACTATAGACTGACCAGCCTGTAATTCCACAAGCCCTCCTTCTTACTCTTTTTGTAGATAGGAGTGACCTTTGCTTTCCTGCAGTCCTCAGGCACCTCCTCTAGTCACCATAATCATTCAGCCACTCTCAAGAGACCTCACAATGGAATAATCCAAGCCCCTCAGCACTTCTGGGTACATGGTATCAGGACCTAAAGATTTATGTTTATCTAATTTGCTTAAGAATTCTTTAACCTGATCTCTTTTACTAAGGGCAAGTTTTTCTTGCCCCAGACACCTGTCACCATCATTTTTTCTTATGCTGCCTCTTGTTACTTCCCATGGATGGTGTTTGGGTGCTAATTGAAGTCCTTTCCATGAGTCTCACTAGACTGAGCTCTACCCTCTGGAATTTTATGAGTTTGTCCTGAAATTAGAGCACCTTCATATATATATATTTTTTTTTGCCACAGTGCACTGAGAATTCCTTCCTAGCATTCCAAGGAAACATTTACTTGTTTATTGAGCATGTAATTCTCCCTGTGGCTTCCATGATAGGCAGTTGGGACACCCTGGTTTGAAGGGATTTTCAGCCCATCTCTTGTCCGAAAAACCTGCAAATTTGCTTTCAGTCACACATAAACCAATGTCTCCAGAGTGAGAGGGAAGTAGAGGCTTGGAGACCTATTTCATTTAATGAAGACCATATCAGATATTTTCATGAGTAATTATATATGCTGGAATTAGGGTTGATCTCACATGCAATCTCTTCCCCTTTAACAAAAAAGTACCATGGAATTTTAAATCCCTAGATTGTCAAACACTACAATAATATTCTTGCCAATGAGTTTACTGTCATAAGCATTTGGAGAGAAAGTCCATTTTAAAAGAGTATTCATGAAAAACACTTTCTGAATATGTAATTGGGAGAAATGTCACAGCAATTGTTAGAGTCACACTCACTAATTAGAGAAAGTACAAAATACCATGTGATTTATGTGTTCCATCAAAACAAAACTAGGATTTCTGATATTGTATATTCACAATGAATTTTGCTTGTGTTCAGTATACAGACCATGCTTCAATTGCAGAAATCACTCACTGAATCATCAGTATGGAACAGATGCAAGAAAATTGTGATCTTCTTGATGAGAAGCAGTAAAAAAAAAAAAAAAAGGCACTGGATCAATTATTCACTGCAAATTACACACTTGGCTACCATGATCATTATAACCCCTTCACATCCTGTTACTCTACACTCCATTATTTCTGCTTACCCCTATGGAGTCTGCCCTTTTACCCTCCTGACACTCCCCCCTTTTCTAGCTGTCAAACAGACTATTTCAATCCCTGTTTAAAGGATTTCTTATTTCTCCTTTGTGTGCTGCCTGTATCCTGCCATCCCTATCTCTCCCCCTTGCAGCTCCATCAGAGTAGTGGCTTTCATGCCTAAAATGGTGGGGGAAATTCTGGTTTAAAGACCATCTGGCTTCTATTCACAGGGACACTATTGAAAACCAAACTGGTTTCTTAAACTCCTCCTGAAGTGTAGAAAAGTGGTTTTTTTTCCCCCCTCTGCTTTTAAACTCAGGGATTTTTAACATTTTTCTCCCAAAGTCTTCAGATTGGTTCTTGAAACTGCTGCTGTTATGCAGGAGTCCTGTATGGCTTCCATAATAAATAGCACAAATAATTTTTAACAAATCCTTCCTTTATCAGCAGAGCTCAGCACAAGAAAGGATTATGCATGGTGAATTTGATATAGGGGATGCAAAGGTATTGACTTATGGGATAGTTGTTAATTGTTGGGGCTTATTAACGATATTTCTTCAATTTACCATTCAGCTGTCAAGAGTGTCTTTGTCAGTCCTGTATAAAGAATCTAAATATTATCCCCTCTGTCACTGTAAGGTGTGGCAGTATTACTCTTTCTGTTTAACATTTAATCAACAAATTCAAATGACTTGGCCAAGGCCGAGCAGGAAGGCAATCTATGATCAAAGGAAAAAACAGAGACTTGCAATCTATGCCAGCACTTTAAGCATCAGATGCCTTGTCTTCACAAAGCACAGAAGAGCTTACTCTACTGCAGTACTCTAGCTTTCATAATATCTCAAGCTGCTTCATGCTCTAAGGCATAAATTTGCTTTTTTAATAATTCCTGTCACTGGAGAGGAGGTGGAGGCAAAGACATTTAAAATGTTTGTGTTAAACCCTGAAAGGATGTTAACTTTAGCTTTGATAGCTTTCTGCCTATTTTACAGTACAATAAATCTATATAATTTCTATCTATCACCTAAAACTAGACTTGGGCTTATTTCACCAAAAGATATTTCAGATGTTTCCTATGGCCTGTGGAAGAGACAGAAACATTAATTGTTTCAGGGCACAGCAGTGGTGGAGCATTGAGTTCCACCTCCAAACCAAATGGGTTCTTTTGGTGTCCAGATGAGACAGACCTGGTTTACAACAGGACCTTCAGCAGCCTCATCTCAGGAACAAGATCTCATGTGATGATGGTCAGGATGGATTATACAGGGAATGCAGCCAAAGGAATCCTCCTTTGAAAGTTATTCCATTTTTCCTTGATCCAGTGATCAACTCAGGACATAGAAGGTGTTTAATCCAGATACTGACTGGATATGCTTTGTGGTACTGTGAGATTGCATAACCAAGTTAGTGGTGCATTTCACTCTGAAGAGAGAAGATGCAACATACTCTCTTGAAATAAAACAATGAGCTAACAAAATTCCGTGGTAAATGTAGCAGTGATTTAACAAGAGTCAACAGCGAGGAACACTGGATTATTTGCTGCATAGGGAACAGGGTCACACAGACCTGTCAGGGGGATGCTCCTGTTGGGCCATGAGGTTCAGAAAGAACCTTCTCAAAAAAGACTCTGGGTACACCTGCATCAGCTTCTAATCCCTGACTTGGTCAAAAGTTTACTTCTAAGGGTTTATATGTGCTTAGTCAACTCTTTATATTCCTTACTTCAGATTTCAAAATAAAGAATGCTATCAATCACTTAGCAAGGCTCAGCTTCAGCAAGGAGTCTCAAGAGTGGCATTGAGAAGTGTCCCTGTTCAAGGGGAGAGCCCTTGAACTGCGGGGCTGGAGTGCTCAGTGGCTCCCAGGCTGCTCACTATTTATGGAGTAAGATGATGGAATCATGTTTGCATAACAGCAAGATTTCTGGATCACTTTTCCAGAGAGCTTTTGGCCTTTTTCTGTGTTGCCAATCCAGTTTCCAATCTGTCTCCAGCCATTGCCATCCCCATGAGTGGTAATGGTTTAAGGGACTGGGGGGAGCACACCCTCACACCACCTTCAAGCTTAAAAAGATGGAATTACTTCTGATCTTTATTTATCCAGTCTTCTCAATCTGGGTGTTCAGACTGGCTCATTTCTGTACAGGAAACAAGTCTGAATGTAGACTATGGAAACAGAAACTCTTGTGATCCTGCATGGAAAGAGTAGGAGTAGGAGTAGGCAATAATATGTTTGCAAGCAGAACAGCATCAAGAATCTTATTTTGGATTTCCCTTTACTTAAAGTTAAGCTCATTATATCTGTGACTTAGTCTGATTTCAATGGCTTCAGATAGAAACAAAAACAAAATCAAAAACAAAACCAAACCAAACAAACAAACAAGCAAACAAACAAAAACAACCTGTGCCTGTTCCCTCTAACCTATTATCTATATTCTGTCTTCTAATACAAGCAAATATGTCTTGCTACCTGAAAGCAATAGAAGTAACAGGACTTCCAGGATTAGTAGCATTAAATAGATCTTAAGCATATTATGTAGTCCCTTAATTTTAATAGAAAATGTAAAACAAACAAACAAATAAATCACATATGTACTTTTCAGAATTGGATTCAGTAAAGTCTAGGAGACTATGTCTGGTTTAAGTTTAAGAGCCACTTTAAAACCATTGTAGGATGGTTGTCTAAAATTATGGCCTCATACCTCCAGGGTCTTTTCATCTTTCTGGAAAAAAAATCTACAAAAATAATTAATTCTGTAGGAAATATTTTGAAGAATTAAGATGCTCTATAATCTTTTGTGATTTCTGTTTTTCTTGCGTAAGAGAATCTCATTGTGAAAGGACCCTATTTTAAGACAGCTCTAATGTTTTGCAAAATACTTCTCCACACTTTTTCCTATTGGTTAACCCTGCTGATCCCATAAAAAACGGTATTCCAAACCTCAATTGGCAGATGCTATCTGATTTTAAAATAAACAGAGTCCACTTCCAAAATTTGCTATTGAATTATGGGCCTTTCTGTCTGAGCAATGAGATAAATATCTAAAGTACTTCACTTAAGATGTCTATTAGAAAAAAATGTTTTGGATAAACCCTATAGGAATACCAAGAAAAATCCCTCTGAATCTGTCATGTGGCACAAAGGCAAACACCAAATACAGCCCTTTCTAGGCATCTCAGTAAAGCTTGCAGTAGGCTCATCCAACACAAAGGCAGAAGAAGAACTTCTTTGCTTATTCAGTCCAAAGGGGGAAAAAAAAAATCTGATTCAAAGGGCAAAAGAGCAATACCCCTAAAGAGAAGAAAAGAAAAGAAAAAAAAAAGAAAAGAAAAAAGAAAGAAAGAAAAAAAAAGAAAAAAGAAAGAAAAAAAAAAAGGTTGGATACAATTGTCTTTATTCTTCACCTCCTACTGCCCTGAAAATTCAAAAAGAAAAATAAATAAGAAGAAGAATGCTTGATTTTACTGAATAACAGCCAGTAGTGAGCATGAATTTAGTGAGTCAAATATCAAACCAACAAAGGAGCATTCCTGCCCAACTGTATGAGGAAAATCTCAACCCATGGCAACAATTTTAGAGAATAAGCTATTTTGTACTGCCCAAGAAGACAAAACTTAAGACTTACTGTAAACATCTTTCAACTCTATGGATACCTTGTTTATCAAATAGATAGCTAGATGCTAACATCTCTTTTGCAAAAATCTTCTCCTAACACCTGTGATCCATGCTCAGGGAGACAGCCCCAGGTAAGTCAGCTCTTTCTTTATGAGACTACTCTACCTTTTTTACAGTCTGGCAAACAGAGCCACCCAAGGGGTTAAAAGGCTGTGCTGAAGGTCACACAAGGTGAAGCCCAAAGGGTCAAAGGCTTTCTTCATCCTGTGTGTTCCACTCAGTGCCTGTGTTGGCTGTTTTAAGGGGTCTTTGGGGAGATGGAAGCTAGCCACTGCATCTGGGGATGAATACGTCAATGACAGCAGGAGGACTGGATGTTTTCATCTCCTCTCTAATCCCCAGGGCACAGACACCAGTTTGCACACACATGAGTACCTGCATCGTTTCCTTATCGGTGTTCCGATCATGTGAGTCTTAAATCTGCTGGAATGACAGCTCAACGCTGATGTGAGAAATAGTACTTAAAAAGGCTGCAGATGGGGGATAGAATGTCTGTTCTTTAAGTGTGTGTATATATATTCCTTCTTCCATTGAATACATTTTTGAAAAGCCCTGTGTTTGTTGTGCTAACTGTTGCCAGTTAAGCAGCATGAGCGTGGCAGAAAATCTGTGTTTTACAGTTTAAAAAAAAACCAAAACCCAATAAAACAACCAACAGGTCAGTCCACTATCCACTAGCTTGATTTAGAGAATTTGCTTCTTAAAGTACATGTATAGAGAACAGTGGAAGGGGAAATGTCTGGACATGTGCTTTATATTAGTTGTCTGGTGATGGCGACAGGTGCATTTGTCAGGCCCCAGGGAGCAACTCTGTTAGATTCACTTTATTAATTGAGCAGATTACATGTTTTAGGAGATTTATTCCCTCCTCCTCCCCCAGTCTCCCTGCTCCTTTTTCTTAGATATTCTATGGTTAAAGCAGGGAAGGGGAAAATAAACTTCATTTTGTCTTTATCAAGTTATAATTAAGAATGAGGGGAGTGGAAGAACCCAACAGTAATGCAGAGGGTGCATAACACTGACAAGGTCAATTTTCTCCTGAATATTCTTACAACAGCAAGTATTAATAAGATGAATAATAGTAACTGAGTGTGAGTTTGTAGAGTTTTAATTCCTACTTTAAAGTTTTCTTTGACATAATAGAGACAGGATGGTGGATGCAAGTGGGAGGTCGATTTAATGGCCTCCAGCCCTACAGATTTCTTACCAGGCTGAGGGGTCTTTGCAGTATTTGCTGCCTATCAAGATACCTGGAATTAAGAGGCAGCATTCAGGAAAGGGAGGCTGAGGAAAAACCATTTGCCCAGGATTCAAGATGTTTTCCACACTAACTGTTGAATGGGCTCTTTCCATAAAATTTTTGATTGAAATACAGTTTCAAATATAGTTTGAGATCCTCTGTACTCATGGTTCTTTTAGGGGCTTTTACTCAGCTGATCAAAATCAAATTCTCATTTGAGGTACATCCTAATAAATCTAGAGTAGCTGCAATGTGACCAGATGCCTTAAGTGCAGCCCAACAGACCTGTCCTGGCACCCCTCTGAAAATTCCACCTCAGGAAAGGTCACAGATGGGTGCATATAGCTTTTATTTATGCCAGTTTTATTTATCTCATGTACCTAGGCTATTACTCATAGCTTAAACTCTCCAGGTTATATGTTTAGGAAAAGTTGTTTGCTTATTTTCGTAGGACATTGCCAAGACAGGGTTCTATTTTGTTTCACCTGGTGATCCTATGTAGCAACAAGTAAAAATTAAGAGTATCTTGTACTTTATTGTGTTCATACTGTGCTCCCACATTCACAGAATACTAATACAGCCAATAAGATCTTCCTTGAACCCATTTCATTCATTTTTTACAGTGAAGCCCAGTGTGTTTACTAAGTAATATTGAATTTGAGCTTTTCCTGGAAAAGCTCATGCTTTTAAAATGACCTCGATCTGTGTTTTATTCGAGGTAGAATCACGTGGACCAAGCACAACTAACTAGCCAAAAGTCAATGTATTTAGTTTTTGCTCCAGAGAAACTGAATAAATAATACAGATAGTTAGATTGCCCACTGCCACAAGCATCCATTTTTCATGGAAAATTTATGATCTAAGTACACAAGACATTGTGAATACACAAAAAAGGCCAGTAATCCTGAGTCTCTGGAAGACAACAAAAAATCTATTTATATCCATAAAATGTGTTCACTAGTGGGGGCAAGATTCATAGGGTTTTGTGTGCACAATGCAGCACAAATATTGACTAGTAAAAAGACTGTTTACTGCTGAAGAGATGGGAGACTCATTAGTGGCATAGCAGAATCATAAGCTGGCCTCCTCCAGAGGCACAGAAGTTTGTAGCAATGAAAATGATGTCTGAGAAGGATGCTGCCATCTGTAAGTTTGAACACTGGAAGGCTTAGGGAGGAAAGAAAAGCATGACATTATTCTGAAACCCTGATGAAAATGTTCCTATGAAGGAGAAGCAAAGGATTAGCAAGCACTTGGGAAATAAATGCAATATAATCAGGGAATACTTTTCTGATAGAGCATGGCAGTTAGTGAGAAGAAAAGATTTTTTTTTTTTTTGGGTTTTCACTTTTAAATGCCACCTTTTTATTTCCCATGGGAATTATAAAATACAAATTTACATTTTGACAATACGTTCCTATGATAAACAAAGTGTCCCAATGATTATGTTTGGGCCGTTTTCCCCCAAATTCTAACCCTTGTGAATTGGGAA
This sequence comes from Toxostoma redivivum, assembly GCA_013397375.1. Lineage (NCBI taxonomy): Eukaryota > Metazoa > Chordata > Aves > Passeriformes > Mimidae > Toxostoma > Toxostoma redivivum. The sequence continues at coordinate 163,507 of VXBI01011000.1, forward strand.
GTGTGATATGGTGAGTGACAGCAGTCTAGGGACAGAGTATTAAAATTTGAAGCCTGCAAGTCGTGTTCAATAAATATACATCAAGGGGGATGAAACCTTTACAATTCACCAGCACATTTTATTCTACAATTTTCAAAAGAAAAGTAGCAGGGGTCTCAATCAAAGCATGTTGAAATGTTCCATCAAACACATCTCTTGCAAATGTAGCCTGACAGTGCCTGCTTCCATTTCCGAACTTCTCACTTAAATGGGTAACGCATGTGTAAACAGTGTTTATTTTATTGTAAATAGAGTGTTGTCTCTGTCCTTTAATATCACATCTCTGTGTTTGCACCCTTGGTGTCTCTTTTAACTGTTAATTCAGCATTACCCTATACACATTTATTAAGGCTGGAATGGAGGCCTCTGGACAGCTATTCCATCCCCCTGCATTGTGGCAGGATTGGCTTCACAGATTTTTCCATCCCTAATAATTGGTTATCACATCCTGCCCTGAATATTATTTCCTCCTTTACATGAGCTCTTTCTGCTGTTTTATTCTATTGCCTGAACTCTTCTTTTTAGATTGGATGAAGATTTTTCTTCATATTCAGCATTTAGGTTTTCAGCTGAAGTATAGTGCAAAATATCCTCTTCTGTCCTTGATGAGAAACAGAGAAAAGGTTGCTGTAACTTTTCATCTATCCCTTGGGAAATGTGTAGCATGCCCTGTGGCCCTTATCACATATCTATCAAACAGGGATGGGTGGATGGAGCTGAGCTGGGGCTGCCTGGTTGCTGAGGAGATGTCTTCACTAGTGACACTCAAATCAAGAAAGGAACCATGATCCCACGTATTTCTGACTCCAGATAACTTTGGGCAGTGCAGAAACTCTGTGTTTCTTCTGAGAGATCAGATCAGTGGTCCCTCTAGTGGCACCTTCTCCCTCAGGTTGCCAATTCCTGCACAAAGAGAGAGGGACACCTGTATCCCAGGGAGACAGCCTCTTCTGGAGAATGTTTGGTCCCCCAGCTGATGCCTAAGTGTGAGGTGTGATTTCTAACTATCTGCTAGGTATCATTTTTACATCTTTGGCCATTGTGTACTGATGATTCACCTCCATACTAAACACCTGCCCTGAGATCAAAAGCTTTTTGTTATGTCTGATGGTATTCTGTATTTGTGATTTATTTTACAGCACAAGACATGCCTGTTTTGCTGCCCAAGAAGGGCCTGTCCCAGCAGCAGGAATTCAGCCAGCTATGCCCAAGGCTCCTGAATCAATGTTTCCATGCCTTTCCCCACTGTGGTATTCATCTTTGCATTTCCATGGAATTTCCTCGTGATTTCAGTGAATGCAACAAGAGGAAGAAACACCCATGCAAACATTGGAGAAGGAGGCAGAAAGGAGCAGCAGAGACCCCCCAGCATCCTATGAAGACTGTCAGTCTGGGGCAGATGTCCACACTTCTGTCTGCCAAGACAATCACTCTGGGGCAGATACTCATGTGAAGGACCCCGTTCCAGAGGAGATGGAATATTCCTGATGTTGCCTGGAATCAAAAGATAAAAATTTCCAAACAATATTAAGAGTGGCAAGATAAAAAACAATTTTTTAATGAAAGTTTTCAGGTGCACAAAATATGTCTCAAAGATTCCTGCAATTTGCATAAGGTTAATTAATTAGCATATCTAGCAGGTACACTCAATGGGAGATCAGTTGCCCCAGTAATCCACTCTTGGGTCAACCCCTTGGAGTTGGTGCTGGGGATTCTTTGTCCTGTTTCTTCTTAGGTGTCTTAAGTTCCCATGAAAAACAAGATGTCCTTATTCAAGCACAAGGACAAGGAAAACAAGATGTCAGAAGTTCACGTCTTAATGATAAGACTAAACAAAATTTCAAGAATGTGTTAGAAAGGGTTAGTTTACCACTCTAAGATGTGACAAAAGGCAGGAAAAGTACTAGAAACCATATAACTATATAACAAAAATCTATAAAACTACAAATATATGAAAAACCTAAAAAACTTTAGGCATCATTAGTATGATACCAACAGTGACTACACCCTGGGCAACTTGGGGTTGGGTAGAGAAATCTGATGAGTCTGGGAAAGCAGAAGGAAACAAGCTGCCTTAAGGTTTGTCTCTTTTGTTTCTCACTATCCAAATCTATTTTAATTGGCAATAAATTAAGTTCATTTTCCTGTCTGCTTTGACCGTGACAGTAATTGATAAGTGATCTCCCTGTCTTAACCCACAAGCTTTCTTGCTTCTGTTTTATTTTTGTTTTGTTTTGCTTTTGTTTTGTTTTGCAGGGTTTTTTTTGTTTGTTTTTGTGTTTTTGTTTTGCTTCTGTTTTTTGGTGGATTGTTTGTTTTGTTTATTTGTTTGTTTTGTTTTGTTTTTTATTTCTACTTTCTGCCCCTGTGCTTCTGATGGGTAGTGGGGAGTGAGGATCTGAGTGTGTGTTTGCCTCCTAGAGAAGGTGAACCCATGACAAAGAAAACAAAAAGGCAGAAATCTGCCAGATAGGATTTTCAGCTGTAAGGTCTTCTTGGAGTTTTTTTGTAGGCTATAAAGAAATAATTTAAGTGACTACAAAGAAGTTAAGCTGGAGCATAACCTGATCAGCTCTGTACACCCATTTTAACCTGTTAATTCATTCTTCATTGGTTTAGTATCTGGTTCTATGAATATTTCTGTTAATAACTTTACACACATGAATAGACCCATTAATCACAACTAAGGAGACTGGAAGGCTCTCAGATGTTTGCAAGGGAGGGCTGTTTGACTGCAGAACTGTTTCACATAGGTTTTGGGGGTAATGTCCTCTGTGACATGAACCAAAAAGCATAAAAGATCAGGAAAGTGAGTAGATAAAATGGCACCTGAATATCTTTAAAAATACAAACCTAAGGCATTTATGCTGGCAAATTCTGCCAGGTTAAAGAGTGTGGTAGGCTAAGATTTCTAAGGTAGCTCTTAATTTGACACTTAGAGAAAACTGAGATTCTTGAAATGAAAATATTATCTAAACTTAATTAGAAGTGCTGTCTTGGGAAGTTGGCAACTAAATATTTGACAAAGCAAATCAGTATTTTACACTGCACTGATATTTGACAATAAATCTTTGTATTTTTGCATCTATTCCCCATGGTGTAGTGGTCTGCCCCTTTAGGACTCCATGAGTTGTCTATGCACAGATGCCATGTAGTGCTAGTAACTCTCACTCCCTTCAGCTCAGACTGTGCTGAGCAAAATTAATCAGAGGACTGCAGCTAATCTGACCCATTTGCACTGGACCTGTGGACACACAGAGGAGGTGAAAAACTTCAGTAAATGTAGGTGCTGCATGCCTTGCTGTAAAAAGAGAGCAGTGTGTGAGACTGGAAATACCTGTCCATGTTTGCCTGCCATGACAAATTACATTTCAATATTTACCCCATGATCTAAACCCTTCTGCCATCTAACCCAGTATCCTAGAGGCAATGCCTTGAAAGAGTCCAGAACAAGAAAATGCACAGGTTAATTCTTTCCCAATATTGTCTGTCTTCATTCAGTGCAGAGTCCTAACACCTAGACTGTTTACATCTCTGTCTATCCTTTAGAAAGGACTTTCATTAATTTGTCTAATCATCTCTGGAAACTGCTTGATGCAGTTAACATCCACAAGTTACTGTGGCAACAAGTTGCACAATTAATTCTGCTTTATATAAAAGTCCTTTCTTTTGTTTGTTTTTAGAATGTCACCTCTGATAATTCTTTTTTGTCTACCTATAATTTTTGTGTCATGAGAAAAAATAAATACTCATTTATCATTATTCTTCACAATTTAGAGACCTCTTTCATTCTTTTCAGACTTCTTTTTGTCTGTGCTTTGGGCTACTTAATGCCTTCCTGTACAGAAAAAGTTCTATATGTTCAGTCTTGCCTGCATATTTCTATTGACTGTTTTATCCTTTCTGAGAAACAGAAGGACAAGAAAGAAGGTGCTCCATGTCTGATATGGATGTTCCATATGGGAGAATGAGAGTTTTATTGTTTTTATTTATTTCTCATCAGTTCCTGATGTACTGTTACAGAAATACCAATATAAGTGCTATTGTAGATGCAGTTATGCCAGCATAAACTGCTTTGTGATACATGGCAAGGGAACAAGCCATACTAGGATCAAAGGAAAACATTACAAAAGTCAGAGTGCACTCACTATGAGAGCTGCAAAGTATCAGTAAGAACAATAATAGCAATGATTCCTCTCTGCCTGAAATAAATTGTACCAATAGTTCCATGCTTAGAGTCTGTGTGCATACCTGCCATAGACCAGAGCCACCCAGTAAAATGTTTCAGTGTATGCTTGACTTTGACCTGTGAATATTTCTACTGATACTCCTTTAATTTTGCTGGGAGCACTCATCTGCTTTTCATCTGTACACATGCTCTTTTGGGTCAGGGCCCAAAGCATTTGAACAAATATTTATCAGATATTTCACAGATTTTTTTTCAGCTCTACTGGGAACTGGATTCGTTACACCCCTTCATGTTCTTATGCCAGGGGTGAAAATGAGCCTTTTCTCTTATACTTTGAAAAAGAACTGATTTATCTGATTGGAACCAGGAGCCTGAATTTTAAGCACATTAGCAACTCAGTTCTGTGTCTGGTCTGTGCACACAATAAGGAGATTTGTATTCCAATAGTGCAAAGCTTTTCATCCTTGTGGCTTACTGCACAGGTGTAATCCCTAACAGAATGGATTACTTTTACAAGCTGGAGTCCCTAAATGAGGCAGTGGGTAGCATTTATGGCTGTCTACATGGACTTTGCCATTTCGAGCCAAGACTTGTACTTAGATTTGGTGTGATCCCAGACCTGTATTCCCCTGTCTATCTGCACCTAATCTGCTACCTCCCTAAGATTAAGTTCATTAAATTGCCATCTCTCTTTCATCACAGGATATTTTTGTCATTGGAGAGGTGCCCTGAATTCATGATTCTGCCACAGTCCCCATGGGATAAGAGCTAGTGGCCAAGACGGGCTCATTATGCATTGCAAGTAGACTGCTTTGCCTACAAGTGGAGGGTTGAACCCCAGGTTTCTCCATCATCATTCCCTAAATATGGACTCAGACATACACCTAAAATTAGGCTGGCATAACATGTCTGCAAGGTGATTTTTGAGCACACCTTGCAGTTCATTTGGAATTTCAAATGTAGTGGAGAAAGTAGCATGTATTAGTTAGTTTTACCTTCCATGGGAAGCTCTGGATGCATTTGAAGTGTGTTGCCAGACTCTTGGACAATTACAGGAAATTTTATGTGATTTTACAGACTGAGGTTGTTATTTGGCATCCTGTGGCTCATGTGAGGTGAACCCTGCCTACCTATCCAAAATATCATGGAAGTAATGGTCTTATGTTTTCCATGATTTATTAATGATTTAGGACTACATATATAGGTTATCCCCAAATGTGAAGCATACAGTTTCTATTTTAGCTCTGATCTGCTGATTTTATTTCACTTAGTCAATCATTTACCTGGCTTTAAAGTGTTTTTAATATCTCTCCCTAAAAGATCATAATCCTAAGAGATCCTAAGATATCCTAAATCCTCACTAGGAGATTTTATTGTCTCTGTAGGAGGAGATATTGATATTGCTATTGAGTGACATAGCTAGTCATTCCTTGTGATACCCAGCATTCCTCACACTGGGGATATTTTTAAAGGCTCTCAAGTTTTTGCTGAAGTTTTCTCACTGTTTAGTGATATAAGCTGTGCTTTCCTCTTATTTACTGATTTTTTTAAGTGCTTTGATGAAGATGGGCTTAGTTTGAACACAACCTATTTTGCTGAATTCAATGTACCCATTACTTTCCAGCCATCATTACCTTGTCTATTTGCTCATTAAAACAGGTCTAAACGCTCTCTAGCCAGTTTCCATGGATGTATTCATACAAGTCCTCTTATTCTACTTATCTTCTTTGGCTAACAATAATTTGCTATGCTTTATTTATTTATTTATTTATTTATTTTATTTGCTGTTATTATTTCCCATCAAACCTTATCAGATTTTATACTTGTGCTGTTGCTGGGCTATTAGAAGACAGCCACAAGCCCTTGTTCCAGTAGAAAAGTTTACCACGTTGTTGATGAAAGCTGGAAACAAAACTGTTGCTAGGATTCAGCACAGTGAATGAGGTAACAAGGCTGGGGGGATTTTAAAACAGAGGGCTTAGGATATTGCCACGGGACTTTAGCCAGCCTGATTACTTTCTGAACAATTATGTAATGGCACACTGGACTAAAAGAGTTTTTCTTTTTTCTTTTTTTTTTTCTTTTTTAATCTAATGTATCATATCCTGGTTTTCAAACAGAAAAGTTTCAAAATATTGTCTTAGAAACAGAATTATTCATTTGGAGCTGAGGTATGATAACCAAGGAGCTTTTCTTCATCCTCCCTCTAAATATAAATCACCTGATTTACCTCCCAGTTTCCTTTCCTTTTGCTTAAACCTAAAGTGCCATTTACTTTCCCCTCAAAAAGCACAGCTCTTCTTCTCTGATTTCCTGTGAGACTCTGGGGGGATGCATTGTAAAGAGATGAATGTTTTTCTTATTTTGTTTTTGGTTTTTTTGTGGGTTTTGTTTGTTTGTTTGCTTGTTTTGTTTTGTTTCATTGTTTGTTTGTTTTTGTGGTTTTTTTGGTTTTTTTGCATTGGGAGAGATGTTGTTGGGATTTTTTGCTGGGTGTTTTTTTGTTTGGTTTAGTTTAGTTTTGGGTATTTTGGGGGGTTGGTTTTGCTTTTTGGGGGGTGGTTTTGTTATTCTCTTTTGGTGGTTTTTTTGTTTGTTGTTTGTTTGTTTCATTTTGTAATTTATTTTTTGTTGTTGTTTTAAACCACATGATGTAATGATGATGAGGATGGAATTTGGGGACAACTCTTGTGAAACTTAATGTCAGAATTTGGAATTGCTGATTTTCGGGTTCAGGAAGAAAAAAAACCAACTAAACAGATGATGGATGGATGGATGGATGGATGGATGGATGGATGGATGGATGGATGGACAGAAAGATAGATAGATAGATAGATAGATAGATAGATAGATAGATAGATAGATAGATAGACTTAAACATCAACAAAAGAAATTAATTTGAAAAACATCTAAATAATAGCAATACATAGCTATTGCCTTCATGACTTTCATGACAAAACAAGATGAGGAATGCAATTGGAGCAAGTAAGAAAAGGAAGGTATTTTCTCTTTGAAAACTGATATTTTCAACAGAATTTAATGGTTGTGGCACTGACTGAGCTGACAGCTCCAAAAAAAGAAATCTTAAAGTAACCCTGACAGTCCAGCTACATTACAGATGCAGAACTGCCAGAGGGACCAATCACAGAAAGGTTGTCTCCCAACCCACCTGCTAACAAACCAGTTTCAATCTGTAACATAGACAGGAACTTCACTAGGATTAGACTTAGGCATTGTTACAAATTAGACATCGCCAAAGTTGAGCTCAGTGACAGTGCATGGCTATTGTATTTTCATTTTGAGCTGCTATGGCAGAGGACTTAATTGTGTAGACCTCGTGGCCACAGCAATGCTGATGGTCACAGAATCACTCAAATGTGAATTATCTTCAGGCTTCTGGAACCTTTGCCTCCAATTTTAAAATGGAAGTTTTAGAAAGGAAAATATAGTGTGTGTGTGAGTGTGTGTTATATATTGGCATATTTCAGTGCCCTGATGGACCATTCAAATTTGTACAAAGGGAAACTTTTCCAGCTTTGAATTATATTCCTATTCATAGTTTCTTTTTCAATTCACAGAAACAAAAGACAAAATTATGTGCAGTATATTTATCACTCTCTGGCTGTGTCTTCACAAGGTACCTGATATACACTGGTGGCTACCAACGAAGAGTTGAAGCCAGAGCTCAGCCTCTTAGAAACCATATTCTTTAGACATAAAACCACAAACTGATTATTTTGTATCATTCAACACTTATTCTTTGCAATCTGAGCTTATTTTTTGAAAAGGTTTTGTGTTTATTTTCTGGCTTTAGAGAAGATGAAATTTCTTCCAAGAATTTTTGTTCATGTTTGGAAATTAAGATTGACATCAAACTTTCCCGCTGTGCATGCTTTTCTATTGGAGTCATGACATCCCGCTTTTAGAAAAGATTTTGAATAGGATTCAGTTATTAAATATGAACTTTTAGTTTTTACATATGTAAATTTATACATTTTCTGGAACAACTGTTATTTCTACCTGGAAATTAATTATAAATACCCAGAAAATGATGCTGAGAATATTCTGATTTGGAGTTACTGATTCTAATGGCAATAATGAGAATGGTCTTTGATGCATCTGTACCCTGTAATTTTCATTAGTCAGATGAAAAGATGAAAGATCAGACTGTAATATCAGTTACGTCAGTGAAGCTTCATTGTTTTCCTCTTGTGTTACTCTTCTCAGAAGGCAAAACAAATTCCAACATCTGATTTTCTATCTTATATTTCCTAAAGACTGCCTAAAGTTCCATAACCATCTGGGCTCCCTTGCCTGTGTCATATTTGTTCTCTTCATGGAAAGAGATTCAGATTTTATGTAAGTCACCTCCATAGGGGGAAGTCCTGCTACCTGTTAGCACAGTGACTGATTCTTCAAAAATTAAACATAATACTGTGTCTTTAATGTCGCTCACTGAATTACAAATTGGGGAGCTGGCACTTCTCTCATTTTATTCATCCTAATTACAATTGCCCTGTCACTGAGATGCCAGCCTGACTAAGAGCAAATCAGGTAGTGACTCCCCAGGGTCTTCTTTGTAACAAGAAGGCTGTCTCTAGTGGCTTCAAAATGACAATTTCCTCTCTTTTACTTCAAAGTAGAGTGTTTCCCCTGGACAGTTTCACATTTGATTATTTTCACTAGCCTCTCTGTCTTGAGTTGCTTGATTAGCATCTCAGTCACCTAAGAAATTAGACTAAAGTTTGTGCCTAGGAAAAAAAAACAAACAACCAAAAACAACAACAACAGCGACGACAACAACAACAAGAAAAGAAAGACAAAGGAAAAAAAATTGAAACATTATCTTTCCAGTAGGAAAGGAGTTGAAGGTACAAGAGGAATGAAGCTCTGATAAAGTTTTGCTGCCTGAAGCTGTATTTCATCTGAAAGCAGGATTGTCTTCTTATTTAGGAAGTATAATTACTTTCCTTCAGACATTTTAAAGGGACAGCTAATTTACACTCTTGTTTGAAAATCAAAACAAAACAAAACAAAAAACTGTCCATGTGGGGCTTTTTTAATAAGCAAATTCAAATAATATATCATACACTCCTCCCAGATAGCAAGGAAGATACTTTAATTCCAGAGTAGGAGTATCACCACGGATTCAGTTTCTTGGTAGAGAACCTAAGGCTTCAAGCTTCTGGTTGTATTGTTTCTACTTGGCCACTCTAACACAAAGATAATATATCCACACCAGCAGGAGAGACACTTCTGTACAAATACCATGATGGGTTAGGACTGTGTGTGAAATCCAGAAGCCAGCCTAGATCCCTGGAGCACATGAGCCTCACTGATGCTGAAACTCATGGTTCTGTCCCATTGACCTGCCTGATTTGTCTGGTTTTCCAGATCCTCAGACATCTGCCACCCTAGTTCTTAGACACCAGATACAAGGATTAGCACAGCTTAAGTGCTGTCCAAAGAGCCAGCAAGTGTTGAATCTTTTGTGAATCACTGGAATGCCTGTGCTCCTCAGGGCTGTCTGTGCTGCTTCCCTTTCTCCTACATGATGCAGCCAGGAAAGGAGGATACAAGTTAAGCACTTTATCTTCAAGTCTCTTGCACATGCATATGGAGGGAGCCTTGTTGAATGTCCACAGCTATGAATAGAGTTTTTTCCTGATTTTTTTTTTTTTGGTTGGTTGGTTTTCTGTTGGTTTTATTTGTTTGTTTGATTTTTTTTTTGCTGTTTTTTTTCTTTTTTTCGTAGCTCCAATTGTTACTGCTTTGTGTTTGCATTCAGAATCACGATGCTGATATTTTTGTGCATTTCTTTTTCCTACTCCAAAGATTTACAGAAATAAGTCTGGAAGAAGTCTGGTTAATATCTGGTGCATGTCTCATGCTAAAGAGAAAGATAGAATAATTTGCAGTGTCCAGTTGCACTTGATCAAATGATTACTGTCTTTCCATCTGGTTGTAAAACATTCCCACCTTTCACTAATTCATCTAAATTTCTGCCGTTCCAGTCAAACTGGAATTTATTACTGCCCACTTACCCTGATTTACTTCTGAAATTATTTGCATGGCTTCTGTCAATGCTATTTGCATATTTTTATTATGAATAGTGCTTATTTGGGGGCAGATTTGATTTATGAGTGTTTGGCATGCTATGCCCAGTTATTTAGTTTTCATTTCTGATTTGCACAAAGGGAATGAGAGAAGTGGTAATTCTTTTTCTTTTGACACAGAATATGTGCAGGACCAATAACACTTGAATAATAAATTATTGTATTTTGTTTTATTTTGGTTTTAGGGTTAAATTCTCAAATGTACACAATTACATGTCTTGTCAAGCCTTTATAGCAAATGAAAATTATTCTTTCCTATATTCAGCTCAGCTCAAAACCAGTATAGAAACTTGAAGGGAGAGATCTAATCACTGAAACAAATCTAAAGAAGAAAGGAAAACAAAACTAACAGGGAAAAAAGTTATATTTCTCCTGTAGTATCTTCATCCTTACCAAAAAGTATATGTTCTTCAATAGAGACTATGAAATTTGATGTTCGTTTTGCTGTCTCTCATGCAACCTTATTTGTATGTTAAAACCCACTTTCAGTTACAGAAAAATGAGACAATAATTCTTTCCACTTATTTTTTGTACAATTTTGTAATAATTACTCTTCTGACTATTTTTCCACATATTTTTGAGGTAGAGGGACAAAAGATGGACAAAAGATATAAGATATATTCTACTTCTCCTCCTTGAAGTCAACTTTTAAGTTTTTTTTTATTACTATTTTTACTGACCAGAAAACAAAGAAAAAACAAAACAAAACAAAACAATTAAATAAATTAAATTTAATAAATTTAATTTAATTTAAATTAAATTTCTTAAATCTCTTGGATCAGAGTTGATTTTCACAATCCAACGTTTTTTTTACTCAGGAGGTAGTTTTGAGACCAGATACTTCTGGCAACAGAGGTAGAAATGATGCAACACAGCGCGGCTACTATTTCATGACTCTTCCTTCCTACAAAGCTTTATCTCAAATACATGAAGGATTATCACCTGTCATCTACCTAGTGACAGAAACAGTCTGAATTGCAACTTTTAAAAGAGTAAATCATGTGAATATGTGGGTAAAATTCACATAATTAAATGTAGCCACCTCAGAATTTGGTCTATAACAAAAACCACAGTAGTGTAAGGAATTGGAATCAAAGGAGAAGCATTTCTGGAAAGTAAGTAATATCATCAGTTATAGAGAAATATCTTACTCTGATTGCAAGTCTGACTATTCTCAAACAAGCACAGGGAACTATTCCCAGAGGAAAGTTGTAATTAATTGTTCAGCCTCTACTAAATTAGGTAGAATAAGGAGTATTCTGTGTAGGCTACTGTAATCACTTGATGTAAAAATATAGTTACTTCAATAAGCTTAATTTAGGCTGAATTGTAGTAGCACTAATAATACAAAACTTTGTGGAAAATACTAGGCTCTTCCTTGCTGCACAGCAAAGGAATAAAGAATTGCTGGGAAACTGTTCTTTGTCCTCTGTAAACCAATATTTAGTTGAAACAAAATAATATTATTACATTTTATATGTGGAGGTGGAGTATGCACGTCTCATAATACTCAGTGAACTTGTACCTGAAAAATAAGAGCAAAATCCAGGTTCCTTAAATATTAGTTTTATGCTGAATTCATTAAAGTCTCCTTTTTAGAAAGCTTTTCCGTTTTGTATAGAGAACACTGCCATCCTGCAGACCAACCTAGCATGATCCAGGACAAAGGGCAGTTTCATAAAGAGGTATTTGTTTTGAGAACCTTTCAGCCTCTAAGCTTTTTTGTTCTCTCCTGTCCCTACTCTTATTCCTTTATTTGAGATAGGATTTGGTCTCTGGGAATGGCTCCTAGAGAGAATCCCAGAGATGAGGATTGCTAATGAAAGTTTTATTCAAGGTTTACTAAGCTTTCCTCCTGCTAGATAAAACCACTGGTAGGGCATGGATGAGTCTTGCTCCTCTGAGGAGTGCAGGATGTGGTTCTGGTGCCTATCTCACTTCTGGAGAATAAGTAGGGATACTAGCAATGGTGTTATTTGACACAATTTGTGTTTCCATGCAGTTCATTTTAGAATGCCACTGTAAAAATTCCTCATTCTCGTTAGCTGGTTGCTATGTCATTAACTCACTATAGAGCCCCCATAATGTCCCATTATACTGTACTTTCAAGCTTTTGGCTGCTAATTAAGCATGGAACATTCTTGATTGTTACAGGTCTGAAATTAAAGGAAGGAAAACTTACATTATGAATAATACTGTTAAATAATAATAATAATAATAATAATAATAATAGGATTAATGGACACCCAACTATGTACATAATTAGTCTAATTCCAATGAGAGTGTGATGGTGAATGTTTTATCAGTGTCACCAAGCCCCTGTAGTATAATTACAGACCTATTTTTTCAATGCCTAGTGTGCGCTATTCATTATATTATGTGAAGAATTGAGCCTCTGTTAAAAAAAAATACAGGGCAGACAGTTTAAAACTGTTTCAGAAGGGTTCTTTTATGTTTTATTTGTCGAGAAAGTTTTAGGTTATTTCCATTGCCTCATTCTGTTCTCATTTTTGATCAGTAATTATAATGTCAGCATAACCTCTACTAATTTCATGAACAAAATAAGCTACAATAATGAAAGTACAGGTCTCCAAATTGAAGAGGAAAAAAGGGCTACTCACTTCCAAAAGTGAGGATTTTTAAAGTAGAAGTGATTATGTTATTTCTGGATTATTCAAGTATATGTTAAGCAAGACTTCCAACCCTCCACCCACTTCTACGTACTGCTTAGACTCACCCAATAAAGGCTTTGTTAAGCAGGTCAGCTGTTAAAAACAGCTGTATGTTATGTTAAAACAGAGTAAAATCCACTCACACTACTTGTTTGTATTTAAAGCTGTTTCCAACACTTCTCATCCAATTTTTTAGAGGTGAATAAATTACTTATATTCCTATAACATCAGTTAATAATATGTATTTCATCTTTTCTGTATTATATTCCTATTCCATTAGGACCTTATATAATCGAGCATTGAGTAAATTTGGATCAGCAACTGACTGCATGTCACCAGACACAACTGTTGAAGTCTAGACATCTCCTTCTTTTTCCTTTTTTGACAACCTGAAAAAAGTCATTCTGAACAGTAGCCTCAGAGGCACAGTTTTGGTTGCAAAGGACCTTTGGAGGTCATCTGGTTCAATTTTCATCCTGAAACATGGCTAATTTGGATCAGGTTATTACATGGAATAATAGCTCAATTTTACATGGAATTTTCACTGGATTATGGGAATGAAAACGGGAAAGGATCCTAAAATATCAGACATTTTATCAGGAGCTCAGAGAAAAAGGACGTTCCAATCCACAAAATACATTATCTTTTCAAAAGGTATTTTTCTCATGCAGCTCCTTCCATTCTCCACTGGAGTAGCACATAAAAGTAGTCAAGCTGACTTCTCTTGTGAGGAGTTCAAGTACAAGATATTTTTTCCAGTGAATACATGTTGAAAAAGAATGAATATTTCTAAATTTAAGACTGAGAAAAATACACCTGAACATTAACAAATTGTAAGTGGCTTTGACATTCTGCAGTATTGACAGAGCAATAATTTGAATTTAGATGAGTAACAGCATAAAGAACCCTGTATCTCTAGGACTGTGTGTTTGCTTTTTTTCTTTTTATTTTGACAAGAATGTAGATTTAAGGCTAACAAAAGCTTTGAAAGTTGCAGTGAAACAACCCTGAAACTTCACGTCCAAAGCTATTGGTTTGGATGACTCTGCATTTTCTTGCCAAATCCAACTATTTCCACAATGTCTTCTCTTCCCTCTAAAATAAATAAAGCATAACAATACCATTTCAAAATATGCCCAGGAAACTTTCCTGTTTCTCCTCCCCGACATCGTGGATGAGGGTGAAATCTAAACACAAAGTTTTGTGTGGATAACCTTATTTATTCTCTGAAGCCTTATAGTAGTTTTCAACTATTCAACTATTGTCTGGATTTTGTTCTACTTTTTTTTTTTCTTTTTTTTTTTTTTTTTTTTTTTTTTTTTTTACTAATTGGAAATTAATTTTGGGAGTGTATGTCAGTGTGGCTAAAGTGTCCTTAGAAGGTCTTGTGGTTGGAAGGCAGTAACTTATAATATATGCTACAACTGCAACAGTTCTGTGAAAACTGGAAATGTTTCCAGGCTGGTTTTATTTAGTTCTTGACAATATTGAAGATTTTTTGCAGACACATTTCTCTAATTTCTGGTTTATTTCCAGACCTGAGTGATTTTGTATCATTTGGGAAGTCAGAATTTTCAAGGTCTTCATCCTCATCCTAATCCAACAGCTCACTGAACAAGGATAAAGGAGCTTGATTATGAAAAGATCTAAGCTCTGTGTTTTGCTTGTGTCTAGTAGCAATTATTTATAGTTAGTATTTATATTTTGGCATGATCATTATTATTAGCACTGCTTCATTTCCAAATACTGAAGAAATTATGCTGCAAAATGCAGTTTATTTGAATATTAAAATTCTATATCCTTAATTCTTTGAAAAGAGTGGTCAAGGGAATAGATAACCGTGACAAAAACATCCATTTAAATTCATGCAATAGATCTAAAACTACCAAAATTTATAGCGCTGTTCAGATCTGTCCTTTATTTATCATGATAATAACAGTAACTTATTTTTATAGAACAATGTTCCATGAAACAGGGTGAAACGAATAGGACAATAATCCTTGTCCTAATTTTTTTAGTAACAGACCAAAGCAAACAGGTTTCAAAGGATAAAATGTCCTTTTAAAATATGTGCTCTTTCCTTCTCCTCGCTACAACCTTTGCCTTCACAACATTTTTGAAACTTTCCCATTTAACAACATCCAGTGGCACTGGACAGCTCTGTATCAGCTCTGCTACTCTTATGGCTTTCTTAAATTCCAGTGTGGGTTTCCTTTGAATTCATTTCAGCCACATGCTTCCCCTGCCTACAGGGTTCATGACCCAACACCAACCTCCTATTCTGGGAGGACCATTTTGCTTTGGGAAGGTTTTTCAGTTTGTTTTCCTTGACAGTGTGTGCATGTGTGAATGTGCTGTCACGATTTCCAGCATGCAGAAGGGAGGCAAATCCCACCAACTCAGAACATTCTGTGATTCTGTGATCTGAGGTTAGTGAATCTAAAATCAAAATTATGTCCAAGAACTTCTGTAGTGTTTGTCTGTCTTGTTTGGAGAGACTAAAATTCAATATAGACTATAAAGTCTGTACAATTTACCTCCTACAACAAAACATCACTTGCCAGGCTAGAAAATTCACTTAGCATGCTCAGAAAACAAAGTCCTCATCCATTCTTGAACATATGGATAACTGGTAACTTGGCTATTTGAGTAACTGAGTTAAGATCTTCTTTAGAAACGTGGTGATTTTTAAGAAATTGTGTTCTCCTTCATCTTAAAATATAGTCAGAAGAGACTGATAGTGCTTCTGAGGTACTTTAGGCATCATTACTCTTCAAATGAGCAAGCTGTTCTGGAAACCTTTGATGTGTTCATAATTCTAATAACTACACAGACGTCCTAGACATTCTTATCTAATTTTTCATTCTGGAACAAAATATCAATATGAGTCAGAGAAGGGTGTTTGGTTCTTCATTTTAATAGTCATTCAATCCACTGTGAAGTAGGAAAAAAAAAATCAGCTCTTTTATGAGCCTTTAAGTGAGGTCAGACATATTCTTCAGTCATACATATTTGAATTAGGAGGTACTGTGGGCAGAAGGAGTGAATAAAATGTTCCAGAACTGAATGATGAGAGAGGGTGGGAGTGTTTGTCTATTACAGCAGGAAAACCTGTCTGTTTCCTAGAAAAATAAATTTGTCAGCTCAAGAAAGACAATACCTGTCCAACAAAGGTTGTTCAAAACTAGAGGAGATGAGTGTGCATACTCAAAGGCCATTGGCACCAAACATAGAACAGAGGATTATGAGTCATGTGACTGCTTCTGAAAAGAAAGAGGAAAGTGGAGGGCATGGAAGAGCATTGGTAGCACAGAGTGCAAAATTAAGTCATACTAGACAAAATCAGTCTTGGTCTTCTTGTTAGTGATGAATTCCAGTGTTCTTTGAAATGTGTTAAAGAAAAATTACTAACACTTCAGACACTAAACACTAAAAATCCCTCCACACGTTCATTTTCACCATGAATGGAACAGCTTCAAAGCAGACATTTCATAAACTTGACTAGCAGCTCTGCTATCTAACAGCAGTAGCAAGCAATTATCAACCTTAAAGACATCCAGAAAAAAATGTCAAAAAATTCCTTATGTCTGACTGGAAAAAGTCAGCATGGACAATTTTTTTTGGTAAAGAAGCTTTCATATCAAATCAGTTTGCATTACCAGATAGAAGCACTAACTTGTTGCCAGCTTACCCAAAGGGAGATGTGGCTGATGACGACCCACTGCCTTCTTTCCTTTTCTTCTCTGATGGACTCCAGCTCACAGGATCCTCCCTGTCCCAGTTTACCACTGAAATGTGTGGTGAGAACGGATGAGAATTCTCTCCTAACTAGGAGTTCATTATGGAGATTAAAACATTACACGGGCTGCAAAACTCCAGCTGCCACCATGAAGGACAGGACAAGGCAAAATAACTAAATCTTCAGTAGCAGGTCAAAAAATAAGATAGATTTTGACTGCATAAGACAGAGTAACTTACTGGTTGAGTCTACTTTATTTTTGCCATATATTGTTTTGCTACTTACTCCTTCTTGGCTTTTTGGTTTTTCGAGGTTTTTTTTGGTTCTGGTTTTGCTTGGGGTTTTTTTTTTGTTGGTTTTTTGGTTTTTGTTTTTGTTTTTGTTTTTTTTCCAATTCTTAACATTCTAGATGTATACATTTCAACATACACACAGATAAAGTTAACTTCTGAGCCATTTTTGAGTGAAATAAAAAGTACAGTGATAAAGGGTTCCATCTGAGCAAAACAATACAAAAGATCCCACCATTTTGCACCTATGCTGTACTTTTAGACATTGTCTTCCAAATATCCTGGGGCAGGTGCCCAAAATTTCCTAAGCAGTGGGACTTCTAGGCCTACATCTGTAACTATTTCAACAGTGTAAAATTTTATTTTCTAAATAAAAATTTTATTTTCCTTTTCCTAGGAGATTCTCTTCTTTTGAAATGTCTCTTTTTCCAAAGTCAGTATTAACTATATCCAGACGTCTACATGAGATATAAAATTATAGTTTTGAAAAAGAGAAATCAACATGACCTTATCAGAGCATTTAATTCTGATGAAACAAGGTGGTTCTTTTCATCCATATGTTTTATTTCTATTGATGCTGATCTCAACTACCTTTTTCTCTGAAAATAGCAGTGAAACCACTATTGGTATAGTGTTTCATTTCGAAAATCAGATTTTCTGATTGTTCCATCATGGAAAAGTTCTCTTTGCTTTAATGTAATTACAGTTCAGAAGCTGATTTCTTTTGAACAAAATGGGATTGATTATGTGAATAACATTTTGTTATATTAATCAGATTTTCTAGTCAGATCCATTACCTCCCTGTTTGTATACATCCTTTGACTTCCCTGCTCACTAGAAATTCCACTGTTTATGACAAAATTTTTAATGCCTAAATCATCTTAAATGCTTAAATCATTACAAATGCAAACCACCACCCGCAATGGCCAATGAGAACATCCTGCTTTTTTTTCATGGGGACAAGTCAGGCAGTTTTATGACTAAGTACCTGGCTTTGCTGAGCACAACAGGAAACAAAGGATTAAGCCAGAAACAATAATCTCATGGGAAATTTATGGTCAACAGGCCATTATTGGGATAATTTTGCTTTTTAGTATTAATTATCTTTCCACTTATAAGATGTCACAATTGCCTCATTATAGTTACATTTTAATGTGGTTTAAAAGTATTTGAGAACCTCCAACAGTCGGCAAGAATTTGCAAAGAGCTTCATGTTTTTAAAGTTTGATCTGGATAGACTTTTCCCTTTTTTTTTTTTTTT
>VXBI01011000.1:203867-214693 GCA_013397375.1 Toxostoma redivivum
AGAAAAGAAAAGAAAAGAAAAGAAAAGAAAAGAAAAGAAAAGAAAAGAAAAGAAAAGAAAAGAAAAGAAAAGAAAAGAAAAGAAAAGAAAAGAAAAGAAAAGAAAAGAAAAGAAAAGAAAAGAAAAGAAAAGAAAAGAAAAGAAAAGAAAAGAAAAGAAAAGAAAAGAAAAGAAAAGAAAAGAAAAGAAAAGAAAAGAAAAGAAAAGAAAAGAAAAGAAAAGAAAAGAAAAGAAAAGAAAAGAAAAGAAAAGAAAAGAAAAGAAAAGAAAAGAAAAGAAAAGAAAAGAAAAGAAAAGAAAAGAAAAGAAAAGAAAAGAAAAGAAAAGAAAAGAAAAGAAAAGAAAAGAAAAGAAAAGAAAAGAAAAGAAAAGAAAAGAAAAGAAAAGAAAAGAAAAGAAAAGAAAAGAAAAGAAAAGAAAAGAAAAGAAAAGAAAAGAAAAGAAAAGAAAAGAAAAGAAAAGAAAAGAAAAGAAAAGAAAAGAAAAGAAAAGAAAAGAAAAGAAAAGAAAAGAAAAGAAAAGAAAAGAAAAGAAAAGAAAAGAAAAGAAAAGAAAAGAAAAGAAAAGAAAAGAAAAGAAAAGAAAAGAAAAGAAAAGAAAAGAAAAGAAAAGAAAAGAAAAGAAAAGAAAAGAAAAGAAAAGAAAAGAAAAGAAAAGAAAAGAAAAGAAAAGAAAAGAAAAGAAAAGAAAAGAAAAGAAAAGAAAAGAAAAGAAAAGAAAAGAAAAGAAAAAAGGGGTTAAAACAGAGTGCTGATGATCTTTCAGAAAGCACAGATTTAATTCCCAGCACTTCTGATTTCATTAAGAACTGCAGCCTTTTCCACTGGCAGCACAATTCTTGAGCTTGACAAAAACAGATGGGGAGGATGGTGGAAGTGGTAAACTCCAGAAGTAGCACTCTGTCTTCTAAATCAGGAGGTCACACCTTCAAGTCTTGACTGAAGAACTCAATCTTCCCCAGATCCCACAAACCCTGTTATACAGGTACTTGCTTATATGAGTCCCTGAGTGACAGATTAAAAAGCTCCCTCCTGGTGACTTATTCCCAGGGAAAGACACAGTGCTCTTGGAAAAAAAAGGAAAATACGAAAAACCTCATCAGAATAATGGAGGGGAGCTATTGCATTCCTCAAGTGCCATGTAATAATCTGTGCCTGTGAGAGGCTTGCAGCTGGCAGTGCAGGGTCACAGAGAGAATAAAGACTGTTTCACTCTTCTGGTGCTAGAAACATAGCTATGTATTTCCTTCAGGAATCTGTATTAACTCTTTCAACATCCAGCAGTCAGCATCCTTCTCCAGACACAATATTGTGATGTTTGGAGGGAAGAAATTATGATGCAGTGTCTTTGCTATCCAGAGCACATAAATGGGATGTGTTGTCCAAAGCACTTAATGCAACGTTGGTTCTCCCTGTGAGCAACATCCCTGCGGCCTAGGGACACAGAAGCAGTCAAAGAGAAAACAGAATTCCCTAGTTCTCAAGTTCTTTGATTCCCAAAATAAATGAAAGCAATTAGAGGAGTTTCTTAATATACTCTGTATGTATTTTGTTTCTTTAGATAGTAATAATTCTCAGTAACAAAAAGCATGCCAGTCAATTTTTTTTCCCCCTGGGTAATTACAGTATCTTCTGATCCAAAATCACTTCTCACTCTCTAGGACTGGGATTCTTCTGACTATTTCAGGGGAGGAGAGTGGCTAATTTATTTTACTTAGATTTGCCTGTGTGGAATTGCAGTGTGCAACGTTGATGATGCCTCAGTTTACAAAATATACAAGATTTTGAATGAATTGGGTTAGATCTTACACTAAAGAAAAAAAAATAGTATAAAGAACATCTATCTGGACTGTTCAATGAAAGAAGGAAAGTGAAGCAAACAAAGATAATCAACTGGATACCCCTCAAGTACGTTTGTATCACATACATTCGTTTCCTTACATGAATCACTGCCAGTCGATTTTCCCCAGTTGCACTTGATAGTCCTCAGGATGAGTGAATTATGCTCAGTGTGACAATGCTGGACAATTGTGCGAATATTCTGCTAGAAAAACTTCAAGACTAAGATGAAAAGCAGATTGATTCTGTTTTAAAGAAACCTCCTTCAGTATTTGTCGTGTCTGATCCTTGCATTACACGAGGGCTGCCAAAGTATCAGAGCAGTAAAGGTGGTGCTGGTTTATGAGTTGGCTCTGTTATCTGTAGGTTTTGGCAACTCTCTAACGAGAATGGTACAAACTCACTGAAGGTATTGTTTCCATCATACATCATCATGACATCCATAACTTCATCCAGTGGAGAATCAGTCCTACTTTAAAAGATTTATCAAACCGAGTCCAAATTAGGCAACTCTGTCTGCAAGGGTATTATGTAGCAAGACTTGACAAGCTTTGTGAAGATCTGGTCAGGCTCTGCAGAAGACATTTAGGATTTTATGTTCCTTTTTGGTGAAGAAATTAAACTGGGGAATTCAGTTTTGACTATCAAAGGTGCATTTGGTCTGTTTGTTTCTGTGCACGTGTGCTTGGAAAGTTTTCAGAATCAAAAATATGTTATGAAAGTCGGTTTTGTTTGTTTGTTTGTTTGTTTTGTTTTGTTTTTTTGTTTGGGTTTTTTTGTTGTTGTTTTTGGCTTTGACTTTTTTTTTTCTTGTCAAAGCAATGTATTTATAGAAAAGGAGAAACTCTTTCACTTTGTTTTGTAAAAGTTTGATTAATAATTTTCTATTTGCATATTAAAGCCCATATACAGGCAGGCTTTACTATGGATAGGAATATACAGACTTTAATTTTTAAAGCATACATGGCTATTATTGTATTATTATTATTATAATAATAGAGGTGAATGACACCTCCATTAAGGTTTCCAATGTAATTTATAAGGATTGGACCCGTAGTCTGTAGCTGGTGTTTTGATGAAGGAAATTTGTGCTGGTGGCTCAGACAATGGATCCACTGTGTTGTGCTTGATGCTCGATTAGTATGAAAAATCCAAAGGTAAGAATGAATGAATGTGAAGAAGGGAAAGAAATTAAAATAAATACCTGGGTTTCCAATTACATTAAGACTGTGGGACTACATGTATGTAGACCTTAGTCTTTGTACATGGTACTTCAACATATGCTCAAGGGAGATGCTTTGAGTAGAAGTAGGGCCCTTTCAGGATCCTAATGTGTCAGTTTTATAGCCTGGAGGGAGTATAGCCCCATTAGGTTACAGATGGAACAAAGGTGCTGCAAGGAGAGAGGAAAGTCACACCTTCCACATACCACCAGGCTCTCTGTGCTGGAGGGAGAATTCATCCTTCAAAGGCCAAACAGCATATCTACAGGCAAGAAGATCTGCAGAAGAAACAGCTTTCAAGCTCACTGGAGGTCCTTGAGATATGTTTGGGAGCCTCCCTTGGCTTCATCCTCTCTTTAGCATACAGTCTGCCTTTCTGCTCTATCACTTTATTTTGCTTTCCACCAAGAGAAGACTTTTGTCTATGTCTGAGGCCTTGTACAAGGTCCTGGTTCCTGAGGCTATGAAAACATGAATATGCATAACCTACTAACAGATCAGAGTATAGCCTAGGGCTGGACATGGAGAGGGGAAAGACAATTCTCAGCTTTGGCTTAGCATGTAACCTTGAGCTATCTATTTACAGCTAGATCCAAACCAGCACATTTGTACCCAAAATACAATTAATGTGATTTAGGCATTTAGAAACATGCCTGTTCATGGACCCAGGCACATGCTGAACTGTCCAGACACAATATTGCTCCAGTTAGCAGGCCTCATAGCAATGTTAATAAAATGCTGAACCTAAGCCAGCAAACCTTACCAAGGAGTGAGATGAACTACGTGCAGCACTTAGCAATCATAATGAAAGGGGTTTCACAAGGAATGTGAGCTCTCAGTTCTGAAGTGTAGCTGTAATCACCTCCAGAGTCTGGGTGGCAATAGGAAATAGTTTTTTTGCTACGGACTGTGCTAAGTCTCCTGAAGTTCTGCTCAGGTAGAGATGTGATTTCCTTAGAGTGCTGCTGCTATCCTAGCTGAGGCAGCTGCCCAAACACCAGAAACCATTCAGGACTCACCAAATTGGTGTCCTAAGTACTGAAAGGCTTAGAGATGGATGGCACCATTTGTGCACAGAAACAATTACTGTGCATATCCTTTTTAGCACTGTACAGCTGAATGTAGTCTGCAATCCTCTCACATACTGCCACAGATCCCATGCTACTCCTACGTGTTTGTCCTTCATCTGTCATCTCCTGCTTTTTCTCTGCTGGGGATCCAGGTCTACTATCCAGGGAACCAGAGCGCTGTCCTTTCTCTCCATTCCTTCTCCCCAGTGATGGCTGTTTTGTGTTCAAATCTTGCCAGCTATATAGTACAGACTGCCAGTATTCACTCACAGCCTGAGCCCAACATTCCCTACTCCAGCAAAACTACCATGGGGATCTTAGGGAGCATTTTCTGTGTCAGAGCTTACTGTATTTTGCTTCAGCAGGTTAATTTCCTTTCTTGAAATCAATCCTTGCTGTATTAATCTTATGAGTTTTAAGGCAGGCATTATTCTGCCTTTTGGGGTGTTTTTATTGCATTTATTTCTTACTTTCATTACAGCAATGATGCCACAATGAGGAATAAGGCCTCATTGTCCTGTGAGCTGTGTGAGCAAACAGTGCCTCTGGAAGAAGTTGCATTACTCTGTTTTTATAACACAAGTAGACTTCTTGGTTTTATATCCTGCTAATAGGAATTTTCCCTCAGGTCAGTTTAGCACACAGTGTAGAGTTATTTCTCCTTTCTAATGTGGGATGAAGTCCACTTCTTAACATCAGCTAACAAATACTGTGCTATTGCCAGATCGTGAGACATCAGCTGGGTTTTTGAGCTCAGCTTCCCTCTTCCTCTGTCAGAGAAGCTCAAAGGCTTTGCATCTTTTGTGTCAAAGATATATTTTCTTCTAAAGCACTTAAAGGTGCTAACATGTCTTATGTGGAATGTGGGAGAGAAGGAAAAAGGAAAAACAGTTATGTTTTTGTGAATCATTCTAAATTGAATGAACGGGGTTTATTAATCAAGTTTCATCATCCTGAAAATCTAATCCTGGCTGGAGATGGCTAATCTTCCTCCTCCGCCAATAGAGAGTGTTGGGTCTAATTCCTAATGTCAGATCAATGCAAAATGTCTCAATTTCTTTTGAAATTGGCAATGTTTCTGTGAAGGGAGCCCAGGCTGCTAGTTCAAACATCAGATTTCTGGACATTTGTGCCTTAGTGAGGCAAATTCCATGCTAGAATATTGATCAGTCCTTGAAGGCAATATGAAAAGTGTGTAAGGATAAAATTGGCAAAAGCCCTAAAGTCTTTTGAAGTGCTTTATATTTTGTGAAGGTTTGAAAATTTCTGTAACAACAAATAATGCTTATTTAATTACTGTTATAGGCATAGGAATGTCAGATAAGGAACAACAGTTGTTGCATACCCCTAAAAATTGCTAAGTAAAACAGTGGAAAGAAAATCTTGATGTGTCATTAAGTACTCTTATTAAGATGCTAGAGGCTCCATGACATTATTTAGTCATAACTCTTGTTAAATTAATTTGCAGATACCTTGCTTGAAAAATTGGACAACTACATCCTCAATTTGTGTGAAGCAGCCAAACTCTAAGGATATCTTAACTCTGCAAATTGATACTAATGTGGATGTCTATCATGAAGACCTGTAGGCCAGGTTTAAACTGACCTCTGGAATAAAGGAAGAGGTGGTGTTTGTAACAACGTTTATTTCTCAAATAAAAGTGCCAATTGGAGCCATGAACAAAGAAGCACAAAAAGGTCAGAGCTGAAATTCAACTTTTTCATATTTTTGTTTCACAGTGCAGTTCAGTACTAAGGCTGTTTCCTTCATGTTTAACCAGTCAGATATGGAAAAATTACAGGAAGAACATAAAGCACAGAGGCAGGAAAAGTGTAGCATATTACAAGCAAAAGTCTTGTGTCATGTAAAATCACTAAGACTTCTGAACACAAAGTATGGCAAATAGTCCCAGACATCATAGCAATTGGGTTGTTGATTGTCTGCAGGGCCTTGTTCATTACTAGCACTTGCAAACTTATGAAGATTTTGTACCAGCCAAAAGAATTGTTGCAATTTTGGAAAACTGAGGTGATTCTTTTAGGTTATGATTTCTTTCAGAAATCATGCGGCAGTACATTCATTTTTAAATATTTTAAATATTATAACCTGGTCTATTTTTTGTATAACTAAGATACATCTGTAGAATTTTCTGCACTTTTGTTGCTAGTGGGGAGCAAAGAATTTTAGGCAAAAACCTTCATAATGCACCATCAGTAGGATTGCAGTGCTATTCACTTTCCTGATGGGTTGCTTGTTTTCCATTGTTAGGTTTTTCAGAATGCACTGATCACCAGGCCTCTAAAGCTTAATCTCCAGTGTTGGCTGATGTATTTGTTGCAAGAGGAGGGTAGGAAAAGACGACATCACTTTGTTGACACCACTATGCTGTGAGAAGATTGAAGCAGATGCATGAAGCCAACAAAGGGGTTTTATTGTCTTACCTTATGTCATGGAGGGAGAAGGTGCAGCAAGCAAAAAGAGTCCTCCCCTTTTCCTTCTGACATCTCACCAGGAGACTTCAGGTCCATAATAGTGCTTCTGTAACACCAGAGATTTGGCATATTTAGTGTTCTGTATGACAACTTATTATGTGGCTGTAATTTTCCCAATATACCCAGACTAGCGCTTCCATTTATGCTTAAACTCTTTAATTGGGCTCTCTTCTTCTGTGTTATTTTATAGGCTCTCTTTAATCTCTGGACAGTTCAGTAACTTGGTCTTTTTTAAAGGTTCTTGTTGCCCAATTGCTAAAAATACAGTAGTTACCTGCAGTAGTAAAAATGTTTACATATA
Source organism: Toxostoma redivivum (assembly GCA_013397375.1). NCBI lineage: Eukaryota > Metazoa > Chordata > Aves > Passeriformes > Mimidae > Toxostoma > Toxostoma redivivum. The sequence continues at coordinate 210,792 of VXBI01011000.1, forward strand.
AACAGCAGTAATAAGGAAACTTTATGATAGCATATTGTTAATCAAGATTGTATGTGTCTTTGCATGAGTGAGAGCAAAGCTGGTTTAGGGCTTCTGACGGGAGTATATTTGGTCTTCTATCAAATTAATGGCAAAATATCAAGTTTTCAATTTCCAGAGGTTTGACTCCTAGACCTCATGTCTTGCCTCACAGGCTAGCAAGCCCTCCTGTGTCCAGAGACTCGAGAGATTTTATAGAAGCCTTGCAGATCTTGAAGAAATACTGTTTTCTCTTTACATATTTGTGTCACTAAGAATATCTTAGTTCACTGTCACTCTCTAATAACACTGAATGTTCCACATGAAGTGCACCTATGTAAGGTCTAAACCCCACAGTGTTTGACCACAAAGTCACATGGGCTGTGCTCGTTCTGTGTCATTTCTTTGCTGGTTCTTACCCTCCTTCCCAACAGCACTTTCAACCCCAGAGACGGGGGCTGCTGTGGGGAATTGGCTGGAGAAGGTGGAAGGAGGAAATACGATGTTTTCCATGTCACTTTTCATTCATTTTGCAGTTTCCTCCTGAGTTTTCACACAAAGTAGTGCAGCTCAAGGTGCTGCCTCTTCTGCAGGCAAATCTGTACACTACTGCCTGAGAACAGCACTGAAAAGTGTGAAAAGTCTGAATTCCAGCAGAAAACAAAGAGATCAAGCTTCTTTGTAACCTTTCAGCTGTTGAGATTAATGGAGTCATGATGGAGGAACAGAGCTGCTACAGCATTAAATATAATTTCAAAGCCTTTTCATCTTGTCTTACTTGCTTTTGTGTGCAAGAAGTACACTCTAGGTCTTTCCTTCATGAGTTGCTCACTTTGTTTTATATACATGTGTATCAAAGAGGGAAGTTCTTTCTTCTTCACAGTTATTCAGACTAATAGCAGGCTACTACCAATAGCCAATGCCCTCATCATGGAAATTTACAGATAAATAAATTAGACTGCTGATTATGACACCACTATGAACAGAATCTCCCTACATGTGCACTCCTGCCCCGCTTTCATTAATAAATGTGCTGTTCTACTTTATAGCATTATATGGTGATAATGCACAGCATGCAGTTGCTTTTTCCCCCTATTTTGATGCCTTTTCACTTGGAAGCTGATGTTTTGTTTGCTGGCCCGGAAGCACAGTGCTCTGTAGAATTATGTCTCAGTGTGTTGACAGCGCTGTCACTTTGAGTTTCCATCACAGCTTTAAACTAATAAGGCGGGAGTAAAGATTTTTGAGCTGTGACTAAATTTGGGCAAATGCCCCCAAAAATTTACTTAAAATTCTCACATACATTTTCATATAATTTCACATCAATTGCTGCAGTTCCCTTCACGACAAAGTGCTGCAGATAAACCTTGTTAGCACTCTTTTCTTAAACACAAACTCATTGCCTCAAATAACTACACCTCCTGCCACCAACTCCATTTTGCTGACGGACACCTGCATTTTATTTGCTAGAAATACCAGTCTTGTAGTGTCTTCTTCCCAAAAGTAATCTTTTGCATTCCATTATCATTGCTGAGGGAGGGCAAATATTCCCAATCAGCACCTGAATCCTTCTCCAGTGATGTTCCTGCAGCTGCAGAAATGTCCTCCCAAATTTAATACTTATCTCAAGTATCTTGTCTTCTACTAACTGAGCAGATTATCAGCTTAAAACTGGCAGGTTTTTTGAATAAAGAAAATAAAGAAACCCCAAACAGAACCAAAAAATCTGACCAACCAACCAAAACTATTAAACACCAAAACCTTTGTATCTAAACACCAAATTTTATATAGCAAAAGCAATAGCTTTAATACTGAGACCCAGACTGAATAATCAAGGCAGGGAGAAATTTGCATCATTTCTCATGAGAAATTTTAGGTCTTGCCATGCTGGAATGAATAAAAAGTTTTTCATTGCTATGTACTTTTTCACATAATTAGACTTCCATGGAAGAAAAAAAACCAAAATACAAACAAACAAAAAAACTGAATCTGTGATTCTTAGAAAGAAGAATAAAAAATGTCTGGAGGGACATTTATCAGATGTAAAACATTAGCTATTAACATTCTGTGAAATCTTAAGATGTGAATCTTCATATGCAGAATAATCAAAATATTAAAAAAAAAAATCAAGCTGTAAGTATTTTCATCAATGTTAAGAGAAAGAATTTTTTTTTGCAATGCTGTAATGAAGCAGTTAATAGATTGGTATTTCCATACACACCATAATATTTCCATAGCCTACCATAATATTTCCTACTCACCTGATTTCTATATGTGATATAGATCATCTTTTCCTACCACCTTCCTAGGTTAAAGAAGTACAGAAAACCTCACAATGAGTTAAAAGAATAAATAAAATTATTACTGTTAAACTGCTGCACAGGAACTTTTTTCTTCAGGGCAGCTTCCTCATGTGTTCTCGTCCAGAAGAAAATGGATTATCTTATGCCTAATGTATACTCTCTTTGTGACACTGCTATGTGACACTGCTCCTTTGCTTCCCACCATGTATACAAATAGGAAACAAAGCAAAACAAAAAGATATATAGATATAGATTAGATATAGAGATAGATATAGATATATATAGATATAGATNATGCTCAATTGTAAGACTGTCCTCAGGGAAAGTTCATTAAAAAAAAAAAAATGGCAAGAAATAAATGGTTACTGTGATTGCACTTGTTTTTATATAGTATGCAAAATCTAATTTGGCTGTTACGCTGTAGACACACACATGCATTCACCAACACACATACATATGGACAATGAAAGAGAAGACTTGAAGAGATGTTCTATTAGCAACTGTATATCAATTTTTTATTATTATTTTATTACAAATCTTTATGTTATGACCCTGTTTGATGCATGTACATTGCTATTTAGAGAAAAGAAATCTATTATTATTTAGGGTACTGGTGGCTAGAGGCTCGAGCTATTTTCTAGATGCTTTTGTTCTCAGGATTGTGAAAATATAATAACGGGATGGCATTGCCAAGAGTAGTTTAGCCTGAACACAAAAAATAGGAGTGCAAAGCAGAAGGGCAAAATGATGAAATTTCCATGGGTTGGTATCAGAGCAAAGAATCTTCACAATCTTACAATCCTGTAATTTCCAGTCTGACCCCCTACCCAGAGAGTTAAGAAGTCTTCTGAGATTTCACGTCGTATTCTGAGGAGTGAGCTGAGTTTTAGATTTCAGATTGGAGTGTCTCTCTCAGAACTGATTACACTTCCCTGCTTTAGGAAATAATTTTTGGTTGGGATATGGTTCTGTAATCATTGGAACATACTTTACCAGAGAATTAAAAGAGAAGACAATTCAAAAAGTAAACAAACAAAGAAATAGGTCTTGATGATCTCTTACACATGTTTCCCGATGGGAGTACAAAATCAGTGAGAGTTCATATACTGTGAGTTCTTGAGATCTGTAACTTGGTTATTTCCACTTCCTCAGGTATTTATGCATTTGTTCTCCTCAGAAAAGTTGTACAGAGGTCTGAATCAAACTCTTTGAAATCAGAAAATCTCATCCAAATCAAAAAGGATGCATATTCAAACTGCATGTTTTCATTTTCTGGATGACCACAATAAAACTGAGCATTTTTCTTTCTAACAATGATGATTTAAAAACATTGTGCACTGATTTTATTTTTTTGAGGAAAGCATTTGAGCTCTGTATTAGGATAAAAATATCAAATTCATGATAGGGAAGCTTGAGTATTTCGTCTTCAAAATTTCTTGGGTACTTGCATAGGTCCTGCCTGTTCATCTCACTGTCTCCAGGTACCTCCTTGCTCTTTGTTTTAAACTCCATGCTAAAACAACTGACAACTTTTCTAAACAGTATAGGAATAATAATAATTTTTTAAAAATCTAAAAAAAA
>VXBI01011000.1:216130-229269 GCA_013397375.1 Toxostoma redivivum
CATCCATCCATCCATCCATCCATCCATCCAGCAATCCTGGGTTCATTTTTGGGCCCCTCACTGTAAGAAAGACAATTGAGGCACTGGAGTGTGTCCAGAGAAAGGAGCAGACCTTGGGAAGGGTCTGGAGCATCCTCACGCCCTCACCTGCACACCTCAGGAGGTCCTGAGGGATCCTGGGGGGCTCAGCCTGGAGAAAAGGAGGCTCAGGGACCTTCTCACTCTCCACAATTCCCTGACAGGAGGAGCACCAGGGTTGGGTTGGGCCCTGCTCCAGGGAATAGGGACAGGACAAGTCAAAACAGCCTCAAGTTGTGCCAGGGGAGGTTTAGATTGGAAATTAGGGAAAACTTCTTCATCAAAAGTGTGGTCAAGCCCTGGCACAGGCTGCCCAGGTCAGTGGTGGAGTCACCATCCCTGGAGGGATTTACAATATGTGTGGATGTGGCATTTGGGACATGGCTTAGTGGTGAGCATGGCAGTGGTGGGAGAATGGTTGAACTTGATTACCTTAGGGGTATTTTCCAGCCCTAACAATTCAATGTAATTTTATGATATCATGCTAACAATGAAAATGCCAAAGATCATCAGGTTTCATTTCACATAAATGACAGAAAAAAATAATATATAATTTAAACATAATTTGAGGTACCTACCTTTAGAATAGATCTCTAAGATTTAAAGTTGTATTTATTAGGAAAAAGAAGGAAAGAATCATATCCAAGTCTTTCCATTTTATTATTGTTCAATCACATGTAATATTCAAGACTTTAAGCCTACAGTAAAAGCATTGGCAATCAAATAAAAAATTACTAATCATAAAATAAAAAGGGTAATGAAAACATTTATTCTAATAAGCACATGGTTTAAGCCAGTAAAATAAAAGGGAATAATTGCCATTCTTCAAGTCCATTACAAAGAGAAATAAGAAGGAAGAAAGGAATGACTGCAAAATTAAAAATAAAAAAATAAATAAAAAAAATTTAAAAAAAGACCCAACAAACAATTATATTACTAAAAAACCATAATATCAGTGGTTTAGAAAAGACATTTTCTGAAGTTTTAAAAGGCTTAGCCATCAATAAATTTCAAGAAAAATATACCCTTTATACATGTATTTTTCTGCAGCTTGTCTGCATTTCTGATACATTGTTTAAATGGGTTTCGCCTGCCTTAATAAGGCACATCATTTGAACAGAAACCTCACTGTGTGATAACAGGCAACACATAGCGAAAAAATGCCTCGAGCTTTTTTCCTTGCTATATTTGGCTCTCTGGGCTAAGTCGATTTGAGTTGGGCTGATTATAATAAGCCAGAAAGTCACTACGAACTAATTATTTTCTGTTCATTTATGTGATTAATGGTGAAAACTTGGATAACTTTTACATATCTTGAGTCCCATATAATTAATCATCTTGAACTTTACAAAAAAAAATAAAAAATAAACCCCCTCAAGGTGCCCCTGGATTTTCTTCCAAAGCATTGGAGTTTCACTGGCATTAGCTCATGCAACTGACAAAATCAGGGGATGTTTTGCAAAGAAGTGACATGTTTGTGCAAGTCCTCAGAGGACATTGCTGAATTTCTTCAGCCACCAAAATGCTAGGAAATTTAAAAATGTGGTAGTAAGTTAGTTATTGGGTGAACTAATAACAGTGCTGGGGGTAAAAAAGGCATGGGGGGAAAAAGAAGCAAATCACAACACACAAATGAAAATGGATCTATCCTCCAGAGAGACTACATGGCTTAAAGGAGCTAGTATGGGGAAGACAGTTGTTTTGTATCAATTTGTTGACAGCTAAATCAAGCTCATAAGCCCAAATCCTGAGGCAAATGCTAGCATCTGATAATGCCAAAGCACTCTCTTCAAATTGTCAGGGTGGAGAGTTCTACCCTTCTCCTTTTTCCTTCTTACCTTACCCTTCACATCTTGTACAGACAGCCTTGAAACTAAAATGCATGCTTAAAACATGGAAAAGGTGAAAATTCCACACTGCATATTTCCTCAAGGGGACTGACTTTGTTTCCACTGTGTGGTGAAGACTGACCAGACAAGAGAAGGTGAATATTGCACTCTAGGAGAGAGAAGCAATCTCTAACAATGACAATGTAATTGCCATAGTGCAGCCCTGTCTGGGGGCAGAGGCACATGTGAGAAGCTGGTTTAGCAGTGGGATATGCCAGTCCTGCATCCAGTCTCGTGTACTGCACCACCACAGCTGCAGGATTGCCAGAACAGTGCAGAAGGACTCTGAGGTTCACTCAGTTCTCAGGGTGTGCTCACACAGAAATTGGAAATGAAGAGAGGAACAGACTCCATGTTCAGCATCTCAAATTGCATAGGCTTTCATAGACTTGAAGAGTTTAGCATTTTTTTCTGTAGTCTAAGAAATAAGGATGGGAATTATGGTTCAAATAAATTGGTTTTAGACAACCCTTGCTACTTTGTCAAAAGCACTTGATGATTTTTCCTTATTCCTGTAGATTTGCTCATCACAGTACTAGATGGTTAAACCTTTTAAATAGTAGCCCCTTTTCCTGCTCTTATAGGAAGTCTGAGCCAATTCTATTTTCTATTCAAGAATTTGTAGAATATGTAGTGGTTAGAGGAGGAATCCACTTGTATTTAGTCATTAGAGGATTTTAATTTTCTATTGCCTCAACCAGGCTTGCCCAAAAGCTGTAAGTCAAAGGCACCCTGTCTAAACCTTGTGGAGAGTAAACAAGTTTTAGACTGTAATTTTGCTCCATGTCAGGCCAAGCTGAAGTCAGGGTCATCACTGTGGAAGCCCGAGAGAACCTACCTTGTTGCTCTTTTATGTGCAGGCAACATTCGTCTTTTGAGATGCTGCTTGAAGAGACTCGTCCCTTCCAGTCTATTTTCAAAATCCTCTTCTAGGATTGATACAGCTACAGAATTTTCAATTTCTGAATCAGTCTTGGTGATCTATTTGAAGGCCCTCTGTGATTTCCTGTGTTGAAAATGAAGATGTCCAGAAGTGGTTGTGAGAATGGCATAGCTGTATCAGCTACCACCAATGTCCATTTGACATTGATTATTATGTGCTCTATTATTTTGTTGATAAGGTACATATTAGTTCAGGCTGGACTGTAATCTTTTGCATAATTTCAGCAAAGAATGAGAGGGAAAAGTTGGCATGCCAGTTCCTTGACAAATGGCTTCTTTTGTCAGAACCAGTATCTTCACTGAGGAAGGCAAGGAAAAGAAAACCTGGAGAGTGAGCTGACAGATAAGCATGAATTGACAGTAATTACTTGAAGAGGGCCTAGCAGAAATTCTCTGAGATCATACTTCTTCAGGGAATACACTAGAGGATCATCACATTGTGCTGTAATTATTACACCCTTCCCAGCCATTCTCTTTGCCTCACAACTGAATTAGCCACTAGTGACAATTGACATCCTTTTGTTTAAAAAACATGGGGGTGGGGGAGAGCCTCAGGGTTGGAGGAGAGGAATGTCTGCATGAAAAAAAACATTTTGTCTTTGGCTAGTGACTCCTCCCCACCTTTATAAAGTACGAATTGAAGATACTGGCTGAATCTAAACACCTAAATAGAAGTGAGTCACACTAGATTCCCTTTTTAGTCTTATAGGTTCCTTTTATAGCTGGGAAAAAAAACCCAAAAAAACCAAAAGAAACCCAAACAAACCAGGAACTCATAAAGATAAGCTTCACCTCACCTTAAAACATCTCTCTAAGCCAAAGAAATCTTGCCTTGTTTGTCACCTTTGACTACCAATGTCTGAAGGACTAAATCAGATGCTGAAGACTAATATCTGATAGAGCAAATCTCAGTGTTGACTTCTGTAAGTTTCAGATGGGACCACAACTGCCCTGGGCAAATCATTTAGGGAAAAAAAAAAAAAAAGTAAACATGTGCTTACAAGCTATAGTACTAGTCAAACTATTCAGAGGTATACTTACCACTATGGTGCATTTTACTTCAATCAAGGATAAGTACATGAATGTGCTAAAAAAGACATTCAAAATAGTTTGGTGTTTTACTGTGTTTGCTTGGTTTGTTTTTTGTTTTTTTGTTTTCTTTAACCAGTCCTTAAGCTATGATTTTCATATTTTCTCAAACTTAGGTTATCTGCCTGGCTACACATACATAAATATGCCCCAGTTTCTTGAGAGTAACTAGTATAAAGAGCATCCAGAATGCATTGAAGCCATCAAATCTCCACACTGAACTGGGGCATGTTACATCCACTCCTGATAGTCCCAGAGCAGATGACACAGTTATAGTTTTCTGTAAGTTGAGTTGGATTCAGTTATTTTGCTTTTCCTGTAGTCCCATCCTCCAAAGAGACAGATAGGTGAAGTAGGGGCAAAATGAAGAGTGCGGGGAGTAAGCAATCTCAGAGTTGTCAGAGGACAAATCACAGCAGTGAGTTTGAGGAAAGCATAAAAATGAGAGGAGTGTGGGGGCAGAAAGAGGAGTGGGTGAATTAATCTCTGTTAAATTTTTGTATAAAAGCAAGTTAGAGGCAAAGCTTGAGGACCAAATTCCAGCCTGAAACATCTTGAGGTCGAAAACTCATTTGGATTATAACACAACTCAGGTTCCAGCTGTTGCTGAGGGGTGCTTACACACCATCAAGGTCTGCTCTGCCCAAGGAGGTGGCACACTGGGGATAGCTGATCCCAGCTGGCCAAAGAGATATTCCATTTCATTTGACAGTATGCTCACCAACAAAACCTAGAGTAAAGAGGAAGAGGGGATGTTCAGGGTTATGGCATCTGTCTTTCCAGGTAATCATTGTGTGTGAGGGAAACCCACTCTCCTGGGAATGGATAAACCCTTGCCTGCCTATGAGAAAACATTAATTCATTCCTTCTTTGTTTTTTTACATTTTGGGTTTGGTTTTTTGTACATGAGGGTTTTGCTTTTAAATGGTCTTTAATTCAAGTCACAAGTTTTCATGCCTTTATCTCTCCATTTCTCTTCCTCATCTCATGCATGGGAAGAGAATGAGTGGCTGTGTGGTATTTAGTGGTCTCCCACAATATCCATTCAAATCCTGGATGAGAAAGATAACTTTATACCTACTTTTTTTGCCCTTTGGAGAAGAAGTTTCATATATACCCTTCAGGTAGCTTTCAGTGATGTTAGCGAAGAAACAAAGATGTAACCTGTCTGCAACTAGTATCAACACCAAACCTCCAAAGGGTAAGAAATTTATTCTGTCTTTAAAGCTTAAATCAACATGTAATGGACCCAATCATCATTTGTTACAGCTTTATAGAAGTACTCAAGGAAATGCTGATTTATGCCAATTGACAGTCTGGACTGAGAGAAATTCTGATATATATTATGTATATTCCCTACTTGCTATTTGTTATGGCTAGGCATTTCATAGGTTTTATGAAATTTCAAAATGTCAATAAAACAAGAATTTTTAAAAAGTTTGGATGCCATCAAATTATTCTTTGGCAGCACTGACTTCACAATAGGATTGGATTGTACATTAATGCTTAATTTCCTTTTATTGTATTTTTAACTGCTTTTTTATTATATGTGCATTTATTGTTGTGAAATGCCTTGGGATGACTTTGTCAAGAGAGGTGCCATATAAACAAAATTTTATTGATCTGATGATAAGCAGAACAACAATCAAAGTAGTGAGATATTTCCTAATAAACTTGCATACGGCAATACATTGTTAATGTAATATTTTAGCTTAACACTTTCACTGGTTAAAAGTAACATAGATGACAAGTTACTACTCCCTATTGGATCTTTGATTGACAACTTTACTTCCATCAGCCCTCTTCTGCAAACTGTGGTAGAAAGGTTTAATTGTGTTTGTAATTAATTGGATTTTAATCAGACTGTATAAAGAAATTGTAGAAGGTTTGGTTTGGTTTTTTTTTTTTTTTTTTTAAAGCAGAAAAAAGCTCTCTTTCAACATATTGCTAGGATGCAGAAATATTCACTGCTACAACAGTTTGAATAGTGAATTAAAATGCATTCATGCTTCAATACAAAATTGGTTAGATTAGTTAGCATTTGAAGAACAGTTTCATATATTCCAGAGGAAGGAGAAAAAGGAAGAAAAAAAGGGAATGGAAAAAAGAAAGAAAATGCCAAAGATGAAGCTTAGTTTATTTTAAACCAAACGTGTATGGTGTTGAATTGAGCTCTTAAGAAAGGTATTTTCCGAGCCCTTTAAATTGCTTGCATTGAAACTCATAAACATTCATTAATAATGTTCTATGGGAAATAATTTTCAACTTCTTTTGCATAACGTTGCAGCATCTATTGAAATAATATTTTGCCATATCAGAAAGATAAATCCTAATAAGGAAGGCAATTAAAGCCAAGTGGAGAAACAAAAACTTCCATAATGTTATCTCTAAGTACCAACTGGTAATGAATTGAATGCAGAAATCTATGTGGGAGTTCAGAGTCTTTTCGTTGTCTTCAGGATTGGGATGAGTGGGTTGGTCCTTGTTCCCAGATTCACTACTTCTCTACTTTTTCCATTTCCCAAGTCTTCATTAAATCTGGGTCTGGAGAGTTTTATGCATGCAAAAAGACTGACCTAAGACTTTAACACATCTGAGTAGGGAGGCATTTGCATGCTCCAGCAATTATATTTAAACCCATTAAAAAAAAAAAAAAAAAAAAGAACAAAAAAACCAAACAACAAAAAAAACACAAACAAACAANAATTATCCAACAATTTTATTAAAACCCAATAAAAAAAAAAAAAAAAAAAAGAACAAGAATGAGAGAGAAGCATGGCCAAGAGTAACAAGTGTCTAGCAAAATCACTAAGAAAACAAGACAGTGGGCTGAGTGCCAGCAGCACCATTTAGGTGTCCCCATCCTTTTTTATAGGCCATGCTGTTGGGTCTGGTGAGATTTAATGACTTGCAGTGACTGGCCAATGAAACATCTAAACAGTGGGGACTTGATCCAAGGACTTTTGTTCAGGAGATCTGAAGCCCTACATCACTTGTTCCATTTTTGTGTTACTCTCCACAGGAAACCCTCTCTGGTCTAAGGGAATTGACAACGTGTAATATCCTAACAGGACTAACTGAACTGTTTGGATGCCCATAGCTGGCTGGACCAATCTTCTCAGGAAGTGAAATCCCTCTTAATTTGCTTTTCCTCCTGCTACTCTCCTTAATTCTTTCTCTTTGCACCATAGCAATGCAGTCTTTCACCCTCTACTTTTATATCCCTCCTCAAGCTTCCATTCATACAGAGCAACATCTCAAAGCAATGATTGTGGAAACATTGAAGTAAATCATCACAGCTTTGTTTCTTCATATTTTTTCTGTCAACCAGTTATGTCATTACAAAGAAAAAGTATAGCAAAGTAATAATAATGAATATTAAAGGTCAGATCCTCACAATAAATGTTAAAAGTTGGATTCTCAGACAGTGCTATGAAACCTTGTCTGACTGAGCCTTAGGACTCTACTTTTGCCAAGCAAATACTCTTCCACACGGTGGTAATGAATTTCTTCTGCCTAAACAGTATTAATTTTTTCTAAGAATGTGTACCCAAATGTAAAAGTCCTTGCTGAAGTTTTGTGCTGCAGCTTCCAAGCTGTTCCCTCTGTCACCTTCATTGCAAAGAAAGAATGACTCCTTTGGAAAGCATCCCTAGTAGTGTATATTTTAAGGTCACCTACGAAAGAGTTAGCTGTACATTAAGTTATACCTTGCTGATAACAAGATGGATTTAGAAAGCGATGAGAAACGACAGGGTACACATGTACATTAAAGCAGATGACAGGAAATTGAAAACATTACTGTAACTTATTAAACATTGATTTTCCAGACATTCCTTGATATTGTTTGACGAAAATAAATGTTAACAGTAACAACAGCAAAAACAATCGGAAAGGAATTGTGGTTGCATTTTGGAGCTGGGAGTGAGAAGCAGGATCAGAGAGGATAAGAGAACTTGTGAAAACTGTAAGCATAGGCACTTTGTCTACTCTAAGAAAGTACAAAAATGTTATGGTGTTATTATTGCTGACCAGAGTGGACTACAGTAGACTAGACTAGACTAGACTAGACTAGACTAGAATAGAATAATTTTGGTTGGAAGGGATCTACAACGATTTACTAATCCACCTCATTGATCATTTCAGGGTTGACCAAAATTCAAAGCATGTTCTTAAGGGCCTTGTCTACACTTATAGACAAAGGGCATCAACCACTTCTGTTCCAGTATTTCACCAGAGCCTCAGAGGCTGAAAGTCCATGGAAGAGTGGGGAGTTAGGATATAACTTCTAATTTTAAACTCTACTTGTGACTTGTAAGGATTTTCCTTCAGAGACTTTTGAGAATTTTGGCTTTAGAGACACCCTACAGAGACAGAAATTTGTCACGTTACTGATGTAGAAGTATTAACTGCCTTTATGAATTTCCCCAAGTTCATTCTTTATTAAGTTTGAAATTTTTTCTTTAATTGAGCATTCTACAGATCAGTCCCATCTGAACATTGATCCCAGCTCACAGGGCTGTTCAGAGTCCTATCCAGGACCAAATGCTGATATTTTGTACTCTGGTTGATAAGCCCTTTAAAAATATTATGGTTTAATTTCAAGTGCCATTTGAACACAAATTGGTTGAACTAATGCAAAAGGCTACAAAGTCAAATATGTTCATTTCAATGAAACTTTCTCCTGAAATCAGTCAGCATTTCCTTCTGAAATAAGCCAATGTTAAACTTTGCTAGAGATTCGGGTTTACACTCATTGAACAAATTAGTAATCTTCAGCAGGAAAGAGGACTATCTACAAGATGATGTACAGTGGTTTAACTGCAAGCACAAGTGCAGTTATTAGTGGGGTCCTGGGGAGGACTGGCAGCACTGCACAGGGAAGAAGAAACATGGTGAGTGAAGGGGCTCTGTGAGGTGAGGTCAGCTCAGGTCAGGTCACACATGGGGACAGAGGGAAATGAACCCGTGGTGACATCCCAGCTGTGACAGTCTAGGGACTGGCAGCCCTGATATCATCTGGCACTGTACATAGATCTCAGCCTCACACCATGACTGATATATATTGCCTCCTGACAATTGTCTCATCCCTGTAAGAAGAGGCACAATTCTTGGCTGTTCATGGCATGGCTGGACTTAAAATTATTGTCCCAATGGCAAGATATTAGAAAGGATCAGGATCAGTTGCTTTGTTTCGGGTACTCTAAACATCCTTCCTCCTGTGTGCCCACCCTAAAACAGCATGGCATGGCTCATGATGACACCTGGGAACATTTGCCTTTGAGTCCCCGTTTATGGAATGGCTGGGAGAGTGCACTCAGCATAAGCCAAACGTGTAACACAGGCATGATAAAAATTAAAAAGTATAGATGATTACGTGCCAGTGCTTCAGCCTGTCTTTTGACTCTGTAGTTTATCCATATAGATGCACTCTCTGGTGCCTGAATTTGCATTTGAAATGCCTTCAAATATGTATTAAATATGGACACGCTATTTCATTTATTTTATATATACCATGCAGTAACGTTTCATTCTCCAATGCATACCTCTGCATACAGATTGAAACAGAAAATATCTTTTTAGGAAGGAGATATGAAAGTATTAAATATATTTCTAAAAGTGTAGCCTCTTCATCTGCTTAGAAATTTTTCATCAAAACATTTTTTAAACCTCTGAGTTCTCAGATCTTTCTGGTAGAAAATACTTGTCTGCATTTTTTCATGTGTCAGTGAATACAAACAAAACAAAACAAAACAAAACAAAATAAACCAAAGATGTACAGTTTTCATACCTCATTCTTAAATATCTGGGGTTTTACTCCAGCGTGCTTTTCTTGTCTGTTTTTACTTCCTAGAAAAGCAGAAACAATAGTAATAGTATCACCAAAATTTAAAAATGAACAAATATTGTGAGCACTCCCAAAAAACCTAAGCCATTCCCTCTGAATGTGTAGTCATGAATCAGGGGTTCTGGGGTGTCCAAGCACTTGGATTTTTTGATGTTCCTGAATGTTACTGCTGGCTAGGGTGTAGGAAAAGATAAAAAAGACAAAGCACTGTATTATTTTACGTATTTATTTTTCTCTCCTTTTGGAATGATCCTGGCTCCATGGTGTAGTAGGGCTCTTATTGCACTCGTAACAATCTGAGGATTCTTTGTCTCCATTGTAAGTGGCAAATTATGACACCTTCCACGCTGAAACTGCTGAGCTGTTGGCAGATTGTTTCCAAGGTAAAATACACCTGAGAGTGAAATGGCAGCTAGGTAAGACAAAAAGTGAGTAGATGTTCACTGGCTTTGGTGGGTGTCACTGAGAGTACTGGTGCTCTGGAGCACCAGGCTCCTGGAACCAAATTTAATTACAATGCAATTTGGAACATGTTCAGACACTGCTTCTATCACTGTAAGTTCTACACATGCACACATTTTAGGAAAGCCTTGCCTGAGGGTATTTAGCATAATGATACTTTGAACTAAACAGTAGATTCTTTTATTCAGGCAAAAAAAAAATAAGGTGTGATTATTTTATTGTTATTTATTATTAGCATAATTATTATTATTATTATTTCCCTGTCATTGTCTTGTTTGTGTGAAGGCTGAGAGGGAAGTACCCAAGCTGTGTCTCCCAGTCCTTCATGAAAAGCAGTGTTTAATTCTTCTTTAGTAGACAGAGATGCAGTCAAATATACTTACTTACTCAAGGCCCCACAGGAACATGTTGTTAAAATTCAGTGTTCCAAATCCTGAGAACCTGCTCCTGCTTTTCTGGACAGTTAATATCATCTGAGCTATTTTAGCGGTGTAAAACAGTCACTTCCTTCTGAGAAGGCATTTTTTATATTTCCTCTCATATTTCTTTATAGTTAAAGCTGCATGAAACAATATAGTGTCATATCTGAGGACTTGTGATGGGTTTAGACAGCACCTACAACCATGTCTGAACTTGATATAAAAAAACATGACAACGAGAATTGACTTTGGATGCATAAAATGATATTCAGATGGAGACTCCCACAAAAAGTGGATTTCATCTGAAAAACGACATCTAGAAGTGTCCATTGGAATTCTTTTTTTTTCTGTTTTATGAACAGGTGAGTTTGAAGTCCCCTACAGAGGCCTGCTAGGGTGAGTTAGTGATTAATCTGCAAAACTAATGAAGTCATGCAGTTTCTCCTATGCTAGCACAAATGTAATATACAGCTGTGTGGCATGTTTAATGGTGAGCAGTGCATCTCATGCTTGACACCAGTACAGTATAGAAGGCTTCAGCTTTACCTCTGGGGAAGGATTTTCCTAAAAGAAGAACAGAATTGGTTTTAAAAACTTTAGGCAATAGCACAGTTAATGATTCTGACAGCTCACTTCAGTAATGAACATCTCTATCTATAAATCCCCTATTATTGAACTGATTACCAGCTGAACTGTTTTGCTATGTGTTGCTTACTGCTTTGTTGACTATATAAACTCAAAAGTCAGGCATACACTTAAGTTCTGGCCTATTTGACATGGCTACAGATTTGGGCCTTCACAAGTTTCTACATTTGCAATGTAAGAGGAAGTCATGGCATCCCAACCGGCATTTGATGAAGAACAGAGCCCACATACACTGCCAGATGTGAAATGACTGCTCCACAAATTACTTCACCATGCCCTTATGCTGCCAGCCCCTCGGGTTTTGGAAGCTCACTGGAAGACCCAGTATTCCATTTACCACATTTAGTCTTGGAGCCATTAGCAACATCTCCTTTGGATGTTTTTGGAGATATTTTTTGGTGTTCTAATGCCAGGCTTTCTAAGTAACGCAGCAAGCTGGTGCTTGGTCAGGAAACTAAGAGTGACAACAGTTCAGAGATCCATAAATGTCTTCCCATGACAGCTCCCTGAACCATGTGAGTTTCAGGCAGCAGAGACAGTGGTGTCACTTGATCTCCAAAGCTATAAAACTCATACAGTCCAGGGGGAACTGAAAACAAAACAAAACAAAACAAAACAAAACAAAACAAAAAACCAACCAACGAAACAAGCAAACAAAAAAATTAAATACAACATAAAGCTCAGGACAAGGAATGAAGTCTTTCCAAAAGGAAATGGTGGGGGTGGAGGGGGAGGGAGGAAGAAAAAACTTGCAATATGCAAGGGAAATAATTTCCTCCTTTAATTTGTTATCCTTCATGGCTGCTAGTCCTGCTGCATCCTCTGTTAGCTGCATTAGTGACTTCTTAGTGCAAGGGACAGTCATGCAAAACAAGCAATAGAAGCATTAGTAAAGTGTAATTTTTACTTATACATAGGCAGGAAGTATACAAAGAGCATCACTTCTCCGTGGACCCTGTTTGTGTTCTGAAGTACCTAACTTTGGACTAACACGTTTAACAATGTTTTGTTATGAAACTCCTTGGTTCTAGTCAGGACAGAGAAGAAAAGGTTGAAATATCCTGAGGAAGGTTCTTATTGTGACATTTTTATGTCAACTAAAAGGATCCAAAATCTATCAAAAAAAGATGCCCTTTCCAGTGTTTTCAGCCGGGGAGGGTTGGGTTTGCTATTTACTTGAGTGTTCATACATCTCACGGCTGTTCATACAACACATTTAGACCTCAGATATGAGTGACCTTGGTTGCTAAAAAAAGATATAACAACAAAAAGACCTGCAACAAAACCTAGCAATATCCAATAATAGCCATTTCTTACAGATACTGGAATTATGGAAGGGTTTGGATTGGAAAAGACCTTTGGATTGGAAAAGACCATTTAGTTCCATCCCTCCTGCCATGGGCAGTGATACCTCCCACTACTGCAGGCTGTTCCAAGCCCAATTAAACCTGAACACTTGAACACTTCCAGGGATGGGACATGCATAGCTTCCCTGGGCAACCTGTGCCTGTCGCAGATGTTAGCAAGGAAGTGCCACACAATGGGAATATCTTTTCATGATGGCATGATTTACATGACCTTATCTGTGTAATCACAACGGGATTCTACTTTATCAAAGCAAAAGTACATTTCTCCTAAGAAATGTAGCTGTAATGCCTTCAAGTAAAACCAATCCAAAACAAATGTGTTGGTACTGAATAAAAAGTCTGTACATGGTCTGAATATGTGGTAATCAATAGATTTCCCCCCCCCCCCCGCGGCACAAAA
>VXBI01011000.1:243576-276102 GCA_013397375.1 Toxostoma redivivum
TAAAGTTAAACAGCTCCCAAAGATGTAAAAAACTTTGACTAGGAAAGAAATTACTAAGTTATGCCTGTATTAGTAAAACTGTGATTCATGGACAGCAGTGGGTCGTTAGGCACCAATAAACAGTCCTAGCTGATGACTATACTCAGCATGTGGTGGAAAACTATAAAACAATAGAATTAGATTTATCTAATTCCAAAGAACTAATTTGCTGAGTTTGGCTTCTTTATCTTTATTATTTCATATGGTTGGCATTTGAATTTCTTTATTTTTGTGAAACTTGTTTTCCTGTATGAGTATCTTGCAGAGTCCACGGTAATCTGTTTTTACTTTGAATGTGTGCTTGTTCATTTGGTTGTTTGCTTTGGATAATTACATCCCTCCTGCCATATCATTCCCTTTTGTAAACTATGGGAGTTACTAATGCAGCATGATTTGCAAATTCAGATTATTCTAAATGAATATGCTATTTGAAATTCACTTCATGCAGTTTCAAGCATCCAAGTTTATAATATGCTTTTGCATTCATGCCAATAAAGATCAAATCTGAATGCTCAAAAAAATAGTGAAGATAAAAGGATGTTTCTTCAATTCTTCCATCTGATTGGAGCCTTTTATTTTGATCCTAAGGGACAGCTGTGTCTGATCTTGCCCCACGTTTTATGGTTCTGACATGATTTCTCTTGTTGCTGGGTTTGAAACTGTCGAAGGTGATACTCTAGCCCTACCAGCTTAGTTAAGGCAAGCTCTAGAATACTAAAAATATGAACACAGAATCACTAACTCTCTATTCTGACCCAATTTGAAATGTAAAAATTCAAGGTAAAACTGAAGAAAGTGAAAATTAATATTTCATCAATGTATTTTTGTTCTCCCAGAACATATATGTCATCATATTTGCTATGAAAGACAAAAGGAAATTTGTATTCAATCCAGCAGGTTAAGAGAATGTCCTAGGCACCACTGATGATATCATCCACCATTTCTGCCCCAGTAGAATTTTTTTTCTTAGGTTCTTGGAGGCTATAGGGCATTTGAGTTGCAGTGAAATCTTTCATGACCTCTGTGAGGCAGTAAACATATAGGGTGGAACCTGTCAAAGTCAGGAGGAGCTGATATTCAGTCACCAGATGCCTCATTTCTCAGAACACGTAAATATTGAGACACAAAATATAAGCAACTGATACACTGCATACCATGCCTGAAAATATGGAATATATTCCACTGCAAATTTTCCAGAAAGCATGAAAATATCAACAGTTAATAAAGTCCCAAAGGAAGTCTTGTCCAGTGAATGGTTTTAGGAAATTGTAGAAAATCCCCAGAGGAACTGCTGAGAGAGTCATTAACATAATGATGATACATTTTTCTCACATTCAAGAATGGACCCAACAGGGATTCTTGATGTCACAGACACATTGTAGTGATATCTCTATATTAAAAAANAAAAGAGTGGAAATTTACAGACTGTACCTAAACTGTCTCATTCAATACCAAAGTTGGGAAGAATTTTTACATAATTTGTGTTTTTTCTCAGAATCATGATGTTGCTTTCCCTACCCTCTCACCCCTTTTCTCTTCCTTCCAATTCACCTGCCATCTCACTGTTTTACCCAATTGTCTAGACAGCACAGAGCACTAGAAATTATTTTTTGGCATTTCTTACATATTTGCATCAAACCCCACACAATCAGATCAGGGAATTGTGGGGCTTTTTCTGTGTCCTAGAAGAGAATATAACAGGTGAACCTCAGGAGAGCCAAAATAGGATGACAGATACATACTCAAGACAGAAAAATATGTTATAATTGGATGAAGACCAAACTAAAATGACCTGTGACGTATCCAGTGTTATGCCTCCAGGTCTTGATTTCCCAAATCTCCCAGGCTGGGAAGATGGCCAGGCCCACCATGAATTCAATCCTGCTGGATTGCCTGGATTTTTGTCCTTCTGTGAAAATCAGTGCACAGAAGGGTAGGAAGAGAGTGAAAGTACTGGTACAAATTCAGGTCTTGTTCCTACTAAGAGGCAAACCACAGTCTAAATGTACATCCTTACCCAAAGCCCAGAAGTGTTCCCAACTCGCAGAGACAGGGAATGTTTGTATTGAATGTACTATTAATAGAGAAGGCCTAATGTCACCAGCAACAGTCTTTGTAATCCATCCACACAAAGAGCTACAATGCACTGGTACGTACTGCAAAATAAGAATTCCTAAAATGTGCAGCCGGTGGATGTATTATAATTTCTGAAATAATTCTGTCTAGGGCACTTCCTGACTTTGATCCTGTTCCAAGTCTGAGAACATGTATTTCTGTAGACAAAACAGAAAACATCTAATCTTCATTTACAGATCTTCACTGAGTGAGAATCTACAGGATTCTGCTCTGCTCTGTTGATTAATTAGCCTCATTGTGTGCTTTTGGACCTCATTGCTTACGTGAATTAGTTTGAGAAAGTGGATTTACACAAATAGACAGGAGGGGACTGACCAGCATGAAACATGTTTTCTTTTTCTCCATACCATTCCCCCATCATTCCCCCTCCATACCAGAAGCCCTTCAGCTCAGAAAGGGATCCTCAGGTGTCTTGGATCCCCTGCACAGGCAGACCATCAGATTCAATATTGACATTTAAACACTGAATTGTCACGTCTCTCTTTCTTGAAGGTATTTATCCTCTGACTTGCTAAGATAATAATGGAAGCAAACAATAAACCATAAAAGGAAATAAAATATAATGAAAGCAATTATCTGATTAAGTAATTTTAAAATAAGCTCTTAATCTAAGGATTTTGGCCTTCTAATTTTATAAACTTATTGTTTGCCTATAAATTATTTTATTTTAATAGCCAGTCACCTTGGTACCTTAATTTAGTTTTTTGAGTGTTTTTAAAGTCCCATCATCCTGGATTTTTGATTGCATTTTTCTTGGTTGTATGGAGTTTGGTTTTTTTTCTCTAGACAATGCAGCTCAGAAATTTTCATGCATCTCCTTGACAGATACAAACATTATTCCCATTGTGTCCTTACTGAATAAAATATTTAAAGTGCAGAACTAGCACTGGAAGATTGACTGTATTCTAAATGAACTTTCTGATACCAAATGTAAAACTAGGGGGAACAGAGCACCAGTAATGAAGCAAAATACAAGGTTAAGTATTGGAAATTAATTAGTGAGTTCATCAACAACAACTCTTTGATGGTCTGAACTGCTTCCAGAAAGATAAGGAGAGAACAATTTGAGAAAACAACTGTTTGAGAAAACAATTAAATCCCATCCCATACTTGCATAGAATTATTTCATATTCACATGCAAATCCTAAGTCATGGATACACTCAAAATACTAATGCCCTATATATACACAGACTGTTTCTGCTCTTGTTAACATTGCTATGAATCAGAGGTAAATTAACACGACATCTACAACACAGAATTGACAAGAAGTCTACTGCCATGATACTGAGGAAATTCGGATCATGTATTTTTGACTCTCATCATCCCTATTATCAGCAGTAACATATTTGCTACCTACAGATCTTGACTGTTTTGAATACCACATGAACACGCCACCAAACTCTGAATCTTTACCAGCAGGCGTCACTTCACCCATACAATGTGAGTGGACAGTAGAGTACTCATCATCTTTATAGCTGAATCGACCTAGATCCAGTTTCATTGTATATTTCATTGCATATCAGCATGACTCCACAGTAGTTTCTGAGAATTTACATAACTCCATATTTACAGAATTTACATAGCTCCATTCCTGCTGTGCTAATTAGTGGCAAAGGACAGGGATTAAAATTGAAATCCTCCATCGGTGTTCAGGAATGAGCAGCCAATATAGAGCAAGTAGGAGCAGATCCTTTCTTCTGCTCTCCAACTAAACCTGTTGGCTCAACCCACTGATTAAGCAAGCAGAAAAGCAATCTACCAAGTGTAGCTTGGTGGCTGTTAGCATTGTTTCCAAGCTGTTCCATGTTTATCCCAATAAGGATAGCACTGAGATATTGAGTCGGAGCTGGAAGAAGCTGGGATCTTTGTCATCATGACGAGCCTTGCTGCTGAGGGACAGGAATCCCAGCAAGAGATGCTGCTGCTGCAGGCAGATGCTAACGGAGCTGGCTGTGTGCCTGCGGCAGCACAGGCTCCTGCAGAGCCCCTGAACCAAACCCACCAGCTCCTGTGTGCACTGGAGTCACTGGGAGTTTACTCCCCAGCTCGTTTTCCTCTCTTGATTTAGGAGGAAGCACAGACTCATTGAAGTCACCTTCTTTTGCTGCCTGCTGCTCTACACCACTTTGCATTTCTTCCCTAGCATGGGACCAGTGTTTCACCGTCTCCGTTTCACCGTGGCCTTACTGGTGCCACTCTAATAGCACAGGCTAGGATGTGAGCAGAGAATGGTCTTAAATTCTTCCTTTCAGTGAATAATGGGCTGTAGAAAAGAGTTTATTGTTTCTGAGATAATGCTATATGATGACTAAATCTGGTGAGGGAATGGCCATCCAAGCATTACTGTAATAATGCAAGCACTCATTTATTTATCCTTTGATGAGGTTCCAAAGAGCCTAATCAAGTTAGAGACTCTTCATTGTTACTTTTCCTAGACAGGATTTTGACAACTTATTTGATGTTTAAAGTAGAATTTTTTTAGCTTTTAGTTTGATCGCTATTTTATATTTTTTTTGACTCAGTAAAAAATGAGACTGACTATAAACATATGTTTGTGATCTGGAGCAAATGCTGAAAAAAAACCTGTAGTTTTCTCACACTCTCTTCATGCTGAATAATCAAGATGTGAGATTGTATCTACGAGTAAAACTGAGTGGGTTCAAGAGTTTAAGTAAGTTGAGACTCTGGTCTAATTTCACAGTCAAAATTCCCTATATATTTAGTGTGAAGAAACAGTATGCACCAGCAGGGGAGGATTACAACATGAGGTATTAAGTGTCTCAATTAGCAAATAGCAGGAATCCTCTCCAGCTTGTTCATCTTTCTTCCCAGTGCCATAGCACATTCTTCTGGGAATCAGAATTAGAGTCCTCGACTCTGGGAATCAGAAGAAACTGGCATTGCACACAAAAATGGGGATTTGGGGTCAGTTTCAAAGGAGTGGAAGTGATATAAATGGCGTCTTCCCTTTCCAAAGGAAATCAGTTGAAGACAGCCCAACAGAAGTCAAAAAAATTTACTCATCAATCTGGCTATTAAAAAAGATCAGTAATACTATAAAAAAATTCCTGAAAGACTACATCTATGAATTGCAAAGGTCCCTCTGATCAGTGCCCTCAGTCACTGCCCCTGTAGGGCAGTGTCACTCTTTTATGTATATTTTGTAAAAAAATATGTCTAACTTGCATCTTTGCCCCCATCCATATATTGCAAATAATATTTTTTCTACGACTAAAGTCAATACAATTTGGATCCAGTTTCCTGAATTCCCCCATTAAACTGATTCCAGTCAAGCAGCCTCTCAGACCACCTCAGGTGCCAAAACTTTCTAACATATTTCAGTGCACTGATCAATAGAGTTGTTTTGCTTTTTTTTTCCCTTCCTAATCACACAAGCTGCACAAGGTGAAAAAAATGCCACTGAATTAATATTTATTTTGCAACATAAAAGAGCCCAGCACTATCTACAAATGCTATAATTAATTTGGATTAATTTCATGTGCAAAGTTTGGCTCTGAAGGTGTTGATGGAGTAATACATCAAAGAGGCTTCACCTCTGTAAAAAATCAATGCTAAAGTAACCTTGATTACTGTCTCTGTTGATGTCACACATAACACTAATCAGTCATCGTTTGCACTGAACACTATCATGAACAAATATTATTTGTTCTCTTATTGGCATTTTTGAGACCCTGGGATAAAATTCACTGCAGGTCTCTAAGAGGAGGTTTTCACCTTAGGGAAATTGTAAAATTTGTTCAGGAGCACATCGTCTACAGCAAAAATTGAATTAATCTGAAAATCAAAAATAAGTAGACATACACTGCCATGGATATAAGGGGGCACTTGCCTTTCTTCTCACCCTTCCCTTCCTCTTCTCCCTTTTCATCTTTAATCTTTTTCTCCTCTGTTTCTCTATCTCACTCTCTCTTTCTTCGTCTTTTCTTCCCCTTTCTTGCCTTTTCTTCTCACTTTCTCACCCCCAACTCAGGACTAGAAAGTACATTTGACAGTGGCAGATTTCAGGAGGGAATGCTTTGCAATACAAGCAGGAGATCTCTAGAGATGCTGGGTCTGAAATACCTGACCTGTGAGGTATCTAAGCCTAATACAACCAAGCAAAATATCAAAGTGAAAGCACCCAGCTCACCTTTAATAAGGCTTGCTATCGATTTTTGTGATTGCTCCTTTTATTCTTCAGAGCAAGCAAACATCTGCCACCCAGCTTCTGCTCTGCTGTCCCCTCCTTTTTGATTATTCTTATTACTTTTCAGGCCCTCAGGAGTCCCTCCTCTCACCCTTCAAGTTCCTGTAACTGATTCAATTCCATTTATTTTGGTGCGGCACGTTCATGCCGCTTCAAGCACACCCTGAAAACAATTTCTGTATTTATATTGGCTTCAGGGAATCTTGGATCAGGCTTTCAAGTATTAGCA
Source organism: Toxostoma redivivum (assembly GCA_013397375.1). Taxonomy (NCBI): domain Eukaryota; kingdom Metazoa; phylum Chordata; class Aves; order Passeriformes; family Mimidae; genus Toxostoma; species Toxostoma redivivum. Next base: position 250,189 of record VXBI01011000.1, read on the forward strand.
AGGATGGGTTCACATCTTACCTGGGCACTCCACAAGGAGCCTCTTGACTAAGACTGCATTGAAGTGCAGCTCTCCCTCCCCAGCCCTTCTTGTCTCAGCAGCAGCTGGAACTGACACAAGGCTGAACACATGTGATGGCATGAGCTCTCTTTGGGGTTTGTCCCAGCCCACAGTCCTTCTCCCTTGCTTGTCCACACTGAAGAGTGCTTTGGCTTCATCCATGATTATCCTCCTCCTTGGGAAAAAAAAAACAAAAAAAAAAACAAGGTAGGGATGGGGTCAGTGTAGAGCCAGATATCATCCCAGCATGGATACAGGCTTAAATCAAAAGAACATATGAGGAGTTGGATTCCAAACCAATTCTGTTCTTACATAAGGAAATCCGCTGTGGATCAAAGTTGTAACTAAGTTATTCCACCTCTACTCACATCCCATCTTCCTTTTCCCCCCACATATTCACTGTGTGTATTCCCCCAGGGATAAAATCCAGTTTATGCATTTTTGTCATGAGAACAAATGACAGAGGAGAGAAGTTTGTGATAGCTTCTTATATTTTTCTAGTTTAGATAGAATAAATTAACTCGAAACAGAAAAATATCTTAAGATGCTTCTGTCACAGAAACAGTCAAGCATGACTTATGGATTTCAGCTGATGGAAAATATGTTAAAAAATTCATCACGATTTTTAGATACAGTCTGAATAGTAAGTGTTTATTTACCAGTTGGAAAACGGGGCTTTAGATCTCATATAGTGGTTCTTCTTAGTATAGCAGATGGTACCCCTATAGTGCCACAGTGTTTTCAAAGCCACATTGAGAAAACCTCCTTATTTCAATCCACGCTACATCTGTCCCTGAATAGGATGAATTAACCACAAACAGACAAAGAATGAAAACAAATTTTAAACCAAAAAATGAGTGGCTATGAAAAACTTACATATTGCAAATGTGCCAGATTTCTTTATTTAGAGTAAAGAATAGCATTACAGCCTCTTATTTTGCCAGATATCATTTCTGAGTGAGGAGAAAAGTGTTGCTTTTCACATTTAATGTTGAGTTGTGAACTGTGGTCATTTCCCTCGCCTTTGTCAGAACACTAGACAGCAGTGGGGAAAAGAGGAGGGGATGGCAAAGGTAGGAGAAATAGAGAGAGCTCTTGTTGATGCTCCCAGGATCCAAGGCGACTGGTCAGACACGGATGGATGCTTTGGGCTGGCAGCCTGGCCACAGCAGATGTTGCTCTGGACCCTGGCTCCCTTCCCAGGTCTGGGATGTCATCTGGTTTATCTAGTCAGGCCCCTTTTCTTTACCAGTCTTTGTAAGACTGGGCAGAGCTAGACAGGCTGTCTCTGCTTATCACCCTGATAACCATGCAGTGAAGTAGATCTCAGAGACAAGTGATAAGTAAAGAAAAGCGCACACACACACACACACACACACACACACACACGCAGAGGAGCAAAAATGCCTGTGGGAAAATCAGCAAAGAGAAGAGAGAGTTAAGTTCTTTGTTGATTCAGTGATAAATGCTCAGTGTGCTACTGAAGACATAATATTTGTGAAGATGGGATAATGCATGAGGCTGAGAGATTTGGAAAATAGGTACATTCTATTTTGGCCTACCCGGGAGAATTTTCCATATTCTTTTAATGATTCATTTTTACAAAGATGTGAATGAATAGATGAACCCGCCAAATGAAAACCACTACCTGATATGTTATTTTAGCCCAATTGTTTATTTTTCTTGTGTTGGTTTGACTGTTTTAGTCTTTCAATTTCACTTTGTATTTTTTGTCAAACTCCCCTCCTATTCCACCTCGATTTGTTTGGATAAAAGTATTTATTGTTTTCTTAGAATAATCTTTTCTGACAGGTAAGATTACTTTAGGAGAGGCCTCTTGAACTATCAGCCTTATGACACCTTCTCTGTTGTGTCAGTGCTTGACTGATCCCTTGACTGCTTTGGGATCAATTAAAATTGCCTCTCTTCTCTTCCACGGACATGTAAAGCAGTAAGACCTTGAAGACAGCACCCAAAAAAAGCTACATAATTAAAGTACAACTGCAGTGATATACAATTTTTTTCTCAACTCCCTGCAAATGTTTTCCAGCTGAACAAAATTTGAATAGAAACAATCTGTGAGAGGAAAAAAAAAAAAAGTGTGGTTTGTATTACCCATTACCCCTTTCATTGAAATTTCTTAGGCGTTTTCTCATTTTCCAAGCATACTAAGCATTGAAGAAGTTAACTTGTGGTCTGACTTAACTGTCATAAAAATGGTAAAATTTAACAAGAAGCAAGATGGCATAGTAATAGACCCAGTCCTGCAAAGTCTTCTTGAAGAAAAAAAACTGCATTTAAACATCAACAGGCATCAAACATTAAATGTTCAATGTACTCCCTGGTGGAAAAATAATAAATTTTTTTGTCTTGCAGACAAGTGAACATTCCTTTTTGCTGTGGCCAGGCAGTCTATCTTTGATATTCATAAACCCTCTGAATTATTTTAGATTTACTGTACATAACTTTGCATTAAACCCCATTTATTTTCACTGTATTGAATATACAAATTTATAATGTAACAGTGAATCGTGAATGGAAGATCCAGATCACCCTAAAAACATCATTCTCTGTATCTATTTATAATCAATCAGCAGTACCACAAACACATAGATCCCATCTGTTAGCTAAGACATTGAGGCATTTGCACAATAGTTTCAATGACTTTCACAAATACAAATGTTTGACAAACATAAGAATTAGTGTTGATATCCACATGCACAGGGGACATGACAGTGATTTCCTGATGTCCAGATGGAATTACTGTCCCTGCTTCTACTATCCTGCCAAACATTTCTCTAGTCCTGTGATAATAATGGTGATGATGATGATGATGATGATGAAATACCCTTGGAGTCAGCAGTCATAAAAGGATTGAAAAAGAATTAAATGGAAAATAAGTGAAAGTAGGTCTTCAGCTGGGTTACTCAATTTCAAAAGGGAAAACTTTGACAAATTACACGAACAAGCAAGAGAAGTCAATGGAAGCAATGAGTTCAGGGGCTTGCAGTGTGACAGGTTCCTCCAAACTCTTTAAGTCAGCAGTGAAAAGTTATCTGAAACTTGCACATCAAGCAAGTGAGAACAAAACTTTCAGAAAAGGTTTCCAAAGGCATTTGGATGTATAGCCACCTCAAAAAGGACATTAAGAGTAAGCATAAAGCCTGAGAGAAATTGAGGGAAAAAAAAGGATTGATCAGCAAGTAAAGGTACAACTTAGAGGTCACAAAGTGTAGAAATAATGTAAGAATTGCCAACAGCCACGCTGAGGTAGGCCTTTCAAAGTATATTAAAACAAATAACAAAAAAAGCTCTTCTGTCACATAAATAAAAAAAGAGAGCAGAAAAATAGGAATAGCATCACATGAAGCAAGTTTGGGTAGAGAAAAGATAGTATATGTCTGGTTCTAAGTATTTAGCTTCATTTTCCAATAAAGGATCCTTGAATAGACAGGAGAGATGATAAAAGTGTAGAAGTGAAAACAGCTATACACAACAGAAGGAAAACCAATATTTTATCTTAATTAATAAACTAATGCATAAATTTAAAATGTAATTAATTAATAAAATACACCTTTCTGAAATGTAAATTAACCACTGGCAGGCAAGTATTTAAACTATAGGCTAATATTACTAAAGAGTAGCAGTTGGCCCATGATTTTATAATGTATTAATTATCTGTTCCTCAGTGAAAAGCTTCAAAGGCATGAGAAGACATCTCCTATCTTGACAATTTTCCATCTAAAACAGTTCATCCAGTTTATCCTGAGAATTAGGACAGGTGAGATTTTTACCTCTCTTGGCACAAAGGGACTTGAACAGGCAGCATTGCTGAGACAGAGCAGATATGTTCCACTTCTTACTGACTTAGGGCAGATATGGTTTGCCACTTCCTTCTGCTCATCCTGGCCCAAGCAACAAGTGCTGAGGTCAGTTTTCATATCACCTCAGTGGGTTTAAGTGCTTGGATTCTCCCTGTGAATTAATTTTATAAAAGGCGGGGATTTTTGCAACTTCTTGTGCTCCTCACCTTTATTCAAGTGAGAGGTTCTCGCAATGTGCTGCTTAACTATTCACAGTAGAAAATGAGGAAAGAGCCTCATATTATAGGGCTGTATATTATATTCAGCCTTTCTTTTTTTGTCTTCTTCTGTACTGAAGAACTGAAGCTCAGGTATCTTAGTGTTAATATGTGTTGAGGGTATTTGGTGACAGTTTGAGGTACTAATTCTCTTCTCATGATGTGCATAGTGAATTGAGAACAGCACATGGCCAGAAAACAAGCAGCAGTTCACTAATATTTAGATAAATAAAATATTTTTGCAATAATCAGATTTCAGGACTTTGTACTCCAGTATCCTAGATTTCATATTGCTTAGACACACTCCATCGCTGACCCAGAAAGTTTAGGGAAAAAAAAAATCAACTCACCCAGGAGATTAGAGACTTGGATTAAGTCAGATGAAGAAAAATAAAACCATGTCTCAAATCAGACCTCTAGTTTCTGGTACGAGTGTTGCAGTAGAAAGAAAATGAGGCATCACTGCTGTCCTAAGCTGCCAGCTTTCTTCTGGGTACAGACATACAGACCAGAGTCCCTCTGGAGTCTTAACAGGCACAGTACTTTGTTTATGATTCAGATTTGATATTCACATTGAAAAATATAAGAAAATAAAATTCTTGAGCTCATGCAACTCATACAACTTTTCAAGACAGAACTGTCTGAAGAACTGTGAAAGCTTCTGAATTTATTTTGGGGAGGTGTTTGGCAGATGCATCTCAGTAAAAACCCAGTATAATTACTTCATTTGACAATATAATTTTATGTGGGACAAGGAGATAGACTGCACTTTGAATAGTTACCAAAAAAAAAAAAAATTATCTTCTATTATTGCATAAGATATAAATGATAAAATAAAATTTAAAAAAAGTCAAATACTTGTTCATAGAAGTAGAAGAATAGAATTCTTGTAATAATAAATTTCTTGTTTGAAAATATTTTTGTTTTGTTTTGCTTTATAATACAGATTCCTACCAGCAGGACATTAAAATATATTATGAAAGATTTATACTTTCATTAATTCCATGGCAAAGGTCATTTATAACACTGGGTAAAGACAATGAGAAATGCTTTTCTTGTGAAACAAGGGTTCTTAATGAGACCACCTACTCCTTTCTTCCCTGCTGAAACCAGTTAGATGTATCAATTATTTGTTTTAGTAGGAAGAGCTGCATAATAGTCAAAGAAGGGATGTAAGCCAAGTATTGTTATATACAGAATTACTCTAAGAGGATCTATATTTCCAATACTAATCTGTAAGAGAAAAAGCAGCCTTGCTCTGGAGGGGGATTAGGCAGCTCAGTTCTTTGGATTTCAGCAGTGTTCCTCCAAGTTTCATGTTTCTGGAGATTCAGGGATGATATGGGAAATGGTAGGTATCTAAAACAATAAGGTTTTGGTGAGATTTTCTAACATGCTTTGATGTCTAGCTTGATTTGAATCTGTTTGTACTCCAGTGCTTTGGAAGAACCCAGAAGTTTTCCTTCTCCAGAGGACACTACAAAAATAATCAGAGGGCTGTAACTCCTCCACTGTGAAGACAGGCTGAGAGAGCTGGGATTGTCCACCCTGGAGAAGACAAGACTCAGGCAGACCTCACTGAGGCCTCCCAGTACCTCCAAGAAGCTTGGAAGATGGACTTTTCCCCAGAAACTCTGGTGACAGGAATGGTAATGACTTTAATCTGGAAGAGAGTAGTTTCAGATTAGATATTAGAAAGAAAGTATTGACTGTGAGGGTGGCAAGGCACTGGAACTGTTATCCAACAAGGCTGTGGATACCCAGTCCCTAGAAATGGTCAAGGCTAGGTTGAATGGGACTTTGAGCAACCTGGTCTGGTCTGGAAAATGCCCATGCCAGTTGCAGAGGAGTTGAACTAGATGATCCTTAAACGTCTCTTTCAATCCAAACTATTTTATGATTCCATAAATCACCAGAAACATGACTTACTGAATTAGGAAAGTTTAAAAAAATTAAGAAGTTTGGTTCAGGCTTTTTTTTTTTTTTCCTCTCCAATTTCATCTCCCACATCCATTTCCTCCTGGAGTGGAGGAAATAGAGTTATGGAGGGAAGTCTGCATATGAAAGATTGCAGTCTGGTGATCTATATAAACTGTTGAGTTGCTGGATCATTTCACTGCACTAACTACCTGCTAGCTAGTGGAAAAACATCTTGAATTTTTAACCAAAAGATTGTGATGGAACCTTCAAATGGCGAAAAAAGAAAGAAAGAGCCCTTCAGCAGATCTCACATTTATGTGTAAAACTTAATTATGCTGAAGTGGGATTATGAGTGGGATATGAGGCAAGATAAACTGAGAACATCTTTTTAGCATTGTTTTCAATTCAAGAATGGAATAAACAGAGAGCTCCTTGGGTGGGAAGAGGACTGACTAATTTCTAAGCCGGTGTTCATCCCACAGGATGAGAAAGGCCTAAGGAAATCCCCCAAATTCTGCAAGCAGAGCGATGGCTCTCTATCCCCCAGCGTGCACAGCAAACACACAGGAACTGGGTGGCTCTTGTAGGTGATATTCGTAGAGTCACCAGTGAGCGCATCTCAGGCTCCAGACAGAAGAGACCTCCACCCCACTGGAGCACAATGGTTGGACACATGCCCCCTGCCCTTCTTTAAAACCATAGAGACGTGACATTCCAACTCCAAGAAGCGGGCAACCCACAGAAAACAATTCCATGACCTGCCTGCCCGAGCTGCCTGCCCGGGTGCGGATGGATGCTCATCGCGGCTCTTGCATCCCTGTCCAGCAAAACAAAACTGTTCCAGATGCTTCAGCACAACTTTGGAACTGCTTTCTTTGTGGAGCTCCCCATGAACTGCCTGCTGGTAGGTGTTATTTAAAATGCTGGTGACATCAAGATAGAAAGGCTATAGTTGCTGTTGAAGTTACAAATGGAAGAAAAAAAGGGAATGCAAAAATTCAGCTGGAGCTGTTATCTTCTAGGACTCGTGTGGTTCTCTTGCTTGAATGTGCTTTTTGTTTGTCTTTGCATTATTGCCTGTGAACAACAGAGAATTCTTTCTTTCTTTTCGAGCTCTTTTCCATCAGCAGGGTGTCATTCACTCCCTCAGAGCAGTGAAGGGTCTGAACCTGGAATTTCGCACAAGAACTTGACTTTCATGCTTCGGGGAATAGCCCCAATGAAAGCAGTAAGAGTATTTAACACTTAATCATGAGTTCTACTGAAAGACATTCCCTTCAAAATGATGGTTCATCCGCCAGTCTTCTCACTCTTATAAAAAAAAAAAATAGATAAAGCTTTAAAATTAACATTTAAATAAACTAAAATAAATATTTTACATTGCAGCTTTTGAAACCAGAAGTATTTAGACCAATACTATAATAGGCAAAAAAACAAGCCAACAAACACAGTATAGTGTAGGCATGAAATTCCTTCTGAGCCTGGCCCTTTAACAGATTTTGTTTGTTCTTTTAACTCTCAGTAGATACAGTGTATAGCTTTCATTGTAAAATTAAATTCACAATGTTTCATGCAGCATGATTATTCCTTTGCCACCAACTAATTATCGAAAAAACAAAACAGAACAATAAAATATATGAATTATTGCAGAGCAGCTATGGCAGCTGTTTGCGTTTTTGCAAGTTTCATTTTATTTAAGTCATTTTCATCTCTCAGCATTTTTTAAGTTATTGAGGGATTTTTTTTCTTTTGTTTAGTTTTTGCTTTGGTTTAGAACATTTTTTTATGTTTTAACATAAATAAATGTATGTATGTACGTAAATATGTGATCATACATGCATCATACAAAATTCATGTGAGGTGCAGGAGCTGCACACACAGCAGTGACTGGGAGTGAACATTTTTTAAAGACAGCAATACTATTAAAATATATTTCAATATGACTACTAAAATTTACTATTCTGTAGGAGTAACTTATATTGTAGGAAGAAAATTATAGATAACACAGGCAAATATTGATACAGCATAGTTACTTAATTCCTGCCTAATTACTTAAAAGATTTATAGGATCATGGAATTTTAGCTATAAACCTTATGGTTTCCTTGGCAAAAGTTCAGCTGATTAGTTTAAGAGAGAAATGACATAGAGACAAGAAGATTCCTGACTTTGGTGGGATTAGATGGAAATTCTGTTCTCCAGAGAATTATCCAATCAGGTCAACAGCTAGAAGAATATTGATGGTCACCAGCAAGGGGATTACCTCCTTACTTAAAGATGTTCAAATATTTTGTTAAATGAAGCCTTTAAAACTGGACAGAAGCGAGACTATGCATTTGTATGCAAATTGTGTTTTCTGCTTTAAGTTGCTAATCATGGTAATTTTTGTTGTAATTGTATGTTTCCCCATGTGGAAAAATGTGACTGTGGTGGATTGAATACACAGCACAACCAATTTTGTGTCACCTTAACAACAGGCTAACCATTTATTAAATGTAGTAAGGCTAGTCCAAAGAAAGATAACAAGCCAGCTGTCTCAGTGGCTTCCAAATTGCCTGCTATCACCCAAAATAAATTTTATCCCGCTCTCGGACACTCTAATGACCATGCTTCCAGTTCTATACTGTCGATTTACATCAATAATGCAAGCACAAAATTAATATCATGTCAGTGTGATGTATCATCTGAGAAAAATAGAAGCAGAACCTATTTTGTAGAGGACCTAAGAATGACAAAAAAGTGCAATGTTCTGAACTGCATCATAGCGGATGGCAGCTGAGACTCAAAGTCTTTTAACAGCAGCCAGGAGGCAACAAGGACACCTTTGTCTGCTCATCTCAGCAGAACTGGCTAAAGGCAGATTCCAGATGTATTTTGCCATTTGAACTTTAACATTATATTAGCAAAACAAACAAACAAACAAACAAACAAAAAACAACAACAGAAGCCCTAACCTGTGCCTACAAAGAAAAAGGAAGCATTTACAAGCATAGAACCCCTTGTAGTGGTTTACCAACACCTACAACCTTGCTTCTTGCAAGGCACTCCAAAAATAGCTCACTCCATTCTTCGGACCCCCCACACTAGAGTAATCTGCAGCACAGTCACTATTCCAAACATCTGTTATTTTTCTGTCTCTTTCTTTTTCCTCTTTTCTCTATACAAAGCTGCACTTGGTGGATTTCAGCTGCCATCCAGTTATTTGGCAGAAGGATGTGAGAATCCAGCTTCTTAGGGGCTTTCAGTGTGTGTGGGATCGAGGTAGCACAGCAGTTCCCTCCTTGTTCCGAGACTGCTGCCGCAGCAGCTCCAACAACAAAAATGCACAGTCGGCGGTTTCTTTATTCTCATCTTTGTAGTGTTCTTGGCACCGAATTCTGGAATGGGCAAATTAAAATGGTGTCTGCCTAATCCCTCTGAGAGATTTGTTTGCAACTTAGACTGCAGCATTTTTCTTGAAAAGACTTAAAAAATGTCTTCTTTTTTTTGAGCTCGATTCTCATTTTGGTGTAATCAGTTTTCATATGTAACATATGGAATGGGTTCTTTAAGCTCTAAGGTAAAAGTAAAGCAGCCAGGAAGTTCACCTGATTATATATGAGACACACATCCATGTTTTCCAGGATCACACAACAAATACTTTATTTTACATTGCATTTCCTTTAATAAGATCATCTAAGAGACCACAGGAAACATTGTACATCATCTTTGAGAACTTTTTCTCTTTTCTTTCTTTCTTTCTTTCTTTCTTTCTTTCTTTCTTTCTTTCTTTCTTTCTTTCTTTCTTTCTTTCTTTCTTTCTTTCTTTCTTTCTTTCTTTCTTTCTTTCTTTCTTTCTTTCTTTCTTTCTTTCTTTCTTTCTTTCTTTTTCTTTCCTTTTTTCCTTCTTTCCTTCTTTCCTTCTTTCCTTCTCTCTCTCTCTCTCTCCCTCTCTCTCCCTCTCCTTCTCTCTCTCTTTCTCTCTGTCCTTGAAAAGATCTTTTCTGTGCTTCTGCATTCAAAAACCACACTGGCAGATAGATGATTCTTGAGAATTAAGTTTTCTGTATATAGAAATGATATTCAATAAAAATTAGTCCTTGTTACCAGATCTTGTATGTTACCAGTGCTTGCATGAAGCACCATTTCCAAATCTAAAAGATGTCCCATTCTTTTTAGAATCTGGAGCTTTGAAATCTCTGTATCACTTATGTGTTTGGCAGCTCCTTTTAAAAGGATGCAGATACTCTGCCATTAAACCATGGTCAAAGCTAATCACGATGTTTAAATAATTAGTTCAGAGAGTACCAGAGCTAATAAATACCTGCTTCCAGCTTTTCTTCTTTCTCTCTGAGTTGCTTTCACCACATGAATTCTCTGATGTTTAATAAAGTATGAGCATCTGAAGGTTTCACTAAGGGGAGTATGACAACAGTGTCTTTCAAGCTGTATGTTTTCTCAGAATAAACAGCATTGTAGCAGCACATGACAGAATGTCTTTGAAACCTTTATTTTTCTGTTGAATTTGGATGAAGTCAACCAGTTGTGTAAAAAGTTGTCAATGGACAGAAAAAGAGTGGGAGAGAGCATATATTTGAAACAAACACACACACACACACCCACACACTCACACACACACCATGATTATTCGGCATAGAATATGAAATACATTATATTCCAAATGTGATTAAACTAACTGCAGACATCTACATAGCCGATGTCTATGGCTGAATCTCTTTATTTAAATTTAAATAAAAAAGTTTTTTGAGAGAAGATAATGATTTTACTTGGGGAGGTGTGTTTCTCTCTTTAACCCTTTTCATTTCCACTGAATCAAAAAGAGCCACATATGTCTCATTCAGATGCTGATTGTCCACTGTGTTTCCTTTCAGTTTCTTTGCCCCATGCCATCCAACTGTACCTCTGCTTTGTATTAAAAAAAAATCAAACAAACAAACACCTTTACTTTCTCAGATATAATGCCTATGCTGTTTCAGCCAAACTATTTCTCAAATTTACCAAAGGAAAAGAATCAGTCAAAGAAATGTATTGCAGACTCATCAACGTAATAAATACTCCCTAAATTCAAATTAAATAAAACAAGAAAGGATAACATCTCACTCAGTCAGTTGTGTCCTTTGTGAGTTCCAAGGCTCCCCCAGTTCTTTAACAGAGGTTTTATTGTTATTCCATTTCTTCCTACACAGAAAGTTATGCTACATTTCTTTCCTTGTGCTCTCTCCTGAGTATCTTCTTTGAATATGTGAAATGATGTGCAGAGGATCTAGCTCTCACATTTGTTTTGTTTGTTTGTTTGTTTGTTTTTCCTTATCTTCTCTTTCCTTCCATAATTGCAAAATATTCACTTTCTGTTGAGGATCTTCTATGTTACATAGGATATGAATGATGAGTTTAAAAGGTTGATGAGTTTAAAAAGGTTGTTGTGAACATGGAAATGGTAGATAAAATCATAGACAAATAATAAAAATAATACATACAATCCTAGAGAAACCATGGGATAGAGATAGAAGGGAGGATTATGTGGTCTAGATCAAGTTCTTGCTTACTGCAGGCTATTAAACATGGCTGAGTTACCTTTATGCTAATTACAATACTGTGCATCTGTCAGACACACATCTGTCCAGAGTTGTCTGGAGACTGAGAAACAATGACAACTCACTGGAGTTTTTAAATTTAAATATCCTCATCTTTTGTTAAACAAGTAAAACTTAGTAAGTAAAAGAGACACTTTGTCTATAATTGTAATTTATCTCCTTCCATTTTTCATTCATTTTCATGCTTCAGTTTTGGTCAATATCTTGGGGGAAAAAAAAAAAAAAAACAAAACCGAAATGTTTACAAATTTTTCCCTCCTGTTGCATCCAGTTATGGTGTGCAAACTGGTATCAGCTAGTTTCATGAACAGGAAAAGTGAACCTCTCCCCAGGAGTCTGAGATCTGCAAGATTATCTCACTCTCAAACTCTGCCTCTGTAGGCAGCTGGTAAAATATCATATGAAATAGGACTGAAGCATTCAAGAAGCTCATAGTTCTAAGAAGTCAGAATTGAACAGTTCTGAAACATCCTGGACAGTTTCATATTCATACGCTGTAGCTCGTGAAGAAAATATTGAATTTAGGTATGAGTAATATGTCTAAGATAACTTCAGCAGAAAGTGAGCTGAGTCATCTAATCAGCCTTAAATGGTTCAAAGAATTTTGTGGAAATTTGATTACACCAGAACATTGTATTCTGGGTTTTTCTTCATAAAAAAATAAAAGACTTGATCATCTGCTGAAGATGAACATCTTCAGTGATTGGAGATCCCATTGAAACTTCAGAGTCACTGAATATTTTTTTCCCTCTTCCATTTATCAGATTAAGTTTTGACTCTCCCTTCTCAGCTCAAACATCAGATTTCATCCAATCTTTATGGCATGAAATATTTCATTGACAGTAGAATCTACCAACAGAAAAATAAGAAATGTTTCCAGGCTGGTAAGTTGGATCTTGCTGGTGAGACACCATGTCAAGTTAAAAAACACTGCTATGGCTGCACTGATCTCTACAGGATCAGAATAGAGTCTCTACATCACAATCCTGTACACTGAGGAGGTACTCAGTCCAGGCAAGGGAACAAGAGGTCAGCATCTGTCCCAGGATGGAGAAAAGGGACTAAACCCATGAAAGCAAAGTCCATTTTCAGTTCTCTCAGCTGATCTCTGAAGCACAATGGGGTCTGAATCACTGGCCAAATATCCAAGTGCATCTTCCTATGAGAACTAGAAACTGTGGGAAGGCTTTCTCTGATAAAATAGCTAAAACTAATAACCAGCTCAAAAATTAGGACTCTTCATTTCTCAGGTAACACATTGTCTATCACCTGTTAAAAACTATTTGTGAGTAATTCTGTACTGGTGTGAGTGTGTGTACACAATTGTACTTGTGGGTGTCACGCTGCACTACTGAGTTTTGTCCTGACCCCACAGGTGACCATCCAGACCTTGAAGCATGAAGACTAGTGACCTTTCCAACATTTTTTTAGCTTCTGTAATGGCAAAACTGTTATTACTGGCAATAAAATTACTCAGACCTTTTCTAAAGTCCTGATATTGCAATTGCCTCTAGTGACCTTGTCTGACAGTGAATTATTCAGGTTGACTATCAGGTACATTTAAAAAAAAAAAAAAAAAAAAAAAAAAGAAGAAAAAAAGAAAAAAAAAGGCAAACAAAACAAAGCAACATTTGCTTTTATTGGTTTAAAATTTACTGCCTTTTAATTTCAGAGAGAGAAAAGCAGGGAGCCACTCTTGCTCTCCCTTACTGGCATCAAAAATGGATAAATGAATCAATATAAAACCTCATGAAAATGAAGCAGTTTAACTATTGTTATATATTGGTACATTCTGATTCTGAAACACTTTTACTTTCTTTTCTGTATTTTTTTTTCTCTCTTAACTTCAGGCAAAGGCTTAACAGATTACAAGTACCATCACATTTTATCTGTGGAACAGAGGTTTAGTGAGGACAGTTGTCTCTCAATAAGGTTTAGAGGTTTCATCCCAATCTGGAAAACCTCTGATCCAGAGAAGGGCCATACACACTGAAAGAACCTGAGGCACTTCTGGGACTTTCTGTCCTTGCTCACAGTCCAGGACCACATTTTGGGCACTGGCAGTCCCTGCCCCACTCTGGCTGTAGGATGTTGGTCTCTATCTCTCCACATCCTTGTTCAGCCTGGCCATGGGCTCTACCAAGCCATGCTCACCTCCGGAAGGATATTCCAGCCTTGCCTCAACCTGTCCTTCTCTCCAGAGGAGTTCCCTGCTCCTGAAAGAGGCAGCACAGCAGCTGTGGTTGTCAGGGTGTTCCCCTTTCCCACATTCCCCCAGGATGCTCTCAGCTCAAGTGTTGCACATCCAGCTGAATTTCTAAAACCGGATAAATGGCCCTTTTGAAACCTCAAGCTTCATCACAATCTAAAGCTGATGGGAAACATCATAAATAATTCCATATAAAGATTGCAACTTCAGAGAACTCTTCTTCTCCTCCACCTCATCCCCCTCTGCCCCCTTTAATTTTTGTGCAACTGAGCTGGTACTATCACAAATCTCGGGAAGGAAGTTTCAGGTAACTGAATTTCATTGCTAAATCCTTGCGCTGTTGTGTTAGATGTGACTTTAATCTCCTTATTCTTTGTGTTAGGGGATCATCTACACACTTTTTTTGCATTAGAATAAACAATTATACTGTGCTTTAAAGTTTTAGCCATTTCATCTCTGTGAAAGCAACAGCAGAAACTGCAGTGTAGGAGACTTCTCTAAGCTACTCCAGAGATATCTCTGCAAGCATTGACTGACAGTGCAGCATGTGTGTCCCTCAACTTTGATCCATCCCAAATTACTGGACTAGTTGAGAATCCTATGCCCAATGTCTGCTCTGGTATTCCAGCTCATTAATAAGCCACAAGAACATTTGCTAAGTATTTTCTCACTCACAGCGACACTTTTCTTCATGCAAGTTGTACGTAATTTGAAGCAGAAAAGGCAACAGGGGCCCTAGCACAGAACCTGTTATGTAACTTCAGGTTGAGAGACATCACAGAGAGGTGAGATCCCTCTTTTTACCAAGGAGCAAACTTAGAAAGCAAAGCTGAGAAATTATGATACACAGATTTTCTAAGTGACACCAAAGAGATGCCACAGAGTATGTTTTAAACCAGGAACATCCAAAAAGCAGTTCCTGAACTGGTAAGATACAGGAAAAGGACATCTTCCCTTGAAGAGGATCATATCTTCTTACTCATATTATCTGTTATGTTTATCTAAGCTGACCTGGATTTCTTAATTTATGAAGTCTACAAATCCATTGAAGCAAAAGTTCTTTGGTATTGATTGGCATGATTACTGCAGTAATCATGGACTTATAACTTCTACAAAGTTTTAAGCCAAGGTTTCATTCATTGTGGACCTTGTCCTGTACATATTGCTTTAATAGTTCATTCCTGAAGACAAGCAAACACACAGGCAAAAATCCAAATATTACAAAAATTGTGTAATTCAGATCTTCAGACTTCCACTACTGATTTTTTTTTTAAAGCAAACTTTACAACAAATCAAGAAAGCAGATGGGGACAAGGCAGTTACTAGTATCAGATTACACACCTGTTAATCAGTCTGATTAAATGTCTGTTCGTGCAGCTTCCAGAAACACCTCATGCAATAAGAGTTCAAGGCATGACATTTTTACTGATCATATTTGGTGGTTTATTTATAGTATTAGGTGGGATTAAAACTGTCCAGCCATTAGGACCTCTATTCCTGGTTTTGCTAACACAAATATGCCTGCTGAGTTCAAAATCACTTAATAGTGAAACTACCCTCACAACAAGAGTAGTAGAGGGCAAAATTCCATGCTGTTTTAAGTGCTTAGAGAAAATCAAGATCAAATTATAAAAATAAGTTAAAACCAGAAAAATTTCCATCAATTTCTATTAAAATTAGTATTGTTAGATTCCAACCAGGGCACAGCAACACTGGCAGTTTATTGAAACTGTAAAAGACATTTTCATTCTTTCTCTTCCTCTTTTTCATTTTCCTTTCTTTTTTAAAAGCAGTTTAGATCACAGGGCATCATTTGCTGCCCAATAGAAAGTCTTCTTTACTCCAGAGGGAGCTGGAAAGTTGATAGATGCCCCTGTACTTTGGTTCATCCATCTGTAGAATAACACAAGACCTTCCTCTTGGGAGTGCTGATGTCTGAAAAATACTTTAGGTTTCCCAGGTGAAAAGTGCAACTCATGTGCAGGAAGATTATTATTATAATCTTTTTTTCTCCCAACACAAGCATTTCATAAACTTGCATTGTTGTCAGAATAGTTCTGAAATATTTTACCCTCAGGTTCATCACTCTACCTACAGAGTAAAGCTCTCAGTAGTTTATTCTCAGTATGTCTGTCTATGCACACACCATCTTTTCGAAGTGCTGCTGACATAGAAATTCACAGGATATCTATAATGTTCTTATTAAAGAGACAAATTAGTTATTTTACTTAAACAAACAACAGGAGTATTACCTGCTGGAATGCCCAGGCACTCTCCACAAATAATACTGAGTGCAGATGAGATGTGTTTCAATGCTTTTTATTTTACATTTTACCTCGGTGGGTAACTCAGCCTTAGTTGAACTGACTTAACTGCTCAAGTGCCAGAAATCTCAGGAATGCTCTGATATCACAACATTTATGAGAGCAGGGTTTTCTTTTTCAGGAAACCTTAAATTCTGATCCTAGATTTGTCAGTGCCTGCTAGATTTTTATTTTTCTGGTGATGATCTTGAAACTAAGTGCTTTAACAGACAAAGATGTGTGTCCTAAACAGAAGCAAAGAAACATATGCATAGAAGACAAAAATGGGAGATTAGTTTTGATAGTCATCTGCTTCAAGGTCAAGGGACATGAAAGTAATAAAATCTTTGTGGAAGCTGCAAAAGGTAGGACACCTTCTTCAGTGCCACTGTATTAACATAGTTTTCCCACAGAGTAGCTTAACACCTTTTTGCTTAACTGCTGATTATGCATTCAGGAATTCACTATTCTTTAAAAATTTGTTCTGTAATGTCTCTACAGTCTCATTAGGAGAAGACTCTACCTACTCTTGCCAAAGACCATCAGCATCCAAAGGTACATATGTTTCAAATGAGCTTGAAACCTCCCTCTTAGCTTTTATATGCATGTATCTATTAATGAAAATTTAAATTCATCAACCCAAAAAATCACTGAATCATTTGTGATATAAAAGATCTCTAAGATCATCGCATCCAATCCAGCACTGCCAAGACCACCACAAAACAATGTCTCCAAGTAATCTACATAGCTTTTAAATATTTCCAGCGATGGTGATTCCACAACTTCCCTGGGCAGCCTGTTCCAATGCTTAACAATCCTTTCTGCAAAGAAATTTTTCTTTACCTTCAACTTAAACCTCCCCTGGGACAACTTGAAGCTGCTTCCTCTCTTTGCTGATTAAAAGAGGCTTGGTGGTGCCTAAGTGATGTAGCTGGGTACTAAGCAATTCCCCAAGTCCAGTATACCCAACTGCTCCAGTTCCAATTTTCCAAATTACTACTTCTTTTCTCCACCATCACAACACATGGTTCATCTATGTTATTCATTATGTATGTTATTCATTACAGAGTTACTCTCCAAAGGTCGATCTCCTCCTAAATTTAGCAGCTTCAGAAGTGAAAAATTATACTGAAAAGAAGATTTGTTGGTTTATTTGGCTGATTGGTTGGGTTTTTTTGTCTCTCTTTACCTCATGTTTCTTGCTTACAATGCCACAAATGGTCCAGCAAGTTGTTAGCAGAAGTATGCTTTTTTATTTTTTTTTCTCAGGAGTGGAAAGCACAGTTTACAAACTATAAATTCCTTCTACATAGAAGACTGTGGTGACTCTGAAATACTGTCCATATGGCCCAACAGAACCTATAAATATTATCTGTTAGTAAGAAAACCACAGAATATTTCTCTCCAAGTTAATAGCTTCTGAAATAAAGCACTCTTTTTCATCCATTAGATACATATACACATACAGATGTAAGGACAAAATGAAGAAAATTAAAAGAGAGATATTACTTAATCTCAGCACAGATCATGTTAAGATTCCAATTTTCTGCAGCAAAATACTTCACAAGAGGGATAAAATCAACATTCAACCAATTAAAATCACACCAGGTCTATTAAAATGAGTCATCAGACCAGATCTGGATCAGGTCTTTCTATGCTTGTAAAATAAGAACGTGAGTAAATAATATTTGTTGCACCTGTTTATAGCTTGCAGGATGTTAATTTTGTTTTGAGACAGAGATAATCCTCTCCCTCCCCAAAGTAAATTTAAAGAGACTCAATGTCAAAGTCAGATACAGGAAGATACTTAGTCTTTTTATATCTCTCTTATCAGAAAGATGCATTTCCCCAAAGTTTAGTGTCTAAACACAGCATATAAGCATCTAAATATATTTTTTAGATATTTTAGGTGGAGATTCAACTAACTATCTAGGCATTTAAAGTGCTATTTTGGTGGAATTTCAGTTCCTGCTTGCAGGAAATAAAGTTAGAAAGAAAACACTGCCTAGGCACCTGAGAAATTCTATCTGTTGAAGTCTTTAGGAGAAAAAAAAACAGTTAATTAGGGTTACTTTGGGAAGATTCTTGTCACCATCTCTGCTTTTACTGAACTGAGTACTCAGATATTTATTTCTTATTTATGGAAATTTTTCACTGAAATTCATAATTCTTCAGGACATCCTGACATATGAAGAATACTCAGACTCTTTCCAGTTGAAATGGTGGTGCAGTCTGTATTATCGTGTATAACTATATGTATGTTATGTGATGTGCATTAAAAAAAAAAATGTTTGAGGAGTAAACTGGGGTTAATAAAAAGGTGTTACAAATGACAATTACTTCACCACAAAACACAAAAAAACCTTGCAGCAGAGCCTGACCTATGCTGAAGGAGATGCAATCCACCTCTCCTCTGTGGAGTGAAGCTGGGTGGGAAGGACCTGCAGATCCTGTGAACCTCTGGTTCCAGATGTACAGAGAAGTCTGCCAAAATCAAGCATGCCATAAGATGGGTCTAGACCCTGGCTGGCACCTAAATTTGTCCTTGTTTTCATCCAGTGATTACCCATTTAAGAAAACAGTTGTTGTGAGCACTCCAGGAAAAGGAGCTCCCTTTCAAAGCTCAGCTCCTTGGCTGGAAATTCAGCTTTCATTTTTAATCCATGCATACAAAACTCATATGTAGGTAAGTAAAATTCTATTTCCAGGGCTAGTTTGGGCTTCTGAGGTGGAATTGCTGGAACAATGTTCCTTAGGTTAAGAAACCCAGGTCTCCTACCTCCTGGTGTTATACCATCTGTATTATCACAAAGGCAAAGAAATGCAAGTATCTGAAAGACAGCTTCCGAATATGAATAGCTTCATATTCACTGACTTCAGCAAGTTTTAGTTTAGGCTTCAGATACCAGCAATTTCTATCATGCTTTTGCATAGGAAAACTTTTTTTTTTTTTTTTTTTTTCCCCGCAGGAAAGAAAGGAGTTTTCTGGTGTTTGACGACTCAGATAAGAGTTTCATCAAATCTCAATGGAAGATCAAGAGACATTTTTAGAAAATCACAGAGAGGAAAAAAAAAACATAAAACAATATTATTTTTTTTAATTTAGATGAAAAATGAAAGAAAATATTGACATTTTTTAAAATAGATTTTATTTTTTTCTTTCATCTGTAAATCTCAAAAGACTGGTTCCTTCGTCTTTTGGCACCAAGATTTAGACACTAGGAACTCAAGATTAAGGTCTCATTGGTAACTGCATTATAAAATGTCTGAAAGTCTAGTTAAAGTAGTATCAAAGTTCAAATCCTCAGTATTCAGGCTGAACAAATAAAAAATTGTTCTAGTTTTCCTTTTTTCTCTGCCTAAGTACAAAACTATTTTCTGCTTAACAGCAATTTCCTTAAAACATTTTTTATTAAAAATAAAAGCTGTAATTTATAATTGTAACAAATAATATTTAATACTAATTTTAAATAATATTTGAGATGGGAAATAATATCTGAAGATATTTTAATTTAGAAAAAAAATATTTTTTTCCAAGAACATTTGAATTTTTGTTTGATTCACTTTTTCTAAAATATTTCTTGTATTATTGTTTTCAATTTAGATAAGTAAAACTGTTGAGATAGATAAGTTTGTGGTATTTTTTTCACTTTTTCAACTGAAATGTAGAAAGTGGCTTCTCTGAATTAATTGTGGAATAACAGCAATGAGAATATGGACAAATAATGAAGTTACCACTTAGAGTATAAAAAGTCTATCAGTTCTCTGCACTGTCCTAGTGATATGACAATAATCTAGTGATCCTGATACTAAATCCATAACAACATGCAAGAAAAACAAAACACAGAGCAAAACAAAACAAAGTGGAGGGGAGGAGAAGGGCAGGGCTGGGGGAGAAGCAGTTTTTGAAGAAAGTAAGGTTGTGTGGTTAGGATAACAAAATCTCAGAAAACTAATATTGAACATTTCAGATTTTTTAGTAATTTTTTTTTAATCAGACTGAACTCTGTCTCTATTTTTCCACATGAAAGAAGGAAGGAACAGAGAAAGATGATGAGGTCCAGAGCTATGAATATGAGTGACTGAGTGATTTTAGCAGGGAAGAGGCTTAGTGGCTGTTGGATGTCTTGGAGAAATATCAGGGGCAATTAACCTCCTGAAAACTGCTGCCATGTGATACCTTCCACAATCCCTAAATTAAATAAGTTTATAACTGTCTCTGACTTTCCAATGGTCAGACCCTGTGTCAGAAAACTGAAAAAGTGATGTGCTTCTTAGTAAAGTTGCAAAAGAAGAGTGAGACTGTAAGTTGCCATGAAATATGAAATATCCCACTATTCTATTGTGCCATAATGACCTATGTTGTGAATGAATGGAAGTCTTCACTCTCTAGAGCTTTATGAATTCAAGATTAAGCATTTTCAAAATATTGCATTTGAAAGACTCATAGAGTCTTTTGATCCATGAGACCTATTAGCTCCTGTCTTTTCTTTCATCTAAACCAGCTTGATAACTGGTTATGCACCAGAGATGGAATATTTTTTGAAATTAATAAAATCACATGAAAACACAAAGATTTCTGGTTGATATTTTCTTATTGGCTCATGCTACATAAATGAGCAAACAGATTATCCAACATATTATTACTGTGACACTATCAAACACTGATGATTTTTCCAGCAGTGCTTCAACCATACTGCTGCATCTCTCTCTCAGTATAACAAGTGGTTTAAAAAAAAAAAAAAAAAGGAAGAAAGAAAGAGAGAAAAAAATAAGGACAGAAAGAAATAATCATTGTAGAACATCCTGAGGGAACAGAGAGAAGTGGAAAAGCCAAAGAAAGAAGTAGCTAAGCCTGCCTTGACTGCATGAAATTTGTTGGAACACCTCCTAGGGAAAGAAAATAATCACTTTTTGGGGTGATGGAATTTAAATAACTTTAAATTGTGCATACACAATTGGTTCTTTTACTGCTGTTAGGATAAAGAAAATTACTCAGTCATGGCAACTTATTTTTCAGCAGGAAGAAAAAAAATTAGGGTAAGTGGAAAATATCAGCACAAGTTTTGGAGCTGAGACACATTTCAATTGCTAAAGTGAAATACAGTTTTTGAAGTATTTCTTGTTGATTTTCTCAATAACATTTCTCCTACCTCCTTTTCAAGGAAAACTTATACCTTGGATGTGTGTGCAAGCGTCTGCCCTCAGAGAGGGCTGTAACTCCCAGCCAGGCTGAACACAAACCACTGTGGGTGTAACAGGGCAAGAAAAATTAAATTGCAGAAATTAGAGTCAACAACCCCAAGCAGAGTAGAGACAAGGAAAACTAGTCTTAAGTAATAGGCTTTGAAAGAGTGGGCTACCAGGAAGAGTAAAATCCCAGCACACAGGTGGAAATGATCTGTCTGACACCCCTGGGGAAGTAGGGTGGTTTTCTGAACAAGGAAGTGTTTTCTGCCAAAAATCCATTAGTGATCCTGTAAATCCAATCCTCCAAATCATTAGTTTTTGTTGGGGGTTGAATAATNTGCCCACAGCACCGGGAACTGAACCCAGAGAGTTTGCATCCAAAGACTGGGACTGAGCTATACTGTTCTGTTTTGTTGTCAGTTTTTATAGCTGTTGTTGTTTCTGCTGTTTACCTTGTTAGATATATTAGTAAAGAACTGTTATTCCTACCCCCATATTTCATGCCTGAAAGCGTCTGATTTCAAATTATAGTGATTAAAAAGGAGCGGATTACAGGGAAAGGGGCTCATCCCTCTCCTTGGCAAATACCTGTCTCTTAAACCGAGATAGTTTTCCATCCATAAAGCTGGATATTAATGCATCTTCTCAGCCATTTTGATAAACTTACTTGTGCCAAAGCACAAGTCAGAAGCTTTTAATATTTTTCTACTGAAAATTATAATACAGAGAAACCCAGGTATGAAATCTTGTAGAAATCTCTACAAAAGAAAACACAGAGATCAACATACATAAACTTGCTTGTGACTAATCACTCCACCTTTCACAGAAAGGTTTTTGCACAGGCCTCACAGGCACACTAAAAGTGCCTGCCTGCATCACACATGTGTCCAAAATCATCTCCCAAATAACACTGATAAAGAGAGATATTATGTCTGCCTAAGTTCAAGATCTTACTTGGCTGCTATATTTGGGAAGCTTATGCACATTCATGGTGAGGGTGAGGAGTTTCAATGCCTCAGGGGCCTGCCTTCTCCTTTGACCATCTGGGAATCCAGAGGCTGCTCATCCTTAATATTCCCACCAGGTGTTAGAGGTAAAGCAGTGCGACCTCTTAGCCTTTCTAGTGGGTATTGTGCAGAGTACCAACTGCACTGCCAGCACCTTAGCTTTCATCTTAGTATTACATTCTCTTCATAGCTGACCTTGCACACTCAACCTGTGCAAAGCAGTGAGATTTAGAGCCTTTCAAACTGGCACCAGGCATGTGCAGCTGTGAGTTGGGCAGGGTTTATCCTTCAAAAAATCATAGAATGGTTCAGGTTTGAAGATACCTTCAGATCATTTTGATCCAACCCCCCTGCCATGGGCATGGACACCTTCCACTGGACCAGGCTGCTCATGCAATCAGTCCTTGGACACTTCTAGGGATGGGGAATTTTGCTTCCAGAGACAAACTCAAATCAATTGCATATTCATTTCCAGGAGCAGCATTGCTACAGTCTGGCAGTGCTGTGACAAAAGTTTTGGTACAGCTTAAAGTTGGTATTGTACAAAGGCAGCTGAAATGGCTCAGTGGTTAGAGTTCACCATCCGTGGGTTTTTTTGCAGCTATAGTGCAGACATGCCCTGAAATCTTTTAGAAATGTTGGCCATCTGTTTTCAAGAAAGCCAGAATGCTATTTTAAAAAGTTAGATTCACATTAAGCAAGGCTTTACCTTTCTTTCGGAGTGAGAAGGCCATATTGTT
Source organism: Toxostoma redivivum (assembly GCA_013397375.1). Classification (NCBI taxonomy): domain Eukaryota; kingdom Metazoa; phylum Chordata; class Aves; order Passeriformes; family Mimidae; genus Toxostoma; species Toxostoma redivivum. The sequence goes on from VXBI01011000.1 coordinate 273,291, forward strand.
AGACTGCAGCTGGTGAGATGGCATATTTGAGTTATGCTTTTAAGCTGCTGCAAAGTTACTTGTGTCAGGGGCACCATGGGGATCAATGTTGGAACCACAGCTTTTTCAGTACCTTAAATGACTCAGAGCATATTATTTAAACTAAAAATTTCTGGTGTGCAGATGATAGTAAATTGGGAGGAAAGGTCATCCGTGAGAAACAATACAGTCAGGTAGGGAAGGATTTAGATCATTTAAGTACTTGAGCTAATAGATAGCAAATTCAATGCAGATAAATGCAGAATAATGGGTCTCGGAGAATGTAATAAAAGGACATAATATCTGCTTAATGGGAAGGTACTACAGCATATTGACCTGCAGAGAGATATGAGAGTTATTTTAATAATAAAAAACCCCCTATATTAAAGCTTTCAACTCAATTATTGTTAAGGAAATACAGTGTATTTCGTTAGGACCTCACCCAAAGTACTGCATTCTGCGCTAATCACTCTACAGTTCAGAAAGCATGTTTAGAATTGGTCTTAAAGGGGTGATTTGTAGAGCAATCTAATGAAAGCACATTTCAGAGATATAAGTTTTGAGGACATTACAGTGAAGATTGACTGTATCTTCACCAGAGTCAGAGACTTTAGAGGTGACTGTCTAAGACGTCCAGTACAAGCCTAATGAATACTTGGCAGTAAGAGGTGAACTGTTGAGGAACTCATTACTTTAACCCCTCAATCTTCACAATTCTATTAAGTTCAGAGCTGCTGTCACGGAGGAACAAATTCTCATCTAGATTTAAACCACTGCAGTTTGGGTGAAATCGCTGGAGCTACTCTTCTTACAGAACCATGAAGAAGAACAGGATCTGTCCTTCAATTTCTAATAAGAGACTAATGGAGCCTGTGCTCCAGCATAGGTCCCTCCCTGTATGCTCCCTTGTCTCATTTGGCTATAAAGGTTACAGGTTTGTTAGATAAGGGGTCATCAAGGTCTAGAAAGTCTAACAGGGCACAAGAATTGCCTGAAAAAAGGCACACAACAGTTTGCTAAGGACAGAAAGAATTAAAGTACACCGCATCAAGAGCTTTTTCTCTCTCATTTCTGCTGCAGTACAACTGAAAACAGCTGGCAGGGAGAGGTGGGCTCTGATAAATGGCTATTTTTTGTCATGGCAAAGTCATCACATTGTGTCTGCCAGAGACCTGCTAGAAGGCATGTCTTGTGAAGCCAGTTTTGAAGCTGTCAGTATGTGAGTCTCTCATCTTTGCAATTTTTTTTCAATATTTTGCAAGTTATTATTTTCTGTAAAGCTAATGGGCAGTTAAAGTGACAAATCAGTTCCTTCCTGCCTATAAATTGGTGGTTTACAGATGTTGTAAATGTAATCTGGTATTTTGTTCAGGCTCCAGACACAAAATCTTCTTTGGCAGGAGGCCGTCATTTAATCAGAAAGTACACAGATCTGTTCCAAATGCATGGTCCTGGATAAGCATGCATCGTTTGGTACTCTGCAAGCAGAGAACAAGAGTGCTTGTGTGCATTTTCTCTCATTCTTTAATACAGATGACACAAAATTCATGCTTCTAAAATTATAATATTCAGAAGACAGTTCATATTTACCATATCCTACATTACTAGTTCTGACACACTTTCCTCCACTTTCAAATGGCTTTTAAATTAACTGGGTTATTCTAATCAGAGAACGTTTCTCAATGAAACAGACAGAAGTTGTATCTGAATTTTGATTTTTCGTTATATTCCCCAGATAAAAATGGAAACTTTTCTAAGAATTACTTGCATCATTTCCTTCATAAGTAAACAACTTGTTGGAAGAGGTGGAACATGAATATTGTGAATGTTTTTCAGATGATCCAGAAAGACACATAATCTTCTTCCGAGATAATTCTACCATAACCCCCTTGAAAGGCTCGTAAAGATAAGTCACTTGCTATAACATTAATGCAACTAACTGAAATAGAACTCTAGAACAGCAAATATACTTTCTGCATCTAAAAAGAGGTGGTTTGGTTTGTTTGTGTGCCTTTTTTTTTTTTTTTACAAGCTTCAGGAAAAACTATTTTGTGTTGCACATAAGTCACAAAACATCTCAGGTCGATGTTTGTTTTTTTGGTTTTTTTTAATTATGTCTCACAGAAATATTATATTTTCTTTACTTCTCTTGTGATATTTCATTATCAGGTTATTATCTTTATTCCATTACACCATAGAGCTTTCACTTCACAATTGATCCAATAACATAACAGTAGAGTAAGCCAAAGGATTCAGTGAAGAAGTAAATTGTGTTAATTTGTATATTTATGTACACAACTTCATGCAAAAATTTGTCTGTGGGAAATAACGTAGAATCAAATCCAATCTTAAGTGGTGCCAGGTTGAAAAATATGTCTAAAAGATGTAATACTTGATGTGATACAAACTTGGGAATCACTAGGTATTTATCATAAACTGTTGGTTTTATGTACAAAAATCTGCACAAATCTTCAGTTTTGTTCACAGAACTAAAAGAACTGTGATATTATCTCATTATCTTTTTACTTTGTCTTTCATTTCAATGCACAGTTTTATCTCTGTATGTTCTGTCCACTTGCTGTCAATTGAGGTCCTTTTCTCTTTATCTGTCCACTGCTATAATTTTGAACTTCCATTTGCAATTGCCTTTCACTACTTTTGAAATGCTGTTAATAAATTGTTTCCTTTTTTCTAGTTGTCTGCTTTATGATTTTCTTTGTGCTACTAATGTGACCTTCCTTACAAGTAAAGCAATGAATATGAATAATTAAATGAAAAATGAATGTCACAAAAA
>VXBI01011003.1:0-29707 GCA_013397375.1 Toxostoma redivivum
TGCTTTTGAGCTCTCCAACCTCAGTAAGGGTTTTTGGAATATCAGAGTTGGAGAGCCTCCCTCGTTTCCTTTACCCAGCCCTGGACACAAGCCACATGGAAGACTTTCTGGCTCTTAAGGTTCTATCTCCAGGAAATCTTACCCTGGGGCCGTTCCTACATCTGGCACAGTAGCGGAAAGGTAAAACTTGAGAAGTCTTGGGCTGGGAGTTCATTGGGGAAAGCAAAAGCTCCACATAAAAGCAAAGTAAAACAAGGAATTTGTTCACTGCTTTCCACAGGCAGGCAGGGGTTCAGCCAGCCCCAGGAGAGCAGGGTCCTGTCCTATGTAATGGTGACTTAGGAAGACATGACGGCATCACTCCAAAAGTCTACCCCTTTCCCTCATTCCCCAGCCTTCTCTACTGAGCGCAATGTCTTAGTATATGGAATGCCTCTTTGGTCTGTTGGGGTGACCCATCTTCACTGTGTTTCCTGCCAACCTCCCACACACCCCCAACTTCCTCGTCAGCTTAGGAGTACAAAAAGCAGGAAAGGCATTTTCTTTGTGCAAGACCTGTTCAGCAATAACAAAATCATTTCTGTATTACCAAACCTGAATGTGGCACAAATCCAAAAACACAGTCCCATACCAGCCATTGTGAAGAAAATAAGCTGAATCTCAGCCAAAACCAGTATAGAGTCTAGAAAGTCTTCAGAATTAATTGGTATAAAATTTACAAAAGCCGAGTGAGTGGAAAACTGCTTAGGCACACCAAATACTAGTGGGCACTGAAAAATAGTCTGATGTGGGTGATCTGAGGTTGCAAGATATGACCTGATAGGTGCAAAGAAGCCCTGCTTGAAAATTAAGCTAATTAGTATGATTACATACAGATAGTTTCTGTTAATAGCAGATAAACAGTTTTTTTGGGGGGATTGTTTGACATTGAGAGGTTTTACACTCAGGTTAGACATATCAGTAGTTTGACTAAGTTTGAGATTATTTTATCTAAAATGCTGTCTAGCAAATCTACCTCCACTGCCATCTCACAAAGCAACTTGAATGTTCTCATGACCTAATTTGCTCTAGCTCTTTACCTCCATTATGGCAAACCCAGTCCAATTTAGATGAATAATTTAAGAACATTTTGTACATTTCTCTCAACAATGTGCTAATATTTATCAAAGCCATTGCCACAGATTACTTTTTCAGATCAGCTAGATAATGAATTGAGTATAATAAGTACTCACGTCAACATAACAACATTTTTTCTTGCTTGACATCCAGCACACTTCTTAAGTCTGCAGTGTTGGGGAGGCTTAAGGAGACACTAAATCCTGTGCCATAATGCCTTTACAATTCTTACCATTCTTCTGATTCATAGTGCACAAATGAGGCACAGGGGTACTTTCTCCCCACACACCCCCATTTTTTCCCAAAGAATAGGCTTATGAGCGCAAACTGTTGTGCTCACCACAGCGCATTAGGCCTTCTTTGTTCCTCTGAAAGCACAAAGCAGATAGTTGCGCTAGAAAGTGGGCATCACCATCTGACTTCAAACATCTCAAAAATTCTTTCCAGTCAAAACTGCATTTTCATTAAATGGTAAGGGAAAATTTCACTGCATTTTTCATGTTCATTTTGTTCCGTTTGCAGTATAGTGAGATGCAGAGACAATAAGAAAGGAAAGCCAGGCAGCAAGGCAGAAAACAGAAGTAGGAAAAAAAATCTCATTGGGACGTTATACTACACAAGAAGTCAAAAGCTGTGGATTATTTTTTCTGGAAAAAGCCTAGTGCTCTACCAAATGTATATGTATTTGATTGCTCTAAAAATTAAGGAGCAACTGAATTCAGAAAGAAATCTCCATGCCTAATGAACAATTTTGATTGTCAAAAACACTTGATCCTAATCTAACCACAGCCAAAGTTATTCAGCATGATTGTGTGGATCAATTCTATGACTAGGCTATCTTCACTGATTCCAGTGTTCGCAGATTAGAAAATACTTGATGCAGAATAGTAGAAGCTTTAAGAATTCACTAACATACTCCTCTGAAGAAAAATTACATGTGGCTCTAGTTGGATGTGCTACTGAATCTAGTAGTCGCTAATGTAAGTGAGCCAATCTGGAATGCCAAGACTAGAAGCAGCCCAGGTTGCAGTGATCATGCACTGGGGGAGTTCTCAGTCCTGAGGGATGTGGGTCAGAAGAAGAGTAAAATCTGGACCCTAAACGTCAAGAAAGCACACTTCCAGCTTTTCAAGGAGTTAAACAGTAGGGTTCCCTGGGTAACAGCTCTCAGGGACAAGAGAGTGGAAAAGATCTTTGAGGATGCTTTCAATAGAGTGCAAGAGATTGTGATGCCCAAGTGGTAAGGAGTCAGACAAGGAAGACGAGACAAGAGACAACATAGCTAAGTAGGGGACTGCTGCTTAAACTAAATGGCAAGAAACAATAATGCAATGCAGAAGAAGCAATGGCAGGCAGATAATCTAGGAAGAGTAGGGGGACACAACCCAGAAATGTGGGGACGTGTTGAAGAAGGCCAAAGCATGGACATGAACCTGTCAAAAGAAGCAAAAAGTATTAAGAAAGGCTTCTAAAGGTTTATCAGCTATTACAAGAAGGGGAAGAAAGTCATAACCACACAGATGAACAGGAGTGAAAAACTAGTATGCATAGACAAGGAAAATGCTGATGTGTGCAACAACATTTTTGCATCAGTTTGCACTGGAAACCTCTCATACATCTCAGGTGGATGGTCAGCAGCATAGGGACAGCGAAAGCAAAGTCCCTCCAACTGTAAGTACGGATGAGGTTCATAGCCAGCTGAGGAACCTGAGTAGGCACACATGTGAATTATTCAATGAGATACATCCCAAAGTCCTGAGGGAATTGGCTGAGGTAGCAACCAAGCCATTCTGCCTGGCATTTGAAAAGTCATGGCAGTCAGGTGAAGTTCCAAGTGACTAGGAAAAGGGAAACACAGTCCAACTTACAAAGTGTAAAAAGGAGGACCCTGGGAACTAGTGACTTGTCAGCATTCTCTTTTTGCCTGGGAAGATCCTGGAACAGATCATCCTAGAAGCTGTGCCAAGGCGCATGGAGGACAGGGAGGTGATTCAGGGCACCCAGCATGACTTCACCAAGGGTGAGGCACCCCTTGACCGACCCAGTGGCCATCTGTGATGGAGTGACTCATATGATGGAGTGGACAAGGGAAGGGCTACAGATATTTTTTATCTGGATTTCTGTAAAGAGTTGGACATGGTCTCCCATAATATCTTTCTCATAAAATTGACAAGAGATGGATTTGGTGGGTGGACTGTTCAGCAAGTAGAGAAATGGTCATGTCCTAAGAGTAATGGTCAAGAGCTCAATGTCCGGACATTAGTAACAATTACTAATTAGTAATTAGAAATTAGTAACAATTGGGTTGCCTTGGCAGTCCATATTTGGACCAGTGTTATTCCATATCTGCATCAATGACATAGACAAAGAGGTTGTAGGTACCCTGAGCAAGTTAGCAGATTTAGATTGGATAGTGGGAAGAAATATTTTCCTGTGGTGTTGAGGAGGTACCAGAATAACTGTGGATGTCCCAGGCCTGGTTCAAGGCCAGGCTGGAGGGGACTTTAAGCAAAGTGGTTTAGTGTAACATGTCCTGCCCATGGCAGTGGGGTCAGAAGTAGAGGATCTTTAAGTTCCCTTCCTACCCAAATAATTCTGTGATTGTATGGTTCTGTTATACCACCTCATGCCAGTGAAATGAGGAGTAGGTTTTTCTTTCTACCCTGAACCTTTGATACCCAGGATAATCCAATCACTTTGTAAGTGCTCCAACAGGAACAAGCAAGACTTCATCTATTCTCTGGGCCATAATCAAAAGAGGTGAAATGTCAACGTGGGCAGACAAAGAGGGAAGGAGAGATGTCATTTCCCATTTCTTCCATAGAGATTAAATATCTTCCATAGGTACATTGAAAATAAGTGTAACTTCCTTTCAGCATTGAAAGAAACCTGATGTGAAAAGGATGTAGCATAACATACTGGAAAAGACGCCTGGTCAACACTACAGCAGGAACAAAGAAAGTAACAAAAACTGCATAGAGATTGAGTTAGTTAGAATTTCTCATTGTCTCACATACCTCACACACACAGAATCACACACAGAATCACAAAGTTGGAAGAGACTTTCAAGATCATTGAGTCCAACACATGTCCTAACACCTCAACTAAACCATGGCACCAAGTGCTATATCCAGTCTTCTTTTAAACACATCCAGGAGTGGTCACTCCACCACCTCCCCAGGCAGACAATTCCAGTACCTTATCACTTTTTTAATAAAAAACTTCTTTAAACTTCTTCAATCCAATCCAAATTTCCCTAGTTGCAGCTTAAGACTGCCCTCTGGTTCTGTCAGTTGCTGCCTGGAGAAAGAAGCCAACCCCCACCTGACTACAACCACCTTTCAGGGAGTTGTAGAGAGTGATGAGGTCACCTCTGAGTCACCTCAATTTTTTTTTTCTCTCAAAAATGACAAAGACATACCTAGGAAATTCTGAATAATTTCAATTCATCTTGCATTAATAAATAAATTAGTATTCCATTGCATATCATCTGATAATGATGGGAATCAACAGCATGAGAGTTGTTTATTCAATAATTTTCAACAATTATTCAATTTGTTTCTCATTCTTATCAATGAAAAGCAATATCAAAATTCTGGCTGAAAGCAGCCACTCATATTTTCATTGTAGAAACACCATGGGGACATTACTTTACAGTTCTTCCTGTCCTGCAGGATAAATTCTGCTGCTTAATGTCGTTTTCCTATTAAAAAAAAAACAAAACATTTTTTTCCTTCAGGCATAGTTGAATGTTAGAATGAAAAGTATGAGCTTACAGAAGGAAGTTTTTATTTAACAGTATTCATGTCTTCTTTCCATTAAAATAAATTAACATGATACAGAGTTGGAATACATAAAGCTATATGAACCAGTGGTCTGTGTCATTAAGACAATAAGGATAAAAATATTGCGAGGAAAGAGATGTGCTGTGTGGACTTACAGTTAAGGTACATGCAAGTGACTTTGTCTCTGAAGTGCAGCTAGGAAGGGCTGTTGTAAGTGTTGAATTAAAGCACTGAAACTAAATGGCATTGTTATTCTGAACAGGGAGAATTTCAGGACAAATGCACAGGCATTTTTGCATGGTGACAATAATGTCAGTGAGCTGAAATTTAAGGCCTACTGCTCTAAGCATACACAGAGCAAATGCTCTTGAAACAAAAATGATAACTGGGAACTTGAGCTCAGGGTAATTACAGTCACCAACGAAGTAAATCAGCACAGCACTCAGACCTCAAGACTTAAATCAGCTTTCCTGGGAATGGCCCAAAGCTTTTACCCAGAAGATGTGCATATGAAAACAATTTGGGAAGCTGATCCTTGCATCCTCACATCTGTTACCTAGTAACTATCTGCTTGAGTGCTTGTAGTCCATTTTACAGCAGAGTGTGGCACAGGTTAGCTTAAATGGCTCTGCCAGACAGCCAGAAAGCCTGGGCAAGTCAATGGCATCAGTATGTTACCAAGGCATTTGGTGGGTGTTCAGGATGGAAAATGTGGAAAACATGTGGAAAATACTGGATTGCAAGAAATTCCAGGGAGGAGTATTTGATTCTCAGGAGGAAATTTCTGTTGGTGGAATCAGTGTTGTCTAGCTCAAGGCAGTGATTAATTACTACTTGGAGCAAGCTGTCACTATCCATCAGCTACAGGGATGTAGGGGCTGTTCACACTTTCTGCCCAGTGGTCATCTTCATCAGTACTAATTGCTTATTTTTGGAGACAAGTTGCCATTGCTGACCAGCTGCTTCGTACTATGGCTACTCCTGATAATAAGCAATCACCACAGAACAATATATTATTACTGAAACTGAAAATGTACAGGTATTTACAGCAATGAATTTACCAGATACCAGTACGTAATCATGATGGTACACCGGCCATATCCATATTCCTCTCTGAATTTTGTCCTCCTAGCCTTTATCCCCCTCCATACCTCTTAGTCCAGCATCGTCTACCTGTAACCCATGTTTTCCAGACATACTCCTACCCATATCTGTGCTGCCACCTCTCTTAACTGTGCCCAGCATGCAGAGAGGCAGGACCCTAGGCAAGCTGCTGTGCCATTCCTGGTGCAGAGCATTCAGCTGGATGGCTGGGGGCCAGTGGGCCTCGCTGGGAGCCCATGCAGGTGGCTGTGCTTTCAGGGAGGTGGGGATGCCAAAGACCCTGCTGTGAAGTCACAGCTGCCAAACTTGTGGTGGCAATTGCCTAGGCAGCTGGCCACAAGGAGTTCAGAAGCCCAGAGTTGTCAACCAGCTTGAACAGGCTTGCTTATGATGGTGCACTTCTTTCTTTGGTTGTACTTCTAGATAATATTTACTATTTGATGCTAACCTTCAATTAATTCACAACCTGAACAGAACACTTTTTGCATGAGTTCTGTTTTGTAATTAGGACTCTCCAATATATATAGGCCTGATGCTTCTAGAAAATTAACAGAGGATTTATAAGTTTGCTCCACAAACTAGCAAACAATTTTGAGATAGAATAAGAATTTATGCAAAATCATATAAAAATTTACCGGTGTGGTCATGACGATTGTTTCCTCAAGCATTGTTTTCTCTTTTGCTATTGCTGTATTAGCATTCCCAGAAGCCCATACTTCAAAGAAAGGAGTAAGTTCTGTCTTGCAAAATCTTAAATATAATTGCCCTGGTCGTGCTGGTGAATTCTGTTTAAGCAGTCCTCACATGTCTCAGCTCTTTTGGCGGGCCTGAGCGCTCCAATACTGAACAAGAAAATGAACTTTTAACACTGTTGAAACATGGTGAACATCCTTCAGATAGACATAAAGAAAGGAGTGCTGTTTTTTCAAGGTTGTTTGATGCTTTTCCATTGATTTAACTCTGTGTGGTTTGTTGTCTTCTATTTGTCTGAGAGCTGTTGTGAACAATTATTTAATAGATAATTGCCAAGTGTTACATATATCATGTAACCCATCTTGTTTTCTACGAGATGCCCTCTAGCCTATTGAAGGTTTTTATTTTGGCACTTTCTGCCTTTATGCCTTACTTTTTCCTCAAGAATTTAAAGGTCTTAACAGGTTTGTTACAGATTTTGTTGCTTTATTACCGTTATTTTGAATTAACTCTTACTACAGTTTTGGCAATAAACAACGTTTCCCTGTTTCTCCTTTATCTTCCCTTTCTGGGCTTTGTTACAACGATTCAAATGGAGACAGAGAGATTAAGGTAATTCTGACAGAGTTTTCTTGGTCAGGAGATAACAAAAACCAGGCTTCTCTATTTGATTTTGCTCCTCCACATATATAGAATATAACATCTGCATAATGATTTCAAACATGAATATTAAAAGAAAGTGACCTCGTAGTCAAATATATATTGCTTTCTAAATATTCATACTGAACTAATAAAATAGAAAGGATGGGGCAACGGTGGCTCCACATGTAGTGAAAATAGAAAATAAATGACTGAGCAAGGGTTTGTATTACATTTCACATACTATGTAACAAGAGAGGGTCAAACACGTATCACAGAGGAGAAAGATCACCGACATATTCTATCTAAACTGCTGCAGTGAAGAGGTGTCAAACATTTTGTTGCTCATTAGTTAATGGAACCCGTACTCTTCAGTGTACGAGAGAAAGTGAACTCACTTATCAACAGGTAGCTGCTGATAGGTGCAGATCCAAGCCCACTGCTGGGGCTTGGATCCCAGGCTCTGCTTTGTCACTGACCACTGAAGATCCGCAGCATCAGCTTCCCAAATGCAGCTGCATGATGTGGACATGAACCTCTTCATGCTATGGATAAGGCATGAAAGGGAAAAGAGAGGCCTTGTTCTTCTCTATTAAAACAGTTTTGATCTGTGCAAATTATTAACCACAGAATCAAAACCAGTGTGGGCAGGAAGGGATGGGACATGACAATAACAGAGTGACTGAATGCAAAACCTGCTAGTGGACGAACGACAGAAGAAACAAGTGCTTTTTTCTTTCAGTCATTCGTTTTTCAGGGAAATAGAAAAGTTCCATTATGAGAAACTGAGAGAAACATGTCTCAGAAGAAATGTCTTAAAGTACCTATCTAGGATGTAGGGACTGGTACAAGAATTTTTCATGTTTTAGATAATGCCATTACTAGACATGCTGTGATATGCTTTTGAAGTATTATCCTGCCAAAGTCTATTTTTTAATGTTTCAGACAGAGTTTGGTTAAAAATGCATGAAAAATGATGAAACTTTAGTCTGATAATTTTTTTCAATTAAAAAAAAAAATCCATCGCTGAGCAGCTTTATTTGCTATGAACAGATCAGACTAGACAGTGTCACTGCCAATCTCCTTGGTGCTCCGTCTTATGTTCAAATTATTCTATAAGGGATATATGCCCTTGTACTCTATGAAATGCCTGAAATGCATCTAGTATCTCTAGCAAAAGAATATGAGTTGTTGGCAGGCTGTGAATACTTTCTGTTTCAATATGATTTTTAGCCAACTAAAAGAGTCAAAGAATTTCAGCTGGAGCTGGACCCTCAGATATTTTTCTACGTGATAATATTGTCAAAGCCCTTTACTTTCAAATATCTATAAAATAAATCATGACTCTTCTAAAAGTTTTGCTTACCATTTCTTTCTTTTTTGCATATGGCCATCCACTGTTTTCAATAATTGTGAACACTGAATCACTTCGGTTTTAAAGTACGAAAATATTTAGAAACCAAGATGCCTTGTAGAATACAAAATTAGATGCTGAGAATGAAATGATTGTGAAAAAACTAGAGAGGAGAAAATGCATTACTATGATTTTGTATAGAGATTTCTGACCATTAAGTCCCATTTTCATAACTTTTGCAATAATGTCTTGCAGTACAGACATACTTTTGTATTGTTTCGGTTGCTTATATTGTAAGAGCTTGTTCACTTATTTCTATACTCATTGAAAATACATACAAATCAGCCTGTACTAAATGCTAATGACACTGTTTTAACCAAATATAGAGACACTGAAGATTATCTAAATACATAGATTTTTAGTAAAGGTGGATCCTTTGAGTGAAAATAAGTCCAGATGCAAAAAAATAATAACTTTGATTAATAAGATTTTTAAATAAAATATGAATATTTTTCGGAGTTACTTCTTTATGAATCAGTGTCTTTAAAGAAACTACTTCAAAATAATTTTGCAGTGTTGCTTTTTAAATTTTATGTACTTACAAGTTCACAAAGATTAAAGAAGTGCAGGTTTGTGCAGTTCCTCATAGAACTAGCAGACTAGAATCCTATTCTCAATACAGACAAGGGGGAAATAGTGATCTTCAAGGATGTCTCTATTATTTTGCCTGTCCCCTTTTCTTTCCCTTTTTCTTTCCCTTTCCTAATTTTGTTTCCTTTTCTTCTTTCTCTTTCTGCCTGCTTTCTCTCCTGCTTTCTCCTGCCCCCCTTCCTCCTTTCCCTTTTATTCTTCTTTTATCCCTTTCCTCTAACCTTCTTTTCATCCCCCCCTTCCCCCTGCCTCAAGCTCTGGAGAAGTTTTGACCAAGTCTGGTGATAACTGCATTTGTCTAAGCAGAACCGAAAACATTTGCTAACCCATTTACTCCTCATATATGGAAGGTCTTTGAATTTGATCCAAAACTGTACAAGGACAATCCTACACAACATTATACACTTCAACTTGGCAGTGGTTCAAGGTGTGCATTCCTCCTATAGAATGTGGCCTGTTTTTTTCCAGCAGTTACTGTGCAGCATACATGTAGCTCCCAACCTTTTAGAGAGTGAGTGATTTCTGAATTTGTGCTTGCTATGTATTCTGAACAAACAGAACTGAAACTATGGGCTGCTTCCATGCTGTTTAGTATGTACGTAAGTACCACTAGGTATATCCCTACAGTTAAAAGTATTTTTCTCTTCCCTAGTCAAGTGATGTGGTTTCTATACACAATAAATAGAAAATAGCTGCCCCTGTGCATGTGTGAATGGATGAATAGTTACAAGCAGCTGCCATTCGCCAAATGTTTGTGAGAATAAAGCATTCATTCACCTAACAAGCAATGGCAATAATGATCTTTTGATGCTCTCTGAGTTCAACCTGAGAAAGAAAAGTGAATTCACATAGTGAGTAAAACAGGTCTATGGAGACCATCTTGTCAGTCCTGTCAAATACCAAGTTGATGCTTGTTCAGCTACCTGTAAGATTTTTCTGCTCATCACAGTCAAGGCTAGTAGAAAAAAAAGATAACTTGAACATTACTGCAGTATCCTTCTGACTCCTTTACTAAAATCATAGAGGGTCACATTGGAGCTTCTGGACAGATTTCTTGTATAAAGAGATTTTTCCAGGAGTTGTTTTTCTGTGACACCTGTGTGGGGTGAAGTGGTATAAAGAGATGTGGGGGTGGAATTTTTGTCTTTTAACTTAATAATTTTGTAGAGTACCTTCAGATTTCCACCACTTGAAGATACCCTTAAGCAGTACTAATTTGTAGGCTCTTATCCTTATTTTAGATGAATCTCCTTTCACAACTATTCACACAATTCTGCTTTGAGTAATGAATTAAAAAGGAAGAAAGCATTAGCAGTTAAAATTATGTGCACCATGAGGTTTCTAGTAAAGCAACTAGGAGAAGTAAATTAGACAACTTCTACCTTAATTTGATAATAGATATATGAGGCATGGGGGGTTTTTCTGCCTAAAATTCAAAATCAGGATGATAAAAAGAGGAAAAATAGACATTATGTGGTATGGTTTTAAAAAGATTGATAAATAAGAGTGGTTCTTTTTCAAAATTTCATGGTGCTGCAACTTCTATATTGAGATTTTCAAAAGTGCACATTTATCGAATATGTTTGTAAACCTCAATGAACAAATGCGTAAAAGCAGGTAATAAGATCCTTATTTTCCCAGCTTCCTGAGAATCCCTCTCATTAGGCTACCTCCACTGACTTCAAATTATTATAGCTAGCAAGTACTGGCAATTCTAAATTAATTTTTTTCTCTGATTTTGTAGTCTCCCTTTGGCAATAATCAGAGAGGCATGATATTTGGTCTCCCAAGCCACATCTCCTTCAAGCAGTGTGTCTCATCACCCTTATTCCTCCCAAACTCTGAAATCGAATTACCTTCTCAGCACTGGGTACGACAGACCCAGACTCTTCAAATGACTCCCTGATCCATCAGTTCTACTGTCACATCTGCCTCTCGGTATGTCCCTTCACTCTTTCCTTCATACTTTTCAAGCTAGCAAGTTGAAAAGCAATATTTCCTGTTCCTCTCACTCTGCTCAGCTCCAATTGCAGGCCCAATTACCTCTGCACAATTGTTATTTCACCTTTCTGCCAGTTACCCGGTTCAGCAATTTCTTGAGCCACATTAGTGATTCCTTTCGAATTCAGGCTGCACTCCTTATATTGTGTTTTCTCACACCGAACTCAGCTGCTCTGAGATAAATCTGAGATGCTCAAAAATACAGCAAGTGCCTAAGCAGTTTTCCCATTCTCTGTGTGAAAACCCCAAGCACATTTTTACAGTAATAAGAAACCCTATCAGCACAATTACTAAGTCTGATTTTGAATGTTGTCTACAGATTACTTAGTGCCTACTTAAAGACTGATAGAATAAAAGCCAGTCTCTTCAGGGAGACAAAGCCCTGCATATTGAAATAACAATACATCTCCATTATGTCACAGCTGGAAGTGTGTCTTTCCAAAAACCTGGACCAAGACCCAGTCCAAAAATATAAGAGTAGAATTTCTACTGGGAAAAGATATGTAAACTCCGCAGAGCTTACTTGCTCTCTTCTCTGCCAAAGGAACTTTTTCTCTTACTCTTTGGCCAAATTTTCACAGCATGCTGAGCCCCCTCTTTGTAGGACCCCTCTGTGGGACCATTGTCAGCAGATTTTTCTAACAGTTAACACCCTATTAAATACAGACCATTAGCTCTTCCCTCTATGTACACCGACCTGCCTATTATTTGAGTATTGTTTCAAAAAGGACTGGTATGACTGGTGGGCAAAAATCCTGCCCTCTGCTCCCAACTTTCCCTGGGTCAAGCTGTATGAGGAATATATGATTCTGCTTTCCTGTTTTACACAGCTACTGAAGACTCTCAAATTTCATGGTTTCTCTTATGGAATCTTTCAGCACAAAAACAGACTGTCTCCTTCAGCAAAAAGATGAGAAAGTATTTCCTTAAGAATAACTTAAGAAAAACAGAGTGTAGCCACTCAAGGTAGCTGCAGACCCCTCACAGGACACACCCCTCCCTTGCTCAGTAATTGCCATTTCTTTACTTCTGCTCTCAAACGACCTTTGAAATTGAAGTGAAACATGTATTAGAAGAATACTAATATTATCAGTTGCAGTGCAAGTACCATATGATGAAATATATATTGTATGTTATATATTTCCATTTGCTTTCTTCCAAGTTTCTTGACACCATGATATGCTAGGAAATAAGTTTAAAACATTTAACTTCAGAAAAACCTTCCTCTCTGAAATCTCATTTAGGAAAAAGCTCCACTGACACAACATAACAGCTTTATATATGGAAAGAGAGATATGACCCCTACAAAAAAACAACAACAACAACAAAAAAAAGACTCAGAAGAGGGCAGAACAGAACTTAAGGAAATTAAAAAAATCTTAAAAGTAGGAATTTTAGGACATTTGCATGCCTACATATTGCATTGTAACACTGACAGTGCCATTGGATGCAATGAATTATTTGAACCTAGTATTTATATTAAAAATAGAGATTGTAAAATGGAATTTGACTGACTTCACTTGCAAGAAACTCTGTGCCATAAAGCTGTCCTTTCTCTAATCAGAATATCACCTGAATGAAGTCATCATGTTTGGCCTGATTGCATTTTTTCTCCATATATGTGCAGCTGCATTTGCCTCTCCATAAATGTCATTTGATTATGAGAAAATAAACAGGGAAGGACTCACGGGGAGTCGGTACAGGGTCTGCTTGTTTACCTGCCGCAGCTTTCCGGGCTGAAGAACAAATGTCATGCAAATGGTGCACCAGCAATGAGCTGCCAATCATCCCGCCTTGGCATTCATGGTGATTTGCTAAATCATTTAAAGAGACATGCTTTACTAAATGAAAAAATATCAGCGGCAAGGGCCTGTGTTTAAACATGGGGCTGAGTTATTATCCCAGTAGGCTGGAATGAAATGAAGACATCTTCCAATTAAAGCTTGCAGATGAACCCAGACAAACCCCCCTTTTTTCATAAAGACAGGCAGATTATGATTGGGAGAGAACAGCGACAGAGGCTTTCATTACAAGCTGATTATGGTGATATAATTCCCAGTGCTGTGCGTCTGCAGGCCCAACTTCACATTTGAAGGTTTTTAATATAATTTCCTTAGGGTGAAATGCTGAAGATTTATTAAACTTTATGAAGGGCTTACAGATCCAATTTAAGAGGACATATCATAGGGCAAAACTGACAGACGATGAAATACATTCCAAGAATAAAGAAAAGAAAGAAAAGAAAGAAAAAGAAAAGAAAAGCAGGGATGAAGAAAGGAAAGAAGGAAAGGGGAAAGAGGAAGGGAAGAATGGAAAGCAGGAGAAAAGGAAGAAAGAGAATGAGCGACAGAAGTGATTTTAAGTTTGGAAACTGTATAAAAAGAAATACTTGTTTATTTGAACTATTCCTTTTATAAGCAGCACCTGTAATTTCCTAAGGTTTGTTCAGAATTCAGTTAATCTCAAGTTTGTTTCAGGCTTAATAAAATTTAAGTGTTCAGATACTTAATGCTTAGATAACTGAAAATTTTATTGGCTAAAGCAAAACTGGATTTAAAAAATAGTTGAGGGAGATCATGTTTTTGGTTTTCTTTCTGGTAAAGAGTAGCTATATTTTTGAATTTATATGCTCCTTGACACTCCTTTTTCATTCAGGGATCACTCTGATTTTATGCTGATGTGTTTCCAATTACCCTTACAGTCATTTATGTGAAAGTAGTAAGTGGGTAATATGTGTAAGTTAATATACAATAATAACAGTAAACTTCTAAGCAATTCTGCAAAGACTTAACTACATACATGTGCATATATATACAAGCATCCACATACATATCTCGGTAGTGAGATTTTTTCTTTTACTGCATGTGAAGCTGAATTCTTAGATGCATTAAAGATTATCAGATTTTGGTCATAGTGTATATTCAAGAAAACAAGTAATCTCATTGGATTGTTAGAAAATGAGAAGCAAGGCACATAGCAGCAAATAGCAATGCCCTTTTAATTTTTTTATATTAATGCCTGATTATTTGTTTATCCTCAAAAAAAAAAGGAAGAGGGAAGTAAAACAATACAAATGGAAGGTTGAATGTCAGTAGCCTTTCACTCTGAAAAAGCAAAAAACAACTAAGTCCACCTGTCAAATAAAACAGTGAGAGTTAGGAGGAAAAAGTGTGACTTTGGGAGATTCAGTCAGTTTTTACATCTTCCAAAGATGTGAAATTGACGAAGGAGAGCAACTCTGACCCCACATCCAACTGAACTAAAGGTAGATGAAGCAGCCAGCTCTTTGCATCATCCTTTCCTTTGCTATTTTATCTGCAGAAAGTAAGATTTGCCAGCATAAAAATAAAGTGTTCAGGTCTAACCTCTTCTTCTTAGTCACACATCATGTAATCATTGCTATGATGAACAAGGATTGAATCCTAGATGAGGATACAATATATATGTATGTCATACATACATACATATATATATATGCATATATATATACACACACATACGCCTTTGATTAGGCAGCTAAATTGTACTTCCAATGTCAAAAGTAGATACAAAATTCACAGAAAATAATCAGCGTCCTAAATAATTAGGATGTACAGATGAAATCTTGTACAGTGCTGAATTTTGTTGCCTTAATCTGAAATGGGTTTATAAAATCATTGTCTAAACTTTGCCGCCAAGCCTGCTCTAATTTGATTCAAGTCAATGTCTGGTATAAACATTCCAGGGACAACCAAGAAATATGCTAATACTAGTTCTAATCTGGTAAGTACATTTCACTTTTCCTTCAAAATTAAATCTATCTTCTGAAAGATTACTATAAAAAACTGTAAAGTAAATGTTATTAAACAGAGACATACTAATTTAAACATATTAATTTAAGCTCTTGGTTTGATTCTCCTGGAAAGGCCACAGGAAGAATATCAGGCTCTTTGTCACTCAACCTTCTTCTGATGTCACCTCAAGATGAGTTTTGATTGATTACATTGTAAGAGACACACATTTACCTTATTCTCATTTAAAATGGTTTTCTCAAATAATGTTTATGTTTATGTTTCAGGAAAGGAAAGGTACAGTCTAGCTTCTTGACTTGGGGAAGACATAGTGTACCCACCAGCTATATTCAATTTTGTTTTATAAACATAGAATTGGACAATAGTTTAGGTTGGAAAAGATACAGATCTTTAGGACAACAGCGCTCTGCTAGTCTGCCTTGAGTGGCTTGCAGAAAAATGGCCAAGGCTTGATAAGCACAGTCTAAGGATACAACAGCAACAGTAAGAAAAATGTAGTAGACCCTCAGACGGTATGTTAGAAGCTTAAGTTTGTCTTTCACATAAAAATTAAAGGCACACCTACTGCTGCACAAGAAGTTATAAATACTAGCAGGGTTGCATGCAGCTGTGTTTCATTACTATGCAACTCAGATAATAAGATGGAACTGAATTTATGAGCTTTTTTGAGATCAGTAAGCAAAGAATTAATAAAATAACTAGAAAGAAATAGAAATATTGCTATCAGGACAGCTTTTAACAAAAATATATCTCTGAGGGACATGACGTATTCGTTTGAGTAATTTTTGGTTACCATACTGTACACTTGCATGCCTGAATAAATATGAACAGCAGCATTTATCATCTCTGGTGATCTTGTTGTGGTAACTCTACAAGGATCTTAACCCTGAACTTGCCGGGTGTTAGGTAAGATTAATCCTTGTACATACAGACAATTCAGAAGCAACTTTATTTAGTGGCCAATCCATGCTCTTAGCAAAGCAGTATGTGCAGATTGCTGGGTTACCTCTTACATCACTTTAATATATGTGCATTACTTAACCCAGTGAACAGTTTGAACTATGTACCCTGTACCACAGCCATCTTAGATCTGGCTAGCTTAAGTAGTGGATATTTGCTGGTTTTGTTCTTTAGAATCACTATTGAGTGCAGGCCACATCCTGTGACATTTCTTTGGCTTTCTTAGAAGGAGAAGAAGGAGAAGGAGAAGGAGAAGGAGAAGGAGAAGGAGAAGGAGAAGGAGAAGGAGAAGGAGAAGGAGAAGGAGAAGGAGAAGGAGAAGGAGAAGGAGGAGATTGGTTGATTCCAGTTCTGTACATTCAGTCTTCCTTTGCCTCTCAGCTTGACCTGATCAGGAAGGTAGGTTTATTGGTTTTTTTAGTTTTCTTCTTTCCAGATAAAATATCTAATTGTTTTGGTGTGCACTGAAGCACAATCTAAATCTGTGCTGCGAACCAAAATCTTGCACAAAACTTAGTTAATAAGTGGCTTGATTTCAAAACAAAATCATTCCTTTTGTCATTTAATTACATAAAATTTTAGGAAGTCAAACTTCTGGTGGCCAAAAAGACATTGTCATATTCTTAGCACTCTTTTTGCCAGACTGTAAGCAGAAGTATACTGAAAAAACAGGATTCAGCCATCAAAAGTCAATTAAAAAAAAAAATACAGGCCTGCTCCTAACCCAAGCTATTTGTGTCATGTCAGTCATATGCACAGCTATAATCAGTGCCTGCCTATACTTTCTCAGTCTTCCATTAGACGCTTTATTAATGCTGTTCTACCCACTGTGAGGCTTACATTAGTTGCCACTCTTCATACATGGTCATTTCACACTTATACAAACAGAGAAAGATGGCTTGACTAAAGAAATCTCTCTCTTTGTATTTCTCCTTTACTTCAGCTACATTTACATGAGACTTCCTACTGCCATGCTTATAAACATTCACCTTAGTTTGCAAGGTGACAAGCTAAACACGAGTTTAATTTTTAAACAGATTTTCTTAATTCATTTGGTTTTGATTTTTTGAGCTTGCAGTGATATTAAAACACATAGGTTATCCTAAGATTTGTAAGTGTGTAATAGAAGGATTTAACAGGATTGATTTCTGCAGGATGTGAATACACAAAATTAAAATTTGCTGTTCACCAAACATTCAGGCTCTGACGAATGATCATGATTGTAATCTTGCTACAGTTCATCTACAAGCCACGTCAAGATAAAGAACAAATCAGAGACAACACCTCTAATCCTCCAGGATTTGCCGTCAAACTGCATATTCTTTAGTAGGACTTTTAGATCTGACATATTATTGATCTGTAGAATTCATTTACTTGCTTACATTTGCAAAGTGCTGAATTACTGATAATTAAAATTATAAATTTTTATTAATCCAATGGGATTAAATGAACGCTTCAGGATGTTTTTTAAAATTTTTCAGAGGACATATCATGAGGATAACAGCTGCATGGACATGTGGTAAGAAAAAAAGAACATTCTTCAGACTTCTCTGCGTAAACAGATCACTCACTATCTGAGGTCAGGTGAAATGGTTAATATCACTCAATTGAGAGCCATGTCATTCAAGAAAAAAGTTGCATATTTTTTATGTGTTTCCCAAGTGCCTCCAGACTGGATTGTGGTGAGAGATTTATGCTAGAAAAGAATGCATTATCTGTTAAAAAATCTGTCTGGCAAAGCAGTTGTTGAAGAGTGATCCTTTCTGATGAAGCTATGAAATTGACTCCTAAATCCCATAGCAGGGACATACACCGAAGTGCTATAGGATGGTTGCATAAAATGCATAACAGTAATTGCTATATATCCTAGAATGACTGTTAAAAAGTACTCTGAAGTAATTTTCTTGCAGCATTATGAAGACGGCAGCAGAGAGGCTGAAAGCACAAAAACTATTCTCAAGCTTTTTCAGCTCTATGAAGTACAGCAACTATTTTCCCTAATCTTCAGAAAAGTTAGGAAATATAAACCTTAATAGTTTGACATTTAGTACAAAAAATATATACGATGTGCTTTTATAAGTACTGTCTGCTCCCAAAGTCATGAATTTAAAAGCTATAATACTAAGTTCAGTCCATGAATAGCTATGGTTTAAGACTAAGCCCAGGATATGATGATTCTGAGTCATCTGTAAGACTAAATTATTAAGGACTTGCTTTGTGCTCTGGGCAAAGATATAAGAACTGAATAAAACATTTGTGCTTCCACACTAAAAAGAATTGCAAAGCTCATGTTCTGTAGAAAGGTCTATTTGCCAGTTGAAAAACAGGAAGAAAGAGAAGTGTGGGATGACAGCAATAAGTAAGACTGAGGACTTGTTTAATAATTCCACAGGTGAATGAGAGGTGATTTTTCTGCCAAGTCTTGCTATCAGAAAGTGTTTCTCCTGCAGTGATAATGCTCACAACCATAAACCCAGAATAAATCCCATTGCATAAGGACCATAATAGGAGGTTGTACAGGACAGTGTCTCCAGCTGTAGTGCCTGATCCCTCTTATCTTAATCTTGGTGGCCATCTTCAGCAGGTTGCAGAGTATGATGTAGTCCACACTTCACCCCCCGCCCCAGTTTCTCATGTCCTGTGGGGGTTTTTATTGACCTATCGATACAAAAAGATAGAACAGTAGCAAACATGCTTTGGTGTCAAAAGGGTTTAAGCAGGTGTAAGTGTTTTAAGGAACAAAATTCTCTCAATGGTAGCCATACCCTGAAACTGAAAAGAATCCCCTGATATATTATTGAAAACAAATATATTAGGGGAGGAATTGGCGAGAAATGGAAGCCAAATTGATTTTAATTTTTGCTGCAGTCTGATTCCTGTCTTCAACATGGTCTGAAAACCTGAGACTATATCTCTTTAAGCACCTGATGGGCAGAACCACAAAGAATCTGTAGCACTCTTCTATTTTATTTCCATATGTCATTCCTTAATGCAAAAAGAAACATTGCGCTGATAATTTAGAGAATTTACCACTTTTGAAATCTCTCCTTATCATAATCTCAGGAACAAGACATAACATGACATAATTAATTACAGTATATTGCTGGAAGTTGGTAGTAGGTACACAGTTACAGTTGAGATAATACCTTTGATAGGTGAACTGTGTAGAATCTGAATGCAAAGGAACACAGAATATGTTCAACACACGAAGAAAAAGACTTTACTTCCATTGAAATGATTATGATTTTCACCATTGACCTTCAAGAATCATACAGATACATATCCCATGTCTAGTCTCAAAGAAGAGAACAGTGAGCAACCTTCATAAGAGCCATGCTGTAGGAAAACATTGCCTGGTTAGCCATAAAACAAGGAAATCTAGGGGAAGGAAGACTGTAAATAGTTTAGCAAACCACTGAAAAATCCATGGAAATTTATCTATTTTACAGACTTGCTCCAAATATCATCAAGAGAGGCAGAGCCTATTGACATGATGAAATTACGAATCTATGGAAATGTGTTGACCTTTGGAGGTTTTGAAAACATGGGTGAAGAGGAGGAATAATGCAATGGGAATCTCTGTAAATGTTTTCACATCTGTAAGCTTGAAAGGACCACATGCACTTGCAAAAAAACAACATCCTACCTTGAACATGCCCTGGCTTAATGAAGCCATAAATGGTCCAAGAGTCTTGGAAGAGCTTTGGAAATATGCTTAGGTTCATTAATGTGTTTCTGCTACACTCACAGTAGCTGTGACCACTAAATGTGCTTATGAGAGATCCACTGAGAAAAGTGAAAAAATGCAACACAAAAAATAAATTAGAGAAATCAGAATAATTAAGGAAAAGATATTTAATTTTTATCTTTCTAGTATCTATTTTCCTTCTTTTTCCCCCTAAAATCATTACTTTGTGGGCAGGTACTAGCTGTTTCAATACAAGTAGGTCTTGCTACTGAACACATTTAAAAATGGCTTCTCAGAAAATCAAGACTTGTTCCTTAATTTTGCCTCCAGGAAAATGTTCTAAATGCCTCCATGAAAGAATACTGATACTACAGTAAAAAAAGAGTGACATTTCACCCATAGGTGATTTTCTTCCTTCTCTTAAATCTCAGTTCAAGGGGCAGGAACAATGAGGGACACCAAGAGGACCTATTTTTCTAACTTAATTCCCACAATCTTTCTACCCTAAACCAAATCAGCTCACACACCAGAGTTTTATCTAGTCAAGTAGCTCACCTCATAATAAATTTAGTGATTAGCTGGCGGATTAGATTAATATATAGAATTGTATTAAAAGCTTTTGCTAAAATCAAGGTAAAATATGTCCATAGCTTTTTCTCTGAGAAGCCTTTCAGATACTCTAGCAGTTCTTTCAGATAAGTTAAGCATGACCACATTGCGTGAGCTCAAGCTGATTTATGTTTAAAGTCAAATATCTCTACAGAGCCTTCTGTGTTGCCTTCCTCATTCCTTCTTTTCTCTCTCTCCTTTTTTTTTTTTTTTTTGACTTACATAAAAGTTACTTAAGGTTTCAAAGAATTAAAACAGAATAAAGTAATAAAAATATCTTAGGAAAGGGTGACTTATGACTCAGAAAGATCACAGCTCATCAACTTTAGAAAATGTTATCACATTTATTCTCTGCTATTGTAGGGTAACACTGTGCATGTATTATCAATCCTTTCTCATCACACACTCCATTGCAAGGTGCATTTATAGTGCTGTATGCACAGGTGGAATGAAACACATAGCTAAATGCTCTCCCTGGGCCCTTAACTGGATTAAATTTAAACAGATGATAGAGTCACAGCAGCTGACAGCTTTGGCCTCTTCTTTACTCACTGATGAAGATACTGAAATGAAATGATGAGATACATGAAGTAGCTGTACATTTTTAGTTTTCATGGTTGTATTTATAGTGGTCAGCCTTAGCTTCTTTGTTGCAAAGCAAAGCAAAAAGTCATTATTTAATATTTAAAACTTTCAGACTTCAACTTTTCTTTTTTTTTCTCTGTATTGTTTCTTTGAAATGTACACAAAGAAATTCAGAAGGTGAACAGGGATAGTCTCCAAATCTAATGACAAAGTTTAACAGCTTGTGGTTGTTTTGCAAAGATGCTGCCTCTGACTCTACTGTCACATATCCATGCATTACTCATAGCTATGGCAAGATTCAGATCTATTTTACTAGCCAGATGCTGTTTTTCTCTCTCCTGCACACACAGTTCATTGAAGGAGCTAGCAGAGAAAGGTTTGGCCTTAATTCTTACCTGTCTTTAGAATATAAAAGATCAAATAATTTTAACATCTGTAAAACTGCTTGATTCATATCCATCACTCAGTATAAACTAGTTTATAACTGCAATCACTCATTATTAGGAGACTATGCCTTTTACAACCCTTTTCAATTTCTTCTGCCATCTCATCTTGTTCCCTTTTCTGAACAAGTTATCTCTGCCTAACTAACTCCTTTACTATATTCAATTTCAGGCAATAATGATTATTCCCTTATGCTAGTTCTATTGTTCTGGAAATATTCCAGTTTTAGTAATTGCATTCTGTTGACATAAAATCCCTTCTGCAGCTTCAGTTGGATACCATATTCTCCTTTACTTCCTGTTCTAAAGTGCCATGTCTTGTTGCTCTGCAGTTCTAAACAGCTGCTCTGTTCTGCTCCACTGCCTTCTGCATTTAAGCGATTTGTACAGTCACACGTTCATGTGCACGTACACAGACACACTGCTTTGGAAAAGGAAATCAAGAACACTTTACCTGCACTTGCAATGCAGGTTACTGTTTAAATAGAGGATTGTAGTTACTTGACATTTCCTCATTTCTGTCCCTATGAAACTTTACCTAATATATTTTGAATATTTTCCTGCATCTTTTGAATAAGTTATCCTAGCAACAGTTACTTTCTTTTCCATGCTTCCCAAATGCAAATATAGATACCTAAGCCTTTTTCTTTACCTGACATCCTTTAAACAGTTTTTAAACTCTATTGCTTTTTCACTTAATATATCTTATTTTTCACTCTGTAAGGTAATCTTTTAATTAATTCCTGGGTAGGTTTTGTTTAGCTGGGTATTTTTTCCAATCAATTCCCTTACCATGTTGAGCCTTTTGAAGTTCCTCTCTGCTGATGTCATCACACAGATATCTCTGTATGTTTTTTACAGAACTCTATACTGCTGTTTTAGAGTGACTTAGCTTGCTGTGGTACTGCTTGCTTTTCCTATTAACCCTGAAATACAAGTCATTTCTGTCTGTGCAGAACTTAGCTCACTCTCATACATTTCTGGGTGACATCTAACTTACCTGACTCTGCCAAGAGCCTTCCAACATACGCTGATTTTTAGCAATTTTACATTCAGGTTGTAGATTTCATTTTGCTTCACTCTAGCTTGCATTTTTATTTCACATCTAACTTTGGGGTTTCCTATTAATAAAACAGAAAAATAAGAAGTGTGCTCATAATTTGATGTTCACACACCGTCGTCCATCTGATGCAGTCTGAATATCCACCTGCCTCAGCCATTTCAGCAAATCATATATTGGAATATTTTCATCAATAGAATATATAGAAAAACTATTTCCTTTAGTACCTGTGTTTTACATTAACCCTTATCTCGCTTGATTCTGCCAGATGTCTTTCAGTATTGAGGTCATGAAATAAATGGCCCAAGTTTTTTCTAGTATTTGTGTGGTTCTTGTAAAACCTGATTACTTGAAGATCACTGATGGTTATACTGAAGTAAGAAAGAGAGGTTTAGGGAATTAGTGCATATTTTTGGAACATGTCACTGTAAATTTTAAACTGTTATCCTTCTAATGCTTAAATTTGAGACTAAAATGTCAAATGAGAGAAAAAAGAAAGCTGTAAGAAGAAAGGTAGAAGTAGGACTCATCAATCTATTTGAGAAGAACTTTAGTATTTTAGAAAAGACCCAGTTAATTAATTACTTTCAATCAGATCCTTGTTTTGCCTGCTGTGATAAATATTTATATTTCTACAAAGTTCACATGAATAATTTCCAGTTTGTTAAGTGATTCAAGGGAACATTCTAATATGACTAACTCTTAGTTGTGATATTTCTGGTTGTCTAAAGATTATAATATTTTTTTACTGTCTCAATAGAGTAAACAGTAAAGCAGTGAACAACAAATAATTAGCATTTTCATTCATGCACGTATATTTGTCATTCAGATGATTAACAGTCATTCCCAAAACATTTGCTTAATGCATCTGCCTAACTTGAAGGAGTTTAAGTTTTCTGTCTTCTTTTTAGATTAGGCATATATGTTTAGTCAAAATAATAGCGGGTACAGAAATTCACAAGGCAGCACATAGTGAAAGGAAAAAATTCTGAGCCAATAAATATCAAGCAGTTTTAAGCTGAATGTCGATAATTGTAGATAAACATTTTTAAAGTGTCAACAAGATTTTTTGGCTGCATTGAGAAAGGGGTAAAGAAAAACAGGCAAAGTATTGTATGATTATACTAAGTGACAAGACAGCATTCTGTCTGATTCTCTTACTTCCAATAGAAAGTAGCAGAAAAAAAAAATGCAGTGAAGTGCAACAAATTTGACTATAGCAAAAAGAATAGTTTTAATAGGTAACTTGATGGACTATAGCATTTGGACTGCATTCAAGCCCCCAAATGGCTGCATTTTTGAGAAATGTTCCTACATGTTTATGTTCCTACATAAAGTGCATAAGCTGAAAGATGGTAGATAGGTGTGTGCTACTACATTCATTACTAAACAAAATCACTGGACTCCATACTCAGCAGCTTTTCTGTTTATCCACGGCAAGCAAGTTAGGAACTGATTGCTCTTTGAACAGCAGGGATGGTCTTTGGTTGGAGGGAAGGGGTGATCATTTGGATAATTTTTTTAAGTGAACTCACCCATATATAACACTGGGTAACCCAGACATCAGGCTAACATTCCTTCACAGTTTGGAAATGAAATTTTTGCCATGTAACACCAGTTTTTTGATGGGCTAGGACAAAGCTGTCTAGGAGTTAGACCACAGTGACTTGTAAAAGATACCTATCTACTTTTCTTCTCAGGCTTTTCACTTCTAATAAACAGAGTGGCATGGTGATATTATCACACTGCAGATATCCCCAGTTGCAGCATCGATCCAGTTAGGGTTCTGCACTTAGCTAATGTATGTATAGCTACGTATTTTTCGTTAATTACTCTCCTCAGAGATATCAAATTTTCAAAATGCACTTTTAGCTCATTAGATACCCAATCAGCATTCAAATCAAGTACTGAGTCAGCAAATTTTTAGGTAACTGCAATAATTATTTTAATCTTTCAGAAACAAGAAGCTACTCAATTTGGAGAGGGGGTGATAGTGTTATTGTATATCAAGGGAACCATGCTCTGTTTCAAATATTGTTTAGCAATGCAGATGAGACTGTGAAATGATACATCTTCAGCAGGCTATACTTAAGGATGCAGAACAATTCTAGACAAAGTGTTAATTATTTTTGCCTCAAAAAGAGTTGAAAAACTGATTTTTCTTTTTGCCTCAACGTAAAAAGCAAATATAATTTCATATTCAGCTAAGGACCACTTCTAATAAAAAAAAAAAAGACACAAAAAATCAAGAGATAAGTGATGTAATGAAAAATGAAATTTAGGAAAATTTGGATTAAAAGTAAACATAGTATATTCTTGCATTTTTAAGATTTTTTTTCTATGGACACAGATGCAGGGTCATATATGCCGTGCAGCTATTCATGACAACAGACATGAATTGAACTTTGAGTTTTGGAAGGGTAGCATATGGAAGTTTCTATCCTAATACATAGAATCAACCTGCTGTTTATTTTTGAAACAAAGCACACCCTCCCCCAATAAAAAAAAAAAGGTATAGTATTTTCTCTGACTCTGGTTTCAATTGCACTTATACATCAAATGTTTTCAGAAGTACTGCAAAATTGCAAAGACTGAGGTTTGCCTACTGTTAATAAGGTGTTCAATGAGAATTCACTCAGCTGAAAAGCAGTATCATTGAATAAAACCATGTTTAAAAGAAATAATCCCAAAACCTAAAACCCCCTTCTACCCACTTCCATTANCGGGGGGATGGGGAAGAAAAGAAAATTGTAAAAAAACCCAAAAAACAAAAAAAACTAAACAAAAACAAAAAACAGAGATGTTGTGGTCTTTCAAAAAGAGCTTACAGCTGGACACAACACAGCTTTGCATTTGTGAGATGGTCGATTTTGCCACAGTTCAGAAACATAAGAAAATAATACAGGTACAGCAGCCTTTCTATGCTAGAGCTCAAATATAGTTCTTGATCTAAGCAGAATAACATCCTGTCTCTTATTTCTGAGGAAATGAAGGTTAGTTTGAATAGCCATACACATAGTTCTTTGATATGTGGAGTTAACAAACTATTATTTGGTTCTGCTGTAGTAGCCTCTACATAGAACCATGGAACGGTTTGGGTTAGAAGAGACCTTCAAAGGTTATCTGATTCAAACCCCGTTGTGAACAGCAGGGACATCTTCAACTAGGTCAAGTTTGCTCCGAGTCCCATCCTACCTGACCATGAAATTTTCCCGGCATGGGACATCCACCACCTCTTTGGACAGCCTGTTCCACTGTTTCACCATTCTCTTGTAAAAAAATATTTCATTATGTCTAGTCTGAATCTACCCTCTTCTAGTTTAAATCTACTACCTTTGTCCTATTTACTACAGGTCCTGCTGAAAGGAGGATGTCTCTCTTATATGCCCTTGAAGTATTGAAAGGCTGCAATANAAAAAAAGGAATAGTATTTTCTCTGACTCTGGTTTCAATTGCACTTATACATCAAATGTTTTCAGAAGTACTGCAAAATTGCAAAGACTGAGGATTGCCTACTGTTAATAAGGTGTTCAATGAGAATTCACTCAGCTGAAAAGCAGTATCATTGAATAAAACCATGTTTAAAAGAAATAATCCCAAAACCTAAAACCCCCTTCTACCCACTTCCATTAGTGATATAATGTAAAATAATCTTCCTAGCTGGCTGTCATTCTATTCTCTTTTTTGACAAANCCTCTACATAGAACCATGGAACGGTTTGGGTTAGAAGAGACCTTCAAAGGTTATCTGATTCAAACCCCGTTGTGAACAGCAGGGACATCTTCAACTAGGTCAAGTTTGCTCCGAGTCCCATCCTACCTGACCATGAAATTTTCCCGGCATGGGACATCCACCACCTCTTTGGACAGCCTGTTCCACTGTTTCACCATTCTCTTGTAAAAAAATATTTCATTATGTCTAGTCTGAATCTACCCTCTTCTAGTTTAAATCTACTACCTTTGTCCTATTTACTACAGGTCCTGCTGAAAGGAGGATGTCTCTCTTATATGCCCTTGAAGTATTGAAAGGCTGCAATATTGTCTTTCAAGAGCCTTCTGTTTTTCAGTCTGAATAACCCCAACTCTCTCAGTTGTTCTATCACTTAAATATTTTCTGTGGCCCTCCTCTGGAGCACCTCCAACAGTTCCATGTCTTTCTTGTGTTGAGGCCTCCAGAGCAAGATACAGTACTCCAGGTGAGGTCCTTTTACCAAAAGTACATGTGTATCACAAAAAACATATTGTTTGAACTCATAGTCTGTTCTGAGCAAAAGAGGACTCTGTTCATCAATGAAATAGTATGTCACCATTGTCCATTTATTTTCTTTATNACAAAAAATAATAGTTTGTTGTGCTTCTTCTTTCATGTTCCTTTAGTTTTACAGCTGCCAATGCATCCTTTTTCTTTGGAGGGGAAGAAAGACCCCAGCTATACAT
Organism: Toxostoma redivivum; assembly: GCA_013397375.1. Lineage (NCBI taxonomy): Eukaryota > Metazoa > Chordata > Aves > Passeriformes > Mimidae > Toxostoma > Toxostoma redivivum. Next base: position 26,916 of record VXBI01011003.1, read on the forward strand.
CATCCTATTCTAGGAGGAGAGGTTAAGGACATAGAAGAGGACCTTTGCATAGTAGGCATCTTTGTCGCACCCTTACTAGTTCATCGCAGAACAGCAGGAACAAAGCTGGCGACCTATCATCTTCTGCCAAGAAAAGCAAGTAATTTTCCTTCCCTGTNTTTAAATCTACTACCTTTGTCCTATTTACTACAGGTCCTGCTGAAAGGAGGATGTCTCTCTTATATGCCCTTGAAGTATTGAAAGGCTGCAATATTGTCTTTCAAGAGCCTTCTGTTTTTCAGTCTGAATAACCCCAACTCTCTCAGTTGTTCTATCACTTAAATATTTTCTGTGGCCCTCCTCTGGAGCACCTCCAACAGTTCCATGTCTTTCTTGTGTTGAGGCCTCCAGAGCAAGATACAGTACTCCAGGTGAGGTCCTTTTACCAAAAGTACATGTGTATCACAAAAAACATATTGTTTGAACTCATAGTCTGTTCTGAGCAAAAGAGGACTCTGTTCATCAATGAAATAGTATGTCACCATTGTCCATTTATTTTCTTTATTTTTAATTTAGACCCTGACAGAGAGTGGGATCTATTTGAGACTAAGACTTGAATGTAGAAATCTACAATAAAGCGTGGATACAAGTAGAGGGAGGACCCATGACTGCAGAAAAGAGAGTGCTGGCACAATTGTTTTATATGTACTGACTACTGTGCTACGGTTTGAATGCATGGTACAAAGTAGTATTTTTGATACAATAAGACATTTTTATTTCCTGACTAACAAGTATTAGGGAAATAAGGCTTCCTGTAAAATTAACCTTAAATTTGGGAAGTGTAAAGCACTAAAATTTTCCTGTATTAGCCAATTACACCACTTAAAGATTCCACTGAAATTTTTAAACGCCAGTTTCCATGTCTTGAAACCTGCAGAAATATGCTATAAGGACAGAGCTTAGGGGTTTTTTATTTATTTTATTTATGAAAAAAAAATCGGTTTGGCCAAATTGCTATGATAGTTCTCAGACATAAGTATTTTTTTCTTTTAAGGCAACTGTAACATATTCTTATATAAATAAATAGTGACATAAACATACTTTTTTAAGTTCTCATTCACAATCAGCTGTTTCTGCTGATTGAAAGAAAGGACAAGTAAACAAATCTTTCAAAAACTGCTTTATGCATGCATTGGAGAAGTATTAACTAGAGCTGCAAACTACTATGCACTTTGGTTGCTAATACTGTAGACAAAGCTTTCCTTATAAAAACGATCCAATGCCAGATACTTGACTTGACGTCCTGCTGAGAGATTTCAAGAGGTCTTTGCAGAATAAAAATTAATTTAGAATACCAGAAAGTAGTATAGAGGCTACTATACAGGCAGACACAAAGCATTCATAGGAATATTTATTAATATTTTATTTATTTAAATAGTTTTAAGTGCAAGGTCTGTACAGGGAATTCAAAGCCCAGCAATTGCATTAGGCATATCGACCCTATGACAGTGCAAAATAATTATCATATATACTTCAATTTTTTTGTCATGCATGTGGCTTCATTCTGGGTTCATTTGTCAATTTGAGTGCTAAATAAACCATTGTGTATTAAGAAAAAGGGGCAAAGGCTTGAGCTGAAATGTTGCTCATATTAACAAATTCTATCAATCTCTTCACCAAGCTATGTTCACAGAGCATGCAGACTTCCTGGTGGATGGATGCATCCATCCATCAGAGCTTGTGGCCAGCTCTGATGCTGTTTCTGACACTGTCTTCCATGTTAGTGGAAAGTGCATTTATCCTGTCTCTCAATTCAGTGTTCTGTTGCTGCTTATCGAATTGCAAAAAGTTATTTTAGATTTCTTTTCTCTCGCCTCTTCCTCAGGAGCTGTACCTTACCTAATAGGAGGGCTTGAATGCTCCAGAAAATCTCAGCATTGTAGTGTTATAGAAGAATGATGACCTGAAATACTGGAAATGTCAAAGAAGTGCAAATGAAATTAAATACTGGCTCTTCCTATCGTCTAAAAGACCCCTGAAGATAAATGAGATAAGGTTATTAGTACCTTTAAAACAGGGTCTCTTTTCCCAATTAAAGTATCTAGGATGGTATCTAGGATACAGCCAAGAGAGTTTAGGCTCCTTCATTACATATGATACACTACTAGATTAGTGGAAGCCTTAATTGACCTGAAGCTTTGTTGTTTCCTATCTTTTCATACATTTAGGCCAGTAACAAATCAAGAGAGATCTGGCTAGGGAGGGCTGATGACTGAAATAGATAAGGCGTTTTTTTAGGGAATTTTTAAAATTAAACTGCATTTACAGTGGGCTGTCCAATATGCTGCAATATCTTGTCCAATATGCTGCATTTTAGTATGGCGGTGAAAGGGAGAGGTAACAAATGCAACCAATTTACATTTCCTTTTGTGTCCATCACAATAGGTTTTGTCATATGAGTAAAGTTACGGCATTTTTCCACTTAGTGGTGCCTTGTTCACTGAAAATTCCCCTTTACTCCAAGATACTCTGAGCTGTTAGAGACACATCACTGCTTCTTTACTTAGAAGAGAATAGTTCAGGAGGCCTTAGACTAACAGGAATTTCTGCTAAGACGGGGAGACCTCAGCACAAGAGCCTCTGCTGAGTCTTCTGCGCAACCTGATTTCAAGTGGTAGTGTGTGGCTCTGATTTAATACAGACAAGGGTGAAAAGCAAACAAGGTGAATTGCTTAGGGTAATAATATCTGAAAGGTAGGATTTGAATAGGTTTTATCTCAGTACTGCCTTACTGGGTGTCTCGGTTTAAGAGA
>VXBI01011004.1:0-71653 GCA_013397375.1 Toxostoma redivivum
TTTTTTAATATATATATTTTTATAAGAGTATTATTTTCTGTGGAGAATTCTGTCCTTAATTCTTTTATATGATGTTCCCATTCAGTTCTACAACATTGATAATTAGTGTCAGGCATGGAGTACTTGACAATGCTACAAAGAATCAGAATGTTAATCCTAATGTAAAAAGGTTCTAAAGAAGCAACCTACAAATGCACAGCATAAAAATTAGTGGAATAGGGATTGAAATAAATGAAAAAATGTAAGGCTTTTAACCTTCATGGTTTCAGTAAATACAGCAACCATGATTAAGGAAATCAGACTTTGGAGAGCTTTTTAAAAAATAAATAAAAGGAAAACAGCTGAGAATGACGCAGGAATATCAATGAAGGAAATGTGTGAAAACTAGATAAGGAAAAGGCAGCATCAACCCAAAATTATTGTCAATAAATTAAATCATTAGCAAAGGTTATATTCAACACCCTTCTTTCTCCTCCCCGCTCTCCTCCCTGAAAGTGTAACTATTTGACTGAGACGCTGAAGATAGAAGTTTTGCAAATCATACATAAATTTCTGATATAAAACAGTTCAGATCATAAACAGGATGAATATATTCTCTAATGTGAGATCAGGGAAGCCCAGGTCTTTTGGAGTGACATTCCTCTTCCAGTCCTGTTTCACTCATAAATTCAGAAAGCTGCTAAGATCAACACGAACAATTTCTGTTTTGTTTTTGCATCAGTTACTGCCTCCTTTTTTACAGTAGACCTCATATGAGAAATATTGCCTCCAAACATATATCTCTTTATTGATTACTGGAAAATATTTAGCGTATTTAGACTTTGCAGTTAAGCACCTGAATAAAAGTCCTAAATTTTTATAACCCTAGGTTTTGGCATGTTGTCTTCAAAACACATTGGTTTTGCATTTACAAAATGAAGGACTGTGATATTGGGATTGAAAAAGAATAGGACGATTCTTACAAAAGTAAAGAAAATCAAGTGTCAAATTACAGAGGTAATCCTTTCTCTTTTAAAAGTAGATGAACCCAGTTAATATGTTTCATTCAGTAACAGATTAGTTAGTGATTATTAATTAAAAATTACATTTCTATGAACAAATCACTGGAACTTTTCTGTCTCTGTGTAATGACAGGTAATAAATATTTACCTTTTTTCTATTAAACATGGGGTCAAGCCTGTAAGTACAGTATTCTGCTGCTAACATTAATACTGAGAGTGTTTATACTTGATTATAAGTGATTATACTTAAAGTCAACATTACTTTGCCAGAGTGACAGATGAGTTTAGTGGTTTGGGTACTTACCTAAAAGCTTGGATGTGTATCTGAAATTCATCCAACCAATGAACTTCTTAAAATGGAAACATTTGTCTAGGAATGTTTCACAAACAGGTTCTCTCGCACTGCATGCAGCATTTGCAGCACTCAGACTGGTTTGAAAGGTGTAGAGACAAATGAAAGCTCCACTCATCACTGCTGTCTTTGGTGCAAGGTCTGTAGCATCACTCCAGACTGGAGAACACTATGCTGTGTCTCCTGTTTCCAACATTACTCTGAAGTGGAGTCTAAACACAACATTTTAGGGCAGCTTCAGACGTCCTTGAAGCATGCATGATTTCTTCTCTTCCTGGAGAAGGAGAACGTGGCCTTAATTTGTATCCCCTATAGGTAAAGGGTTTATGCAAAGTCTCTAATTGCTCAAGACTTTCCCTCTGTTTGAATAATGAAAAATAACTAGTTTGCGTTAAGATAGTGACAGCAAATTGTGCCTCTGCTCAAGTAGGTGACACTTCGTGCCATGGTTTAGTTGAGATCTTAGGGCATGAGTTGGACTTGATCTTGAAGGTCTCTTCCAACCTAGTCATTCTGTGAATTGTGTGAATTTTGTGTTCAGGGGGCAGTATTTCACAATTAATGGTCTTTTTAACATAAAAATTAGAGTTCTTAATAATAGTTAATAAACTGATTATTTTCAAAATACATTACAAACTATATTGAAGGCATATCTTTGTATACTGGATCAACGTCATTATAAATTAATTATCATTTTGTTTCCTAATCTTCCCAGATAACAGAAAAGGGATAGATAAAAGAAGTTAATAATATTGGAAATAATTCTTCATTACATCAGTACATCTCCACTGGATTAAAGACAAGTACCTTGACATTAAAATTGTGTTGTGAAATGCAGAATCAAGTCCTTTGAAAAAAAAAAGAAAGAAAATCCCAGAATTTTAATTATATTGCAGCTTTATCAGTGACCCTCCTGACAATAGACATCCTCTTTAGTTTTGCTCAGAATTTAGTTGTTTAATACTCATATAATCCTCACAGTGATTTTTCTTTTAAGCAGTGCCATTTGACCTGAAAAAAAACAACTGTTGTCATATGCTACCAAGAATAAAATGTAGCACTTACCGGGCTTTCCCATTTTCTAACATAGTACTGATGTGGATATAATGGCCTATAGACATAATCAAGTCAAGTTTTGTAGGCTGATGTAAAGCTTTCATGATAGGAAAAATAATATGAATGTCATGGATTGGAATTTCCTGTATGATAGCTCAGGAACTATTCAGGTCTAGGTGTTATAGAAAGCATAATATTTAGAGGCAAAGCCTGTATGTGTATCTCCCATCTTGACTTCTCCCATGCTTATTTGTGGAGGTGCACTGGAGAGGCAGGGATTAGCTCAACCCAGCTAACAGATATGGATGAAAAAAGAATAGAGAAATCAGGGTCTGGTGTTGAACATACCTGCAGACCTAAGAAGGTGGGTCCTATGGAATTTCAGGCAGCTTTATAGCCAGTCTTTTCCCCACATCAGTATCAATTGGTCTAATCACAGTATTTCACTTTCAAAACACCTTACAAGCATGAATCAATGTTTTAATGAAGAACATATGAGTCTTTTCTTGGTCCTCTTTCTGTGTTCACAGCTTGGTAGGAAAGCCAGTAGTTAGGAGTAGACATCTCCTCCCTGCATCACTCCAGTCTTGAGCTAAATCCAAATTATAACACCAGCATTCTCATATGCAGCTTGTAAATTCAGTCCTACAAGTCTTCTTTTATCAATATACCAAGATTAGAATGTATTGTTAGTCTGCATGGGTATTGCCATTCTCATCTCTATAATCCCTAATCAAGAGAACTTAAATTTCTTAATCCATTAATACTTGAAATCATAGTGGGTTTTTTCAAGCGGAAAGATGGGACAAAAATTCTGTGTCAATCAAGAAGCACTTTTGATACTTGCAATTGAAATACTCAAACACATGACCTTGAAAGCTAAGAACGAGAAAGGAGGAAGAGACATAAAGCTCTGCACACAAGAGAAAGTTTTGCAAGGGAGTTACAGCTCATCATCTATTCTCAGTGTAGCATGCAAAAGGAATTAAAGAAGAGGAGAACAGAAAATGAAGAAAGAAAATTAGAAGTACCGTTACACCTTAATAACAAATTATTGCAGCTTTTCTAGGGAACAAAAGCATCAATATTGTATATGAGAAAAGTTCCCAAAATTCGATTGAGGAGACACAAAAAGTACTTGGAATAACTTAGTGATAAAACTTATCACCTCATTTTGTTTGCCTTGAATCTTCTCTCCAGCAATGAATCTATCTACAGGCTGAGAGTAAAACACAGTTGCAATTACCTGCACCAAACTGTGCTCTGTTGAATCTTTGTTGACAGGGCAAATATCTGTAAATAGGTACAGTCCTGATGACTGGAAAAGACGGAAAATGTCCACATCAGTGAGGAAAAAAAAGTGTACTGTTAGAACTTCTGTGCTGAAAGGATATCTGCAGTCATGGAGACAGTAGAGATTCAGCTTCAAAATCTAAACAGTAAGTGTTCACATGTAAACTCTCATACTGGACTACATAAACTCAAATTGATTATGTAAACGGAGGAATCTAGTGCTATTTCAGACATTATACACTGCCACCGGTACTTCCACGCTCTATGGAAACCCTTCTGGATCTCAAATGGCAGTAAACAAGTATTTTTAGGCAATTGAACAAGATCCAAGTTTCTCCCATGCATTGTGTTGTCCCAGTTCCCATTTCACTGAGCAGAGAGCTCATCAGTGCAGTCCATCGATCCTGGAGAGGTGTTCAGCTGGTAAAATTTGTGTCTCTGCTCTAAAGCAGTGCTAACCAGCTCTTTAGCCTCCACTGATGTTTTTTTGCCTGGAATGGGATCCTGTGCTCAGATTTTCTCAAGTCTGCAATTAGTGCTTCAGAAGAATAAAGAGCTCTCCTAGCTTCCATGCCATACTGTAAGTCCTGTGTAGATGTCTCAAGCCCTCAGAGCCCAACCAGCAGCACAGACCCATATCGGTAAGAGAAACCCACCTGAGAACCCCAATAACTACACTGGAACCTTAGACAAAGAGATTACATCTTAACACCAACATCGTGAACAGATCAATTATTCTGCAGCTGAATCTTAATGCTTCTGGAGGTTTCTCTGGTAGATTTTCACAAGCAATACTCTTGGGATAAAATCAATTTCAGACTGCCTTCTCACCTTTCTTTCCAGTAATAATTCTGTCTTCACACTGAGAGTCAACTTGACTTAACCTCAACTGTACTTATATATAAAAATAAACATAAAGACTATTAATTGTGATATAAAAGACAATATGCTTGAAAGGTAAATGGAACCTTAAATAAAGGAAATTCATTTAGTAATGTCACTAGTCCAGGCGAATACTGGGGACTCAGTCTTTTGCCTAGCATAAGTAACTTGAACTAAGCTGCTCGCCTGAGTGAAATTTATCTGGTATCCTAAATTCAGGTTATCTGGAGAATTGCTCTGTAGGCTAGGATAAATCCTTCTAGGGAGCTGTCTTAAATAAGGTACGACATAATTTGCAATTTAGATGTCTTGTTGCTGTTGCTAGAACTTTTGACCCATCCTTTCTTTTTTCCAGAAACTATTTGCAATACATATGTAGAAACAATTATTGAATGAATTTTCCCTTTTTTTCTCAGATTAAATATGGTTACTTTTAGTATTTCAAGATTTCCTCCACATAATGCTTCTCTAAAAGTTTTATTTAATTTGATCACAGATTTTTTGCTTTCATTTCCTATAGAAAAATATGTTGTTTCTTTTGATTTGGAAGAGAATATGTCAGATTTAAATACTAACCAAACTTCTAAGACACTGTCATTAAACAGACTAATATAAGAAATATGTATTCACACCAGTAAATCTCTATTACAGTGAAGACTTTTTTTTAAACCAGTATATCTTCAGAGTAAACAAAGCTGTCAACAGCATTTTGCCAGATGCTCTGGAAGAATATCCAACTTGCATCCTGTTTCTTTGTAAAAACAACAATTTTATGGGATCTCAGTTTGCTACTGGCTAAATTGCTTTTTCAGACCTCAACAGCAGTGTCTCAACTATATGGCCAGGGTGGCCAGAGGGTCAAGAATGAAGGAATGCTTCCCAAGTCTGAGGAATGAAATAAAACATCCACATAACTCCATTTTATTCCTGAAGATAATCTGCTGAGACCAGGATACCTCAGGGTCAAATAGGTCTTATCTAATTCTTAAGAAGATCCCCACAACAGGTGGGCTCCTTCTCCTATAATCCTAAGCATTAATAACCCCACTGCAGCTGGTTTTGGTTCCCCCCACACTCAGGTGTCCATTCATCATCCTGTGTGCTCCTGCCAACGTCTCAGTGACAAGAGGGAAACAGAATTGGTCAAACAGCAGAAAGCAATAAACTGTGGTAGATCGAGGGGAAAGGTGAGAAAGGAGGGACTGGATTAGTATTTAATGTGATTGCAGGATCCCTACTGCTTACAACACACACATCCTGCTCCATAGTGCAAGTGGCCTCATACACCATATTAAGACCATATGAAATATCTGTTAGTAATTCACAGTCATTCTTAAATCTTTGCCTAAATTATGGCCTCTTAAAAAGTGAGTAATAACCGAGTAGACACCAGGAGAAATATGTCTTAATTATTTTAGCTCATCCATAACCACTCTGGATCTCTCTCTGCCAGCTGCAGAGGCAATCATTTGGAAACTGCACTGTTCAATAACCTCTGCATATCGCTTTCCATTAAGATATGAAAGCCTAAGCTATCTATTGACGTCAGAGCCTACGAGTCAATGCAACTTTAAATTGATGCTTAATATTCACAGATTCCTGTATTAGCATGCAAGAACATAAACTGTTGGGGTTTTTTTCCCCTTCTTTTTGTTTATTATTTTAGGTTTCTTCTGAATGCAAACAGTTTCCTTGCACGGGATGTAAATTATTATTACAATGAAAGCAGCCAGAAGGACAGAAGCTTGGAAATGATTTCTCCTCTGAGCAGTAGGAGATTGTTCGGGTCCTGCTGTTTTGAAAACCTTCTTCCCCCCACGCAGGCTACCCTGTGAAGAGAAAGCCGTTTGAATATTTTGGCAATCAGAGAAGGCCCCAACATAAATTATGGATACAGAAACTCAGAAGACATTCTAACAAATAGAATACTATGGAATCCATTTTTCAGCCACCATATGGTGTCAACAGAATGCCACTTTGTTTCTTTTGGGTAGCAGCTCATCATTAAAAAAATAAACAGACTGGGGTTTTTTTGGTGAACGGGGAATCTACATTCATTATGTAGAAAAAATAACAAATTATAAACTGGCCTATTGCTTTACCACCTTCTTTCATTCGTGCATATACATGGGTATTTTAGTTGTTTCTCTTTTCAAGCAAGCAGAGGAGAGTCTGTCATTGAAGCTCAGAGGTTTTAATTTTGTGATATATTTTCAGACATGAGAAAAGTTATTGAAGGTGTTTTATAACATTAGAGTTGTTGCAGGTAATTTACAGGTTTGTTTTTTTTTTAAGTTAAACCTTGTCTCCTTCTTACTAATACAGTTCATGTATTTCCCTTGTATCCTGGAAGATTGCAGTCAAAGATGACATCAGTTTGTGTATTCATTTATGAGAAAAAAGGGTGTGTATAGAAGAGCACAACTACCTCCTAACCCAGCAAGGATTCTGCTTGGTTTAGCATGTTTTCCTTCTAAGTCTCATTTGATGAAAACCAAGCTGTTTTCTTCCATTGGTGTAAAACTTAAAAAACAGATCAGTTTTCACCACAGTTCCATTGGACATTTTCTGCGCCTTACATAATTTTCTATTCTATCAAAACTAACCCTAAATTAAATTAGGTCAGTCTTTGTTTTTCCTCTATTGAAGATAATGCAGCTTGTCTTGAAGGGCTACCCTGAAACAGCTCCAGAAAAACAATCTGTCCTTCTTTTTTTCAGGTCTTCTGTACTCACATCTTCTTTTGCCAGCTATCCTGCAGTCAGGACATGAATTAGATCTCTGAGCTTGGCTTTTCAGCCTCATAATGACAACTAGCTCTAACAGAGTGCAAGGTCAGAAACAGAACAATATGAATTTGCTGCAGATTCCATTTTCTGAACAAAATAAGTCAATGGTCTGGACAGGTACTGGTGTATTATGATTGGAGTCAGAAGTTGTTACACTTAATTTTGTCTTTCCTATGCCAAAGTAAACACTGAGAGATCTCTTGACTTTTTCATTGGATTTTTCAGGCTCTACTTTTCCTACATTATCATATTTTACATATTAAAATAAACAAACAAACAAAAAACCCAGACAGAAATTAAATAAACTTTATTTACAAGCTATCAAAACAATGACCATGATTCGATTTACAATCATGGAAATTTGCCCCTGTGCAGAAAAATACTTATTTGTCAAAAGGCACATGTGTCTTCTTCCTCCCTTGTAAATATTGCTATCTCCCTTTCCCAGGTGAGAGCAACAAATCATAAAGTATGCATAGCACCTTCTCCCATTTCAGGTTAGTTTAACATAGCAAAAGGTTTGTGTAATGATAAAATAACATCAGAATCTGTCTCTGCAGCTAGAGATCACACTCTTAAAACTAGAAAAACTCAAAAATCAACAATAAGGAATTAAAGATATGAGAATGAAGTCACCAAGTTTTGTTTTAACCCAGTATTGTCCTGGTTTGATCTGGGATAAAGTTAATTTTCTTCTCAGTAGCTGTTATAGTGCTGAATTGTGGGATTTACTATGAGAATAATAATGACAACACATTGATGTAGATTTTGCTAAGTAGTGCTCACCCAATGCTGAGGGCTTTTCAGTTTCCCATGCTGTGCCAGTGAGGAAGTGCACAAGAACCTGTAAGGGAGCATGGCCAGGACAGCTGTCCTAAACTGGCCAAAGGGATATTCCATACCAAGGAACGTCATGCCTGGTGCATAAACTGAGGGGAGTTGGCTGGGAGCTGCCAATCACTACTCAGGGATGGGCTGGGCATTGGTCAGGGTGTGGGGAGAAATTGTATTGAGCATCACTTGTTTCCCTTGGGTTTTATTTCTCTCTCTCCTTTTCATTACAATGATGATGATGATGAAAATGATTATATTATCATCCCCATTAACATTATAGTATAATTATTATTATTATTTTATTTTATTTTATTTTATTTTATTTTATTTCAACTAATAAGCTGTTCTTCTCTCAATCCACAAGGTTTTCCTTTTTCTTTCTAATAATCCTCCCCAGCAGAGACTGGGAGAGGAGTAAGCAAGCAGTAATGTGGTTCTTAGTTTCTAGCTGGGCTAAACCACTACAGGTATTTCACAAACTAGGAATGGAGTAAACCTACTAACCCATTCTCCCAAGACAAACTTTTCCTGGAATATTTTGTCTAATACATTTTCCAATTCAGTTGTAAAAATCTATTGACTATGTGATTTCTGGTAGGGATCTATAATTAGCCCAGGATATATCATAGCCAGGAAAATATATTTTTTCTTTTTCTCAGTGGGATATTTTTAAAAAAAATGACCTTCAGTATGTTTCCATTGCTAGAGTTGATATTCCTCTTTCTGTTGTTGTTATTTAATTTAGTCCATTACATTTCTTTTTTTCCTTTCTTTATTCTTTCAAGTGTGAAAGCAAATAAGTGAATAACAAAATCAAACATGCCAGTTATAAGCACAAGACTTTTTATTCACTGTCTGAAATTCATACAATTCAGCTCAGCTTGTCTGGTCACAGTTGTCTTTCTTCCATTTATGTCTGACTGGATAAGTATAAATTAGAACTATAAATAACTGTTGATATTTATTATTTCTATAACACCATCAGTATGAGAGAGATTTTTTTCCTTTTTTTTTTTTTATTTTTAAAGTTATCATATCTTTGGCCACATAGGGTGACAGCAAAAAGTGACAGAGCCCTGACATCTTTGTTTGGATTCTATGCTGGCATACAGCAAGATTTCCCCTTGGGAAATTCCCTGCTATTTGCTAGAGGTAGAGATAATGTAGGGAAATTCTGGGAAAAAAAGTGTGGCAATGAATGTATAAAAATACATATCAATTAGGGAATTAGAGATGGCTAAGTTGGGAGAGCTTGGAAGACTGATATATCAGTCCAGTGTAAATCAAATCTTTGCTGAATTAATTTATTCCTTAAGAGCACAGATGCTAATGGTTAATCCTTACACACTGTTAATCACTACCACCATACAGAGCTATTAACCTTTGGTACCCATATCCTAAATCAGAGAGGAGTGCACACACCCCAGGCTGTACACGTAGCACCCATGGCTACAGCCACTGGCGGGTGTGGGAGCTGAGATCAGACTTCAGAGCCACTTGATTAGAGAAGTCAGAATTGAGTCAGATTTATCTTCTTTCACCCTGTGACATTGCTGCTATTGCCCCCTCCCAAAAGGGGCAGTCTCATCTGCCTTATCTGCTCCTGACTGCTTATCTTGGTTTTAGGTTTTGCCAGTCATCTTCCCTATATTTGGTAGGATCATCTATTCTCTATTATTTGAGTTTTCCATCTCCTTTGTCTAGCAAATTATCACTGTTTGAATGACTCCTGCCAGCAGCTACATTCATCTTCCCTTGCCTTGACTATTTCTACTTAAATAGTTATGTAAAATGTTTACATTTTGTATCTGTCTGTGACATCACATTGCTGCAAAATGGTTATAGAATCACAGAGTGTTTTGGGTTGGAAGGGACCTTAAAGATCATCTAATTCCAATCCCCCTGTGCCATAGGCATGGACACCTTCCACCAGACAAGGCTGCTCATACACTTGTTCTCATTACAGTACTTTAGTATATTTATGGATAAGTTCAAAGGAAGCTAATATTGATCATGCGTTGATCAGTCAGCTTTTTCAGGAATACAGGTTTGAACCCTTCTCAAAGAAAGATGGGGAGAAATATTAATTTCATAATCTGACCTAAGATTCCCTATTCAAGATGTCTATAAAGGATCCCACCCATATTTACTTGCTCACTGAAAGACCTGACTGAGGATCCTAAATTCTGTTCTATAGTGAACAAGATTGATCTGGAACCAGTTGCTATCTATTAGCAGCAAAGAAAACCATCGTGATTAGACTTCCTAAAATACAACTCAGAGAATAGAATAAAGTAACATGATATGAACTCAGATCTTGTTCTTAATCATGTTCTACTAATTTTTTTATAGAACTGAGCAAACTTTGGAGCAGATGCAATTATTTTCAGCAATAATAACTGTATAACAAAGATTCAAACAGCTCAGGGCTTGTTTTTTAGATGATGTACAAAGCTGTAAATATTGCTGTTAGTTTGCCATTTCATATCTAATAAAAATCCCTGTGCCTTATCTGGCAATTTATGATGTAAAGAGAGAAAGAAAAGGGTCTTTATGTGGCTACTACACTCTTTAAATTAATTTTTATAGTGTTCTCAGAAAGTTATTGTTATCCATTCCACCAACAGAGAAATGAATCATGGATAATGGGTAAGCACCTTTGTACTGTTTACAGGGTTTCAGACTTTAAAGTTTACACCCTGGTAAGAGAGTATATCAATTTAATTAGGTGCTTTGAGTAATTTACCCAGGTAAGTTGTTTGGTGATAAGTCCTTAGTCCTCAATCTTCTTCTGATTAAAAGGATGATTAATCTTCAGTTGCTTAAAAAGCCCTCAGCGACAAAGGATCCAACCACAGCTGATGTTCCCTTTTCCATTTATATTCTGTGCATGGGAAGTAGGTGGAGATGAGCTGCCTGGCACTTTGTTTTGTTGGAATATATTCAGTATTCCATAATTGCAAAATTTCCTCATGTCATGCTTCAAGGATGGGCAGTTTTATGTTATTCCCAGTTTTGATGATATGCCACTTGGTACAGTTCAATGAGTTTTGGAGCACTGTAAAATTGGAGTTCATGGAACAACTGGTTTTCATTTCAGTTCCTCCTTTCTCATAGTCTGTTGCTTTCTCCTTGCTTCTGAAGTTCAGTCTTTATGTGAAATTGTAGCTCTGCCTTTTGTAACACCCATGCACACACCATTACATAATCACTCCATTAATAATTGTGGATTTAAAACCCCTGATCCCTTTTGCTCTCCCTGGAGGAATAACACCAGCTACTTTTCAGCCCTCTGCCCACTTTGTTTGTTAATGTCGAAATTTCTTTGGAATTTCAGCAGTGTTTTCATGCTGCCCTAGAAGTACGATTTGAAGCTTGAACAGCCCAGGAAAGCTGTTGGGTAAGCAAAAATTGTCAGTCTGGGCTTATGGAGATCATGGACATCTCCCTAAAACATTTTTCTGGAGGGTGTCAGAAGGAGAGACATTTTCCCAAAGCTACCTTTGGGTCTGTTCTTATTTGAAACCTCCTCATGATGGTGGTGTGTTCCAGCCAAGCTTGCAGTGTATTTGCACTCCTGCAGTCATGCTCCACGTCACACCAGTTGGTCAGTGCTGTATGTGGCACTTTGCAGCACAAGGAATACGTCTGTTCTGTGGCATCTGATGCACTCCCACTGTGCTGGCCAAGCTCAATGTATGAATATAAATGTAAGTGATGCCTGGGGAGGAGGAGGGATACTTCTCCCAATTTCTTCACAGTCAGTCAGATAGTAATAGTCTAAAGTTAGAGTATTTGCATTTTAAAAGTGATGGCAGGAAGAATACAACTAAAGCCTAAGCATCATGCTCATGTCATTTTTCTCAGGGCTTTAAAAATATCTCGGAGGTTCCTCACTTCAGTTATAGTCAGGTTCAGTCAGTTGAAGTCATAAAAGTTTATATTTTCCTACACTGACCAGACTGGCTCTTATTTCACAGACTACATTTTAGCGGAAACACATTAATTTAACCCATGTTTGTGGCTGGCCATATTTTAGACTGCCTTTGGCATGCTACTTTACCAGATTTAAGTCAGCAGTGAATCACAAGCAAACTTTGGTCTGGCATTACTTAGTTTGCCCTCAGGTTACTGGCATTGCTTAGAAATGTGTCTTAAAGAAAGTTCCCTAAAATGCTAGCCTGAGCAATTTTAACTTCTCTCTTTTGTATAACACTGCTCTAGGCTTACAGCAGTAATTGCATTGAGCAGAAATACAGAAATACTTGCTGCCATGTTCCCTTTCTGCACAGATGTGACAGTGGAAGATCAGTGAATCAGTTTGGGATTCTATAATTTATTATTTATTTGGGGACTTTTAACCCTGTTGTTCACTGTGTATCTTCTTTCTCTTTTCAGCTCATTGTTCTTGTTTCCTTGTGCCACAGAAGATCCTTGGGACCTCCTTTCCCCTCTCTCTCCTTTTTCCTTACTCACTGTTTATTTTCCATTTGTGCTTTTCTGATGCCTTCCCTGCCCTTATTTTTGGCCAGGTATAGCAGTTACCACACACCCAATATTTTCAGAATTAAAAACTATCCAAGAGAATGCCTCTTACCCCAGTTACCTCCATTAACTACAGAAAGAGAAGTGAGAATTACCCAGGCCACAAACCTGAAGGCTGTTTCAAATAGACTTTTTCCTTATCTAATCCATAAGATAGTGCAGCTCTTAGAGAGACACAGCTATGATT
This sequence comes from Toxostoma redivivum, assembly GCA_013397375.1. Lineage (NCBI taxonomy): Eukaryota > Metazoa > Chordata > Aves > Passeriformes > Mimidae > Toxostoma > Toxostoma redivivum. Next base: position 12,940 of record VXBI01011004.1, read on the forward strand.
TTAGAATACGGTGAAGGTAATGATGATGTAACATCTATGCTAAGCTTTGCCAAACAATCCCTCATTACATTTTCTTCTCATTTACTGTGTTTATCATGGCATGCAGAGCATGGACCAGGATTTGCCTGATTTAGCTTCAGCAACTCCAATGGGATCAAAACATTGTTATCCAATGTTTTGTTAGCTTCAAGCAGGTCAGGGGGAGTTAAACTACCTGATCAGTCTCTTCCATGGCCTCAGTTTAGACTGTTTCCTGTAAAGAAAACCTACACAGAATTGCCTTTGATTAGCAAAACTTCTCAGAAAATTTCCTGCTTTCTGTACCTCAGCTGAGCACATACTTGCAAGGTTGTGTAAAGAACTGACTTTGCATTAATCCAATACTTTCTCTCAGTAAAGGAAGTAAAAATATAAAAGCCAGCATTAATTCTTCTGCATTAAGGTATACTGTAGTCACAAAATCAAGGAATTACAGGATAATGAGGCTTGGAGGAGACATTCTGGAGATCAACTTTTAGGTCAGAACAGATTGTTCTGGGTTTTATATTGAAAACCCACAAGAGCAAAGTCTGCACAGCCTCTCTGGGCAACATGTCCCACTGAAAGACAGTGATTAAAAAAGGAAAAAAAGGCAGAAAATATAAAAAGTTCTTATATATATCAAATCTGAACTTCTTAGAGTTTAGGTTTATTCTCTCCCATCCTCATATTATGCCAAAGTGTGACAAGCTTGGCTCCATCTTTGCATTTTTTCCAGAGCTGCCCTCTAACTCCAGAATAGATAGGTACAAGGAGATCTTCCCTCCCAAATGCAGCTCTTTTGCACTTTTCTCTTTCTTGTCTTTTCCATTATCATTGTCATTAATATTTTTCTAGTCTTCAGACTCTTGACTTTAAAATTATTTGTTTCCTACTCTTTCATGACCAATCAACTCTTCCTGGCCAACTCTTCTCATTTCAAAAATCCCTCATATGAAAGGGAAAAGAGTCTTGTAAAAAACTTTTTTGATGATATATTTTTTTAAAAAGTTACATTATGTCAAAGTATACTTTTCTCCTCACCAGTTGTCATAGTTCCTTTCCACTGATGAATAAAGTATATGGGAAAAAGTTTCTCTCCCTTCCAGTCTTTCTGGCAATCTTGTCCTTTGTCGGTTTTCCTTTCTTAAAATTGCACAGATGAAGAAAAAATCCAAAAATTTTGGTTTCAAGTGGACTTTTGAAAATTTAAGTGGTCACTACAGTTGTGGCAAAAGTAAAACCTTGCCCAAAGGAGTGTGTAAATTTTTAGACTCTTTTCAGCTGTGTTCATGTACTGATTATACCAGTGACACTCAGCAGAAGCAATAAAAAAATTCATTATTTTCAATAATATTTTTTTTATGATCAGTTTTCTAATCTTCAGTTTTCAAGGTAAAGGGCACCTAGACATAGCACTCATATTTTTCTCTTTAAAATGTTGCTTTTACAGAAAAAATGGGCCTTCTGCCAACTCTGGTCTACAGCTAAAAATAATTCACCAGTTCTTACGCACTTTTTACCTCTTTCTTGCAGGTCCATGTCTTTATATAGCATTGGCACTTTCACTTATCCAAATCATATCTGTCACCAGTTTTAATCTTCCTATCTTCAGTGATTTACATTTGGCTCTGATTCAGATTTAGGCTGTGTTTCCTACTCCTCTGATAATGCTATTCAGTTTTATTTATGCTCATCACTGACACTGCCAGGTATTAAAAAACTATTCCTACTATTCTTACTCCTTTGTCTAGAGTATCTCTTTTGCACAGGAAGCATCTAGAAGACTTCTATTAAAGTGCTGCTTTCCAAAGGGAGCTTTGAAATGCCTGGTTGTAGTCAATCCAACCTGATGGGATCCAGTGTGAAATCAATTTTCCTGAATATGTTTTGACACTAAGAACTCATATACAACTTGCCAAAATGAGGAGAGCAAATGGATGTCCAAAATATTGTCATCCTCATTGTCAAAGGACAAAAAATATCTCACCATAATGCAGCTTTTCAGTGTTACCATTCAAGAATGAAAGGTTTTCTGAAACTCTCCAGGCTTTTTTCTCTTTCTACCACAAATATCAGTTGTTTCACTTGTATGTCCCAGAATCTACACAGTGATATACAGAGCTGGAGAGACTGGAAATCATTTTTCACTACTAGTTATACTATTTGGTTGAGTATTTCCTGACAGTGCAGTTTAATACTTAAATTAAATAGATTTCTTTTATATCTAACCAGCTTGACTGAAAAAGAAATATTTTTGTAGTCTTAGTATCATGTTTTAGAAATACTTTTATTTTGCTCTGTACTTTATGTACTTGTTTATGTACTTCTGGTTCTTCCAAGATTCACCTCATTAGAGCCTTTTCCTTTTCTGAACATCTCTGGAAGTGTTTAATCATTCTTCACTGAGTAAGGACACATTTAAAGAGACCAGCTTCTAATTCTGTGGAAGCTGGGCTAGCATACGAAGCAAATGTCCTAGGAAGAAGCAGATGAGGATTTGAAGCAATCTTAAACTGCATTGGTCCTAAGACCAGATTTACAATGCCTTTTACCAGTTGCCCCACAGTTTACAAATTGAGGCTAATCGTTTTGGTTTTTGTGCCAACCTATTGCTTTAATATCAGGATGGAGAGAAGAAGGGGGAAAGAGGATGATATTGTAGGGATTTTTCTCGCTAAAAAAAGTATCCTTTAAGGACCCCATAAAAGCCTAAGGCCAATTCCCATTCTCTAAAGTGTCTCCTGAGGATTTCCCCGCTTGTGGTAAATTACATTATTGTGTGGTGAGCCATAAAGGAGCAAAAGGATGAAGAAAAGTGATTACTGCTCATTGTTTTGTCTGTTTTCCTTGTATCACTGGCAAGGGACAGAAGACAGACTCTAGGATTCAAGAGAATTGTTAAATTATTGTATTGCCCATACATTTTGTTTGCTCCACCAGGTGATTCGTAGAATCAATGCTATAATAAATAAAAATCTGATCCTTGATTACTCTTTCCTATGTAAGAGATTACTCTTAATTTAAAAGGAAATAAGGATGTGGTCATAGACAAAAAGGTCAGTCCAGCAATTTTATTTTAAAAAGTGCAACAAAGCTTTGCAATGAGGAGAACTGTTGCAAGAAAGTAACAGACAATTACTCAGCCAAATAAAACAGAAACAAGAAAGAAAGTCAATTTGTTTACAAAGTAAGGGATGTGACCATCTTGTAATAAAGTCCCTTTCCAGCAATAAAAGTCATAAAGCTAAGAATTTAAGACAAAGGCCTGTGATAAAGTTAGAAAAATTTATAGCAGGAAGAGGACAAATTGAATTCTAGAAATTTACAGTGAAATATTATTATATATTTTGTTAAAATAGAAAATCTAAGTTCCTCTCCCTATAATTTAAAATGTCAAAAGAGAAATTATAAATAACAAAAGCCATTAACTCTTAATTTTAAAGGAAATAAAGATGTGGGCAAATAAGAGTATCTCCATAAAAAACCAAAACCAAAAGCAGAAACATAAACAGAACAAAGCCATAAACAAACAAAAAAAAAAAAAACACACACACAAAAAAACCACCCAAAAAAAAAAACCACCCAAAAAAAAAAAAACAACAAAAAAAAAAAAAACCAACCAAAAAAAAAAAAAAGCCAACATGAACGCAAAAAAAGTACCAAGAGTTGACACAGGTCACCTGACTCCCTGTTTCCACTAGACTTATGGATGTGCTGCCCATCCTTGTTTAAATCATAGGACAATTTATAGACTTGGATGAGACCCCATAGTAGTGGACATGGTTGTGATGGACATAATTTTATTCCATGTGGTGCTGTGCTTAGATTTTGTGACTAAGTGCTTAACACACACTAGGCTATGGTGGGGCAGCACTTGCACAGTGTCAAGTCTTTCTTTTTTCCAAATCTGCCCCCCAGCAAGTGTTTTAGGGGTACACAATAAGCTGGGGGGAAGTGGGTACACAACCAGGAGAGTTGACTCAAACTGACTAAAAGGATATCCCATGCCATATAATATCATGCTCACCCATAAAAACATAGGGAATAAGGTTTCAAGAGGAAGGTAGACATTGCTTAGAAACTGGTTGGCCATTAATCCACTTGGGAAAGCCTTTTGCATCACTTTTTCCCTTCCCTTCCCCTCCCTTCCCTTCCCTTCCCTTCCCTTCCCTTCCCTTCCCTTCCCTTCCTTTCCCTTCCCNCTTCCCTTCCCGCACCCTTCCCGCAACCTTCCCTTCCCACAACCTTCCCGCAACCTTCCCGCAACCTTCCCTTCCCTTTTCAACTACTTTTATCTTGACCCCTGGGATCTGTTTTAGTCTTGTTTTTCCCCATCCCACTTCAGGAGGCAGGGAGTGTTCAGGTGGTTATGTGGTGCTTGGCTGCTGCCTGGGGCTAGCCCACAACATCCAGCTGGAGAACAGGCTCTGGTACACCTACTTTGCTAGTGGAAGTGCCTGAGTCATCTTGTTATTCACTAAATTCATATATCTGTTTTTAATCCTTGGTCATCTCCTGCAGATAATCTTTGGGTTAGAAGGGTTGTTCTGACTATTCATTATTGAGTTATTCATGCACAAACATTTTCAGAAAGACCCTGGGATCAATAGAATCAATTATTATAATTAGCTGGAAAAGAAAAGAATCACAAGTGATCTAACACTGCAGTAGGGCATATTTTAGTTGGCTATTAGGAAATTTTTTATCTCAGGCTGGAGTTTACTGTCAATAACAATAAGGAAATCAGCCTGAATATCAATATTGATTCAGACTTTAATGGATGCATTTTAATGATAAAATTTGATGCATAAAATTAGCTATTAGCAGATCCTAGTCATTATTAGACAACTACTGGAATTCCCTCTATCCTAGGATAGAGGTTTGTCTCCCAGGGTGGATTGTTGTATTGCCATTTGCCACATCTCTTGCATGACCTTGGATGCATCAGGTGCCCATTCATAAAATCGCTACTTTATGAATGCTTAATAGCATTTTGAGAAAAGATTGTGAAGTGCAGAGATATTATGATGATGGAAGCTGTATACATTCTAAAGTGATTGTTTTTCTGTTTGACTTTCACTTCTTTTTTTCTCTTGAATAATCTTGGGTTCATTTCTAAGGCATTACATTGTTGAAGTCACTGGGAGTTTTGCTTGCACAGGGTCTAGATGAGTGAGTAGACTCTGTGAGTGATGAGGGACTGTTTGGCAATTACTTTTGAGCCATAATGATGCTGAATATCATCCAGACTCAAGGCTATGTCTGACTCATTAGATTTGTGGAACATTTTTTTGCCATGATATAACGCGGCATTTACATTCAAACCACAGCACTTGCTGTCACTCTACTTTAACCACATTGTATCATGCTATGTTATTTTGAGAAAATGTAGTATGATTGTTGAGATACTCAAGGTCTTGATAAGCAACTGATTCAGTACAAACCATTAAAATGTGTACTGCATAATGGAGGGACATGACACTGGTGAATTGTTTCCTTTTAAATCATTAACTGTCCATTGGTGAGACAGTTTAATTAAAGCTTTAAAAGGCTAAGCTATTGCTAAGAACTGGTAAAGAATGACAGTCATGTGGAAGAAGATCTAGCAAAATATTTGCAAGACATATGAGGTGCAGAGAATATGCCCATCTGCTCCTTGAGTTTATCAACCTTTTCTTCCAAAAAATCACTATTTGCCTTATGTCACTGGGTGCAGAAGTATTTAGAACACACAGGATGGTCATCTGTCCAGTGGAAAGAAGTACAAAAAAGTAAATTCTTTTATCAGTCTTTACTGAGCCCTAGGGATGCCCATCTGGAGCTCTGGGTTGAGATCTGGGCTCCGCAGTACAAGGGAGACACGGATGTGCTGGAACAAGTCCAGCAGATCTCCACGGCTTAGTTAAGGGCTTGGAGCATCTGACTTAAAAAGGGAGGCTGAAAGATCTGGGACTTCTCAGCCTGAAGAAGAGAATGTTCAGGGAATGACTATCAATGGGTATAAATACTTGATGGGAGAGTAAAAAAACTGGATACTGGCTCAGTGGTGTCCAGTGGAAGGACAGAAAGTAATAAACATAAGTCAAAGCACAGGAATTTCTGTTTAAACAGAAGAAAAACAGTGTTTTTTACTGTAAGAGCAGTGAAACACTGGCACAGGTTGCCCAGAGAGGTTGTGGACTCTCCATCATTTAAGATACTCAAACATGACTGGACACTGTCCTGACCAACCTGCTTTAGCTGATCCTGCTCTGGAAGAGGTGTTGAACTATGTGATCTCCTAAGGTGCCCTGCAGCCCCAGTGGTTCTGTGATTCTTTGCTTATTAATGCAAAAGACTTTTTCAATGTCTATGTTGCAGATTCCCAGCTGGATTGCTAAAGTGCCTTCCCCCTCCTCTCCTGTGTATATCTATTTAATCACTACTTATAACATTAATGAAACCTAGTAAGAATCTAGTTGATTGCCAAAAGGGCTGTGAGCAATGAATTCAGTTCATACTCCTTAAAAGAAGTTCTGGGCAGATATTAAAAAAAATTAGCACTTTGTTATCATCAGCATAATGTGGATATGCCCAGTGCCTAAAATGGAATGTCCATTTCTGGTAAGGAAAAGATAATGCTTCTATCCTCGCTCTCCCTGACATAGAAGAACATCAATTTTATGTCAATTTTGCTGGTGGCTTTTGTGTTACAGACACCTGTCTACTCTGTGCCAGAGAGACATCAAATCATTTTAATTAAATTTTCTCTAGGGGGAAGTTTAGCAGAGCAGGATGTAATTATCCAGATAGGAATTTTGTAAGAACATTAAACTTAAAATCCTCTGCTTTGGTTAAAAGTGTCATTGGATGTTTAATGAAACAAAATGGTCAGGGACCTCTGTTTTACTTTTCATCTAAAACACAGTACTTCATTCTGAGTCATAAGTATAGATTTAATGAAGAAACTTCTAACTAATGGACCACTACCACCACTTCATTTAGCTTTTAGTCCCAGTGTAGCACCTTCATGTCTCATTTGTGAGAGGTGTTTCAAAGCACCACGTCAAGTTTCATATTTTAAGGTACCTGAACAGGAACACACTCATGAGCACTTTAAGATTTCAGGGTATTCTCGTGAGAAAACTGTTTGTTTTTAAATCATTTTTGCTCCTCGCAGGAAATTCTTTCACACAAGGTGATGGTTGCCTCACTGTTAGAAGTTATGAAGGAAAAGTAAGTCTACTTCTCCACTAAAATAGAAAATTGAGTTTTTTTCAGAATTCATTAATATGCCTATCTGTAGTTAATTTGGGCTGCAACTTGGGTTGCAAATCAACTTAACTTACCTAAGGATATAATTTTGTTTATGCATTTGCAGTTGTCAAGTGATACATGAATTAGGCAAGTATAGGCAGAGCAATTGTCTCTCAATGCCAATACAAGGTGTTCTTAGAAATCAGAGAAACTATGTTCAGCAAGGAGTTTAGTTTAAAACAGATCAGAAATTCCATTGAAATACTAGGAAATGTGCATCTTCTCAAGTCTTTCTTTGCATTTTTGGGTTTTTTTTTAGCTTTGAGACAGTAAATTCAATGTAAGCTTCAAAGGGCACACTCAGATTTAGCAGGCCAAAACCATACTATCAGAGCTGAGATTGCTGTGATAAATTTGTAAACATCACTTTTTATTTTGTAGTACTCTCTTGCCATGGCAAATTAGTGGCACTACCCTTACAAAGTCAGATCAGCCAAGATAGTGTCATGGCTTTGGCAGGTTGGAGCCACAGAACTGAAGAAAAAAAATCTTGTTAGATTGGAACTCAGAGCAGATTGTCAGCTGAAAGTGATGCATTCAGCCCGTGAATTTTGGAGAAAGGGAGAAATATACAATAATCAAGTGTTCTAGCCTGTCAAGTTTGGACCATTAAATTGCATACAGTCCTGATTTAGCTTCATTCAGTCCCCAAACCAGTGCAATTATTGGGGTTTTGGGCTCCCTCTCACATTCTGAAATAAAGTATGTTTCTTTGCCAAGGCTAAAAAGTAACAAAGTTAAAAACAATAATAAAGTTTACCAGGTTTGGAAAGAGAAGGGTATTTGGCATCCTTTTTCTTTTCATCTATTTTTTGCTAGACTGGAAATGAGCAGAATCGAGGTTAAGGTCAGGTCAAATGTTTCGCTTACCTGGAGTGGAGCCCCTTCTCAGCACTGCCATATACCAGAAAGAAGAGAAAATCACCCCATTCTTTGACACCATTAAGATTTTTTTTTTCAGAAAGTCAGGTGTTTCCTTGAGAAAGATGATCCAGATCATTGATGAATCACAGATGTAAGACAGGAAAACCTCACTTTACACTCCTCTTTCCGATACAATTTTCACATCCATAGAAGTTGATCTTGACCCCTGTTAATTTCATGTTAGCTGATGCATAAAAAGACATAAGGGACAGGGGTATTTTTTCTGTTTCTGATCTCTCACAACAGAATCTGAGATCTTTTATCCTTGGCATGTTCCTTAAGTGCCTGACGTAGATGCATTACCGGAGTTAAAAGTTTTCAATGTAATTTCAGCACAGATCATAATCAATTACTATTAATTCTTATATCAACATGAAAAAGGACAAAAAAAATATTCTTTAAAATAATTCTACTAAAATTAATTAGTTCTACCTGTATATGCAAATATTGAAGATTTAATGAAATTTCTGACAGATGCCTCCAAGCTGCTAAGCAATTTGGAAGAAGAGGGGAAGAGAGAGAGACATGGAAAATAAGACACCTTTCTCAGAAATACAAAAATACACAAAATATACAAAATATTACAAAATATATCTGGCAAATAGATTATCAATAAACATAAGGTATTTTAATACTGACAAAACATTCAAAAGATGCAGCTTATATTGCTGATAAGTAGCAGTACTTCATCTCTTTCTTCCCTTCCCATCTAACTTCTGTGCATACAGGAAATAGCTGAACTCTTCAGTCCTTTATATTCAAATGAATGTTTCCCACCAAAATATTTATTCAAATGGGAATGGTAGTGATTTTCAGATTCTCACAGGCAGAGTGGAAACAGAAAGATAAATGACTTTCTCACATTACTTCAGTGTTATTGTTATCATATATTGTGTGATGTTCCCTCATTATCTGTTGGTACACATATCCAAGCAATGCATAATTTCTGAACCAAAAGTAAAATAGCAAAACATTTTTCAAGATGTTTTCAGCATTTTTAGATTTAGATGAAGGGAAAAATGTGTCTAACCCTGGCTGATAACAGACATTAAAATTCTGAACATATACACTGTCTTGAGATACCTGAGCAGACAAGCAGCCACATTCTTTCTTGAGCTCTGTTCCTTTTGTTCCACTCAGATTATGTAAAATGGAAAGATCCTGAATTTAAACAGCCATGTTTAAATGATTATAAAAAATGATAAAATTATAAAAGCTGATAATGCTGATAAAAGGGTGGGATGGTGGGCTCTGCACTAATGATTACCTCCCTCCATACTGAAAAATAATTTTGTGAGAGGTTGGACACTGCAGCAAATCAGTTACAGAAACTTCTTTGCAGCTCTCACAGTCTAGGCCACCATAGCAAAGACTTTTACGTAATGTAACCAACTCTTCAAGAGGGAGAACTCACCTGTTGCAGAAAGAGATTTATCTCAATACAATTCCCAAGCTGAAGATTTCCTCTCCTTTTAGCATAGAAAATGTAGATTCATTCATGTGAAAAGGGGTGGGTGAAAGTAATCAGAATATCATAACGTTAGAAGATTTCTGAATTAGTTTATAATTTCAATGATCCTTTTAATTACTTACATTGTAAACAAATAAAATGAGATACAAAACCTGAGAAAATATTTTCTCAAAACGGAGGCAACTCTTATATCTCACTTTATGTGGTTACTGAAGCACAGGTAGGTTCTTCATCTTCTGAAATTTCAGAAGTATATACATAGTTAGATCATTGCTAGCTTATAGATTTCATTTAATTTAGATTTATACTCTCTAGAGAGTTCCTAAAACCTACATTCTTAGAAAGTTAAAGTAGAAAGTAAATGCATTTGAGGATTCTAGAAGAGGAGCATGTTTGCCTAAATTTGAATTTAAACAAAAGGTTATACAGCAACCCTACCAATATTCCTCCTTCAGACTTCCATCTCAAGGAGACAAACAATAACCTAATAGAGCAACACACAGGGAAATGAAACTGAAATTACATGTTTAGGGATTCAGATGTCACAGAAGAACATTGCTAGTTCTTATATAGATCAGTAGCTCCTGAACTGACTTCAAAATTAAGTCTTGTATGTAATATCTCTCTCCACCCTGGTGTCTAATATGTTTTGGGTTGACTGGGAAAGACAAGTTTCCAATGAAATATTTTCTGTTTGGCTTTGAAAAGAGCTGTGTACTTAAACATTAGACATTTTTCTGTGTTCTTTGGGCTTCTTTTAGCACTTTCTGGTATTTCCCCACTAAAATATGGAAATATCAGAGATAATCATGTGTTTTAATGGTTTTCCTATCTGCTTTTGTAGAAAATGATATAACATGGTAAGAGTCTGCTTCTGATGAAACTTAGAGCATAGCTGTTCTAAAGCAAAGCAATGGGGAAGATCAAACCAATTAGACTGGAAGATTAGCTCTGATGAATAACCTTAACTTCAGCTCATTCATCAAATTTGGTGCACTGGTGAGGTCTAAGTTAGGAACCTAATCTTCTGACTTCTTTCAGTAGAAGTTAACAGGTAAGTATTTCTGAACAGCCTTTTTCATACATGTGAGATGTGAAATGCCTCCATAATTACCCCCTGTAAAGACAGCCTAAGGGACCAGCTTTCTCTGTCAACTAATGCATGATCAATAATGCAGTCTTGGCTGAAACCCTCAGATATCCAGCTGTGACCTGTCTTGGGTTTGGTTGTTTTTTTTCTTCTTTGTTTGGTTTTTTTTTGCCTTTTTTGCCTTTATTTCACTTTATGGCTTCACCAGTTTCTAATCTGTAGAAGAATTTTAACTTTCTTCTATAACTATTTGGGCATCTAAATGCTATAGCCTGATAGAGACATTGGAACTCCCCAAAAAGCCATATAAAGTACTTACAACTGAAAATGTAGCTTAATCTGCAAAATAACCCTTATCTGGTTTTTTTCCTTCTTCTTTTTTCTCTGAAAAGCTCTGAAAATTATGGTAGATCAAGTCCAAAATTTTACAGGAATAGGAATAACCATAAAAAGAGAGATATTTTCTTTCTTTACTGTGTCATGGTTTATAATTTTCTTTTTAAATTTTAATTTCAGCAAATGTTTCATGACCTAAAATAATTTTGAATGACCTTTATTTTTCCTCAATATCCCTTTTCAAAACTATTGATCCCCCCAAGCTAAAAGTAGTTTGCAAAAAGGCCTTCCACAGTACTTAAAGTGCTTTCTATTGACCACATTGCAGAGAAAAAAAATCAAATACAGCCTCTCCAAGTATTCTGCAGTATCTATGACTAAACTGCATAAGCACATAAAATCTAAAACTGGAATTTTAAAATCATTCATTTGAATTAGAAAAAGTTAAAAATTAGAATAATCAAGATATTTTGTTTTTTCATACTTCAGGGTATTAAGAAGTTTACAATTAAGAGTGATAAGGAAAACAATTTGTGGGCAGGGTGATATAAGATTTAAATTTCCTGAGGTTTCTGGCTACAGCTCTGAATTCTGCCATGAGCCTGGCAGGATCCAGATCTAATGGCTATTGGCCCAAATTTATATGACTTCTGTCACATTCTGAAATTTCAATTTCTAACTTGAGATATCCTGAAAGGATACTATGCTACAAATCCCCCTAAGCTGTATGTCCCTGAACAGGATATCCACTGTATCAGTCAGCAAAGAGTATCCAAATTTCTGTCTCCCATTGTCTCTTTTTCACAATTAATATTTCCAGCGATAGCAGTTAATTCTTACATCTGACAGTCTTCATGGACTTTCACTTTCCTCACAATCTTATACTTCAGACTTTATACTTCAAACTAATTCAATTTATCTTGTCCATTTTACTCAAACAACTGAAACAGATCTATGGTAAATTAATGTACTATAGATAATTTGGAATGCAGTGTGAGAATTCAATGCACACCAGCAGTACTGTATTACCTAAGGATATAAGATTTTAATTTAAAAAGTTAAAGGTCCATAAATCACACTCTATCTACACTTGTCAACATTTCTGACAACCTATTTTAACATCTAGAATTATTTCTTTCTTTATCACATAAGAGATTTTAGTTTAACTCCACTTTACCCTGGAAAAGGAATCAGGGATCCTAAAGTGGTCAGAAAAAAAAGAGAAGAATGTTGAAGAAAAGTAAAAAAAGCACTCATTGAAGACATTCTTAAAACACAGAGGGGGTACTCTTAAGATGGATGAGATATGAGCAAATAACCTATTTGTGGTGTTTATATTACCTAGCTTATGCAGATAAGGGTAAGACATGTGAGATATAGGGCTGAGAACGGACGTGGGCTGCATGGCAGAACAGAGCTTGTGACAGCACCCCTAACAACCCAAGTTTAAGAAATGCTGTTTAATATTCCAAAGCTTGGGGGCAAAGTGATGACCTCATTCCAACTTGGGTCTGTAAACAGCAATTACAAGTGACTAGCAGCAGGAAAATATACGAAGAGACAAATTAACATCTATTCTGACTCCAATCTGGAAGGTAGTCAAGGTTTATTATGTTGTCCTCCTTTCTATCTCAAGGGCACACTTTAAAGCCTACATCACACTTTATGTTGCCATGGCTCTCTTCCTAACAGCTGTGGAAAGCAGGTAGTTCAAAGCCACCTTGCAGATGTCTCCAATGCATGAGAGTCAAACAAACAGTCTTAATGTAAACACAGTCTAACACCCTGCTACAAAGAGCAGCAAAAAAAGAGATAAGGTGGGGAAATTTCAGATAGGGAAACAAGAATTTTTTTTTCTTAATTATTTAGGGCTAGAATCTCAGGAAGTGAAAAGATGAAAGAAATGCCTTCTCAGTTATATTGCATGATACCAAGACGAGTTACAGCCTTCAGTGTCTTTTACACTTTGATTCATTTGCCACTAAAATAATCTCATACATAGAACCAGAATAGTAGAAAGCTTTCATGACACCCAAGAGAAGATTTCACAATAATGTTCTCATCTCATCTGCTTCTCATCCATCCTCTCTCAGCACACTCTCCCTTGGATCCTCTGCAGTTCCCAGCCCACACAACTTCTCCTATGAGCATGTGCCAGATGTAGTTGACTTGGTGAATTTCTTTTAGTTCCAGCCCCACTTGGGAGGAATGTGTTTATCCCAAGCAAGAGGTAAAAATGTCTTCCAGTTTATAAACCAATTTGTTTCCCTTTTGTATTAAACACTCCAACTCTGAACTGTTTAGAGTCCCGTGTCTCCCAAAGGCAACCATTCCTGTGCAATCCACCTGGGTTTATTCCTTGACATTGTCCCCACCTTTGGAAAACAAGCAAAGCAACTGTATGTTTCTGTCATTTCACACTCCTGCTTTCCCCCATTTGCTTTCCTCTCTCAGAAGATTATTTGTATGCATGTGTCTCTTATACAACTCTTTCTGGAATTTTGGAAACCAGAAAGTGAGGGACAAAAATGTCAGAAAAGTAGATGTCTCCAATCATTAATGTCTCCAGTTGAGAAACTGCAATAAAGTGGCCAATGAGAAGAGGTGCAAATTCAATGCAGATAATATATCAACATTTTAACAAAACATACATCCAAATGATCACTGAAGGAAATAACAATAAATTAGCCAAGTTTTTAACCTACCATTTATATGAACCACTGCTCATTACAGTTTGAAAAGTAAAGTATAATTACAGCAAATACACGATGGTAAGTGCTTTTTTCACAGAGCATACCCTTTCTCATGGATTATTTTCCACTGAATTCTTTTTATGATGGGATTTATCCCACCTTATTACAGCATTTTGGAATTGGGCAGGTAATTTTAGCCAGCTGAAGAGGAGGTACTTTCAGTAAGCAATTTTTTCCACCTATTTAGGTTGCTATGAATTGGCATTCTGCCATTACACTGCTAAAATATCTTCAAAGGCATTGAATGGAGGGAAATTAAGGTATTTAACGTCAGATATATATATATATATAATGCATCAAACTCTTGAAAATTGCTACAACCATTTCTTTCATTCATTTTGGGGAGAAGGGAGAAGGTAAGGAAGTTGGTATCAACCCCACTGTGGCTGATGATCTAATTCCATGTAATGTTTTTGAAGCAAGGGTTTGTCTTTAAAGTAGAAAGAAATTTTGTATTTTCTTCCTGTGCACCCAAGCTCATATCAAATACAAAAATTTCCTTCACAAATTAAAAATTTTACTCAGTACTGTTTTTTTTCCTTCCTGATCTTCATTATTTAAATGTGTTTAAATTAAAAGCTGTGAAGTTACAGTTTCAAACCATTGACTCCAACATTAAAAACTCTTTAATATCTGATATTTTCAGTCTTAGAACATACACAGTGTGATCAAACCACCTCTCATCATTCTTATGGATAATGTAATAGTCTGAGCATTTTAGCAAGTCTATAACTTTGTTTCTCCAGCTCCTGAAGGTTTTATAGGGTCCTTTTCAGAATTTTCTTCAATTTTAGTGCTGTGTTCAAAAACATAAACATCACTGCTGAAACAATTTCTGAGTTTTGCTGCATAAAGAGTTATGAAATTGTATATATTGTAGACACAATCTTGGTCAATGAAAAGTCTAGCCTTACATTAATTTTTCTGATGCAGATGATTTTTCTGTTTGTGTCTCCCCCCTGCCCCTCCTTTAGCCAAGCATACTGTATATTATTATTCTGTGTATTCTTTTCCTATTCTGCTTGCACCTCTTTCCTTCCATGGTCATCTCACACTCTGAAGAGCAAAATTTCCATCAACAGTTAAATACTTTTTTTCATCAGCTTTGGTACTGTTAACGGTAATAATTTAATGTCTTAGATCAGGTACTTCACATGTCAAAAAATATCAGTAGTTTGAATTGTTTCGTGATTTTGAATGTGTCACCCAATATCCTCTTGTGCAATAATACAGAAAAATCAACTGTGACAGTTTCTGTTCTAACACTGTATATTTAGGATACTCTCCATCATGAGTCTCTTGCAGTCTGCTCTGTTTGCTGTGCTCCTAGATGTTCTTAACTCCTGGCAATCTGATCCCATCTTAGCGCTGTGTGTGTGTGTGTTAACTGTTTGATTTTGATATTTCATTTCTGGGTTGATCTCAGAATTACAGGGTTCTTTGGTTTGGTGTTTTTGGTGATTTTTTGGTTGGTTGGTTGGTTGGTTGGTTGGCTAGTTTTTTGTTTGCTTTTCTGCTGGCTTTTTCGGGGAGTTGGCTTTTTGGTTTTGTTTGTTTTTGCTTCGTGGGTTTTTTTTGTTGTTGTTTAGTTTTGGCTTTTTTGGTTTTTTTGTTGTCATTTGTTTAGGGTTTTTGGGGGGGATTTTGGAGGGGTATTTTTGGGTATTTTTGCTTCTATCTTATTTTCTAGAGGACAAAACGAAAATAATATAAAGGGTAGTGGATATTATACCCAGGTCAGAATATTGTCAAAAGTAATGATGTCCACCTGGTCAGATCACTGGAAGTCACTTAATCCTCATCCACCTTTGTGGAGTAATGTGTCCTGCAATATGATGCAATAAATGCTGCAATAATTCATGCATCAATGACCCATGTCAGGATGAAATTCATCTCACTGAAGAGCAGTTGAGGGTTCCCCTTTAGCCATTTATGCTCTTCTACAGTACTTGAAGACAAAGAGAACAGCTTAACGATTGATGTAGTTCAGATCACCTTCCTCACATGCATTCAGACAGGGAATGAATAATGGTCCAAGACATCTGTCTTGCCTCTAAAAAGAGCTTCACTGACCACCTTGCCCTGGGTACCCAACTTTTAAATTGCTGACTACAGCCTTGCTAACTGAGATTCAAAGTTGCAGCCTTCAACTAAGATTTCTACTTAGCAAATGAGCCACACATTTCCTTCCTGAAAATATTTTCTCTCATTCTGAAACAGAGAGAAGTTTATGGAAGATTTTTCCTGTTAAGCTAATTAATGCAATTACCTTTTCCATCCTGACTACTGAATCAAGGCTCAGAGTCAAACACTCTGCAGTGAAGTTCTTTGAGATGTAATAACCAGTCTTTTCTCATCTATTCAGCATCAGTGAGCACCTTTACTTTGGGCTGTTCTGTCAGTGGTCAGAAACCATGTAGATAAAAAAAGTGATCTCAATCACAATCCAAAAGAAAACCAAGATAAATAAACATTCTTTTCTATGAATTGGTCTCAGGTTGTAGTTAACCTAAAGAAATTGCAATAAATTATGGGTATGCAAAAGAGTTGTTCGTATTCCAAACTCAGTTAACTGTTAATCATCTCAGCAAACTTGTTGGCTTGCTTTGCATTCTGGTACAATTACATGTGTTAGAATTCCCCTAGGCATGCTGTCTTCACAGGCTAATTTATTTTTATGAACATCCCAGGGACACTGAAGACATTTTGCTGAACTTTGTTAACACAACTTGCTGTCAACCTGGTGCATAAATGAAAATAGTTCCACCTTTCTGATATGCTACCAACATTTAATTTTAAAAGCACAATTAATATATGCAATGTTATTGCATCTCTCTCTCTTTTGTAAGCCAGTAAACACTAACTTGGGATTTATTAACTGCTGAAAGCAGTAGACATTCAATCAATACAGTATCCTTCTGGCATGTGAATGTGGCAAGAGCATAATCAATCTTTTGGGGGAAATGTAAAACTTAAATCCCAGCCATCTGAGAGGTTTAAAATCTGAGAACACTGTTTTGTTGTTTGAATTATCTTGGGTTTTGTTATTTGTCTTGAGTTTTTGTTTTGTTTAGGTTTTCTTCTTGTTTGGGTTTGGGGTTTTTTGTTTGTTTCTTTGTTGATTGGTTCATAGTTTTGGGGATTGTATTTTGTTTGGGGAGGTATTCATAAAAGAAAAAGTCATCTAAGAAAGCAAATATATTGGTGACATTTTACATGGTAAAACAGCATAATTACATCACAGAAGCCATGACCACTACAAAATACAGTGGGCATAACAAAATACCATGGCCGTATTACGTGGGATCTACTTGAACTCACAGTCACTTGGAAGAGATTAAAATCTTCTTTAGCTGCAGTGTATCAGAAATTCATCAGAAAGTCATCATGTTTAGTGGATTGTTATCAGACACATTTTGGTGGCCCAACACTATATACTCCCCAAATCAATAGAACATAAACACTAGCCAGTAGATTATATTGTGTCAAGCCCAATTTGGAAATCTATTTTCATCCTAAATTCATGCCGTGTTTCCAGCATCAGGATCTCCATGTTTTTCTCTTGGAAATCTAGCTTTGTCATTGGGCTTTAAATAACATGAGAATAATTTTTAATAAAATAAGCTAACTAAATATGACATTTTGGTATAAGTGTAGAACATTTCTTTCTGTATTTTGATTACCACAGTTTGAAAATGATATTTCCATCAAACCATTAATGGTCCGTATTAAATATAAGATGTTAGTGGTTCATTTTCTGAAAGACAATATTTCATTGCCTATGATTATTTTTTAAAATGTTTTTATCTGCAGACTGAATGACTGTCCTGAAAACTGAACACTTTGTCCATAAAAGTATGAGATTAGATTTCTTCTTTTTCTAAGACAACTTGAACACACAGAAATAAACCCTTGAAAGTCAATGCAATTTTCATTTTTTTGTTTGTTTGTTTTTTTTTTTTAATTTAAACTTAAAATGTAGAACAAGAGATAATATTCCTAAAAGTCAACTGATTAGAACTGAATGTGAGAACATTTAACCTTCAAATGAAAAATATGCCCTATTGGGTTTCCCATGTCAGGCTACTTAATATTTGGCAGCATCCAGATAATAATGCTGGCCAATAACAGACTTCTCCTCATATGTCTCACTGACTTGAAACTTGTTGTTTATTATGAAGGCAAAGTAAAGCTGTTTTTCTGATTTTTTTTTTTAAATGCAAAACCAGGCTTTTGACCTAATAGCCTGCTTAATCATTTGTGATAAGCATCTACTCCCCTGGAGCATTTAATGATTTCATTGAGACGTTAAAAGCTTTGGTCTAGACTATCTGATCAGAATAACTGTCCCATATGCATCACAGCTGCAGTATTTTATACATCCCACTCAGGGCCCTACAGAATCAACAAGAGTTTCATCCCAATGAAGAGTTTAACAAGACAGGCATATCAGTATTTCATCAATACCTATGTTTTTCCTGAGTATGTTTTACTGATAAATATACTCATATCCCCTCCCCCCCTTTTTTAAAAAGAATAATTGCCTTCTATTCTTTATATAAAATGAATTTTCCAGGGAAAGGCACTGCTGGTCTGCTGGCACAAGCTGTTGAGAACCAGAGATATCTCTTCTTCATCAGCATAATGCCATCTGCCACAGACAGGAAGGAGGAGATTAAAACTAAGGAAGAAGGAAGGAGGATTTTCTAACAAGACGTTCATTAAGTCTCTGGTGAAATCCATTCAGTATTCTCTAGTTCTAGCCAGAAAAACAGTCAAAAAAAGTCAGACTGTTCAAAATATAGTATATTCCTAGAGAAAGCAGTGCATTAATTTTCTTTCCCCTTTGTATTACAATTAATCCATGTGGATTTTTGAAGACTGAGAAGCTCTGAGGCTAATGCAAAAAAAAAAAAGCACTAAATAACACTTTTGAGACAAGGAACACTAAGATTTTTGAGTTTCAAATATTTGAGGGCATTAAGAAAATGTCACTCAGGGCAAGGAGAATACCAAGAAAAAGTCAAAAAAAGTCAAAATGTAAAAGTCCTCTTACATGTCTATTAAGAAAAGTATAGACTGACTCCTTATTTCTGAACTACCTACCGAAATCCAA
Organism: Toxostoma redivivum; assembly: GCA_013397375.1. NCBI lineage: Eukaryota > Metazoa > Chordata > Aves > Passeriformes > Mimidae > Toxostoma > Toxostoma redivivum. Next base: position 31,947 of record VXBI01011004.1, read on the forward strand.
AATAATAAACCAACAAACACAACATGTGGTTTCTGTTTATATAAGGCAAAGAACACCATGAAAATATGAAAAATACTTTGATCTTTTTGCATTAAAGTTACACTTATAGGCTTTAATGAAATGGATCCTCACTGAGCTCAAGTATTGCAGAAACAGAATAGAACCAGTTCCTTAAAATTTGTGTCATGCAGAGAGAAATTAGATCATGAGTAAATAAAAATGTCATATCTTTTTTCTTTTCAGATTTTGTGGATTCATGCAGAGAAGCAGAAGGAAGTAAAAGGACTTCCAGTTTTTCCTTACAGTTGCTCATTTCTAAAACCATTGGCATGCTCACTGCTGCTCTAATATGTTTAAAAAACCTCCTCTTGAGCTCTGAGAGCCAAGCCACTACATCCAGAACTGGGCTGTAAACCCAAAGGGAGTAAAATCGTTCTTTTCAAGAAGTCATTATCCATCTAACAAATTAATGCCTACCCAAATCAATATTCCTTTGGGCAGCAACCTGCTGAAGGACACCACTCTGGTATGTTCACTTCCCCATATGCACTGTACAGTGAGCCAGAAACCTAACACAGAATGTTGGCTTCATCTGGGAACCTAGAACATAAATGCTGTGATATAGCCATGGTGGTGCATGGCAGTACAAGTATGGTCCCAGGCAACACTTGCACATGGCCACAAAAGAGAACTACAGTGCATTTAGGCAAAATCATGCCCTGTGTCATCTGTGATCTCTGTGAATAATCCTTCAGTGACCCCAAGCATATAATTGAAGATCTCTTTTTAAATACACACCCTATCATTACTGAGGAAGCTGCTACCTCCTTGTGCCATACCTAACAGAACATAAAAACACAAACTGCAACACGAGCAAGGAGATAAAGCTAAACTGAAGGGATATCATATCATCGATACTTAGAGTGGAAAAACATATAGTAATATATCTGTCAATACTGGAATGCTCCCAGGAGCATCATTCCTTGTGCTTTTACAGCACTATCCTATGGCATGTTTGAACAGATTTCACTCGCTGAAAGTTTGGCTTTATACTAACCTTGAAGCTACCTCTCCTTTTCTTCACACCATTATACTTAATTTCTATTAAAATACTTTAAATGAGGCTCTGCTAACACTGAGTGGAAGAGATTCTGCTTGGGCTGTGGTCTGTACTTCAGTAAAGAAACAGGAAAGCACTGAGCACAATATAATGAATTATGTCAGTGACTTACTGTTTGTCCATTTATTCCATACAGGTTCTTAGACCCACTCTGTAGATTTTGTCATTTTAGTTTTGTCTCCCAAAATACATATTTTATTCATTCTTCCTATTCTTTAGTTACTAGCTAAGTGATTTCTGTCTTTTCAGCCTGAAGACATTCAAACCAATGAGAAAAAAAATAGAAGAATCTGTCTCTTTCTTTCTTTCTTTCTCTTTCTTTCTTTTTCTCTTTCTTTCTTTCTCTTTCTTTCTTTCTTTCTTTCTTTCTTTCTTTCTTTCTTTCTTTCTTTCTTTCTTTCTTTCTTTCCTTTTTTCTACTGACAGAATTTATTATTCTCTTTAAATATATTGGCCAACACATTTGCTGCTCTATGATACTCAAGATTAAATAGACAATCTCTCCATATTCAGCTCCATGAGAGTTCTGATACTGACTTTTCTGTGGCCAGAATATCAGCTGTAATCCAAGTCTTTCAGTTTTCTACTCAGCACTAAGTATATGTGAGATGGATTGTTTTTCATCTTTGCATGATACAACAATGTTCAGTGGACATTTAAGAGCAAGCCTGCAGAATAAACCCAGGTGCATACTTACAGCAGGTTTGTTAGTAATTTGTAAGGCCATAGGAAAAATTTTATCCCCTAGCCAAGGTGAGATCATTCAGCATAGCTCATCTGGGGCTAATATATCTCAGAAATAATTTACTCTCATAGCTTGACTCTTTCTCATACTGCTACGTCACATTTCCTTCCTAAATCATTAATGTCATTAACATTTCTTATTTATTGCTGAAAAGTAAGAAAACACACATAATGCATAATATCCATCTTACCTTTAAATGTCTAAATGCCTTTAAAACTGTAGCCCTAACTGATTTATGTGTATTCAAAACAGAGAATAAGCTCCTTAAAAGGTTGCTTAATATTCATAGCCATGTACTTGTCAATTGTTTTTAATGAAAAAATCACAGAAAAAATGCTCTAGTGCTTATTGTGGGCAGAGTTTTCTAAATGTATGTCTTTACTTCTGAGCTACATGTCTGGGTTCTATTTAGCGTCACTAAAGAAAGATTGGCATTTGGGAACTTTGATTAACCATTCCTAAAGCTGCCACCTAGTAAGATTGAGTGGATCATGTCTTAAAACAACTGACTCTCCATTAATTTTAAGAGAAACTTGCAGCAAGTCCTAAAGTCGAAGCTATCTATGCTGTAGACGTCAATATTATAAGACCTGATTCACAAACAATGTCAATGGGGCAGGGGGAGCACTTATGTATGTGGGGTTTGTGAGTGTCATCCTATATTTCAGTGGAAAGTTATAGGTGACATAATGGGGTATGGATTCCATTTACTCTTCGACACTCTGAAATATATGACTTTAACTAATTCCTTAGTCCTCATTTTGCCCATGGAAAGTGGGGCAATAATTGCCCTTCTAAATCAGATTGTTCTAAGGGAGTTGGTCCATCAGCTGTGTGAAACACTTCTGAGATTTCACATGGACAATTTGGCAAATGCTGTAGTATTAACTTGTATTTTCCCTTTCCTTCTGATTCAAATGTCTCTGCCAAGCATAACTTAAAAACCATTTTTAAAAGGAATCAAACTTTCATGGAAGTGAATTAATCCTGGACTTTGAGTGGTAACAATATCTACAGAATGTGTTGTTTCGGATAAGTCTGAGTGTAAAGAAAGATGTATTAATGAAAGGAAAACACCTTTTCATGTTTGCTGAACAACAAAATATGCAATAGACTCTCCTTTGTGTTTGATTATAAATTTTTTGCGAAGATAAAGTCTTCTGGTAATACATCAAGCCTTCCTGCTTGGTTTCAGTCTAACACCTCCAAACCGAGTACTTCTTTACAACTTCCCTCCACAGTGCTCTTTAGAATGTCCTTAGGTTTTCCTCCAGGCAATGGCAGCTATAGTATGTGCTGAAGGATTTGTCAGTACAGATATTAATACACTATCAAATAGAGAAATTCTTTTTAACTCCGTGTCAAATGAAAAATTATCATTACTAATTTAAGAATTTAGCAGTGTTCTGTATTTTTTTAATCTAATGCATTTTCATTAATGTAGCTTTCTTATCAAACTTGAGGGATACTGTAACAGACAAACTGTGATGACCTTAGACTGATTCAGCACTGAGCTTTTTAATTTGAATATGTAATATTTTCTGGGAATACACATTCCAAAAAGGACAACACGGACCCCAGGAATAACTTTTTTTTTTATAATTATTTTACACAATTAGCTTGTAATTTGTAAATAGTATACTAATTCAAAAATTAATTCTAACTCTCTAAATATTGTTTTATCTGCACATATTTAGAGAATGATTCAGATACACAAAAAATTAACCAGGGTAGAAACTACAGAATTACAGGCAGTACCAGAATATTACTCAAAAACTACTCTCTGTTTAGTTTTTTCTGTAAATGTACAGAGATGAAGCATTACTTAAATTAGTATATTTAATTTGCTTTTGCATTAAGATCTTCAAGTATTTAATTTTAATTATTCCCTTCCTTTTCTTGGTGAAAAAAAAATGTTGTTGTATTCATTTCTACATTAGTATTGTAAAAGAAAGAGATTTTAAGTATTTGTTCTTTTCTATATTGTGGACAAATCAGAAACTGACTGATAGACAGTCATGTCAACCCAAACATGGTACAACTTCTGTCATAGCTGTAGAGTATTTTATTGGGTTTTACATTACCATGTTAATTTTTATTATTGTTATTATTCACAGCATTTGAGTTTAATCTTGCTTCTGACATACAGCAACGTACCAGGTTTCTACTTTTTTTCTCCTAGGAAATTATTTGTGCTTCCCTCTCTCAACATTTCATTCTCAAGCAAGTTGTAACAGCTTAGAAAAGAGATTTTCAGCTTTAAGCCTAGAGACTGGGAACAGGACAGGATCGGGCTTTAGGCTCCTTTTCTGCCTGTTAGAACTGAAAAAGGTTCCCATCCTTACAGAATGCACAGCCTGTCCACTTCAGATGTTTATAAGCCGCCAAATTTCTGTTCCTGCACTAAGCTGTGTGGTTTGCAGTGGAGAGATGGCCAAGTGCTGTTCAGTACTTGCCAGCACAGCCTGGAAAGTCTCAGATCATGTTTCCTCCAAAGGCTCTGCCCCTTGACTCCAAGTGATTTTGGGCAAACTATTCTGTCTCATACTCCATAAAACAGAGATTGATCTCCTTATACAAAGAACTTATTTACCTGTGGTCATAAAGCCTGGAAAAAGAGTTAATAACGTTAATGGAATTATTCAAAATTGAGTTTATCCAAGTTCTTGGTCTGAATTATCACCACTATCATGGAAAAATCTCCCCAGATCCACCCCAACCTTCCCACGTGCACAGTTGTAAACCATCCTTCAGTTTGGGTATTCTGTGATGCACACAAATTGAGGGATGTACTGGCTGACCAACTTTATTGTTCATGGAAGCCTGACATAATTAAGCTTGGCAAAGAAAGTATTAGCAACCCATCTCTTAAAAAAAAAAAATTCCTCTATTATCTTATTTCTGGTTTGAAATGAATGAGTCTGGAAAGTAATCATAAATCCTCTTAACTGCTTTGAAGTTCTGTGGATTTTAATGTAATAAATATTTTTTCTCTTTTAAAATAAATTGTAATATTACAAAAAAAAAAAAAAAGCTTTAGGCACAGTTTTGGGGGGATAAAAAAAAGAAAAAATAATCTTTTTAGTAATTTGAATCTTCTCTTGGGTAAGTTCTGTGTAAATTTCAGGTTTGTTCTTGAGACTTGTAAAAATACAATCCCTGTTGCATAAAAATTTGAGACTATTTCCAAGTTTTTTGTCTGAGGTATTTTTACCAGTTATAATGAACTTTCCTGTAGTCAGTCAGTACAAAAAAAATTAACATTACATTACAGTTAACGTCTTGGACTGAAATGTTATTGTGGTCTTGGGTTTAGGCAAAAATAAGCAATACCTTTCAGATACTGAGTTGTTCAGAGAACAAAAATATTTCTTTTAAAAAAGCTTCCAGGTTTTTTTCACTTTTTTTTTTTAAGAACCTATACTGTGATTGTGAAAATTTTCTTGTTTCTCCCTACAAGGTTTTTTATTGTAATTCTTCTTAAGCCAAACCCCATTTTCCCAGCTGATATTTATGACATCCAATGATTTAATTTTTACAAATCAAATTAGGAAAATAATTTGGTTGAAAAACTCAAATTTTATTCACAAGCCTAAATGACAGGACAGAATATTATTTGTCCATTTAAAAAATTGGATTATTTCTTTGAGTTCTAATAGACTTTGTGTACTTTCAGTTGTTTTTCAACTTCAGCAAACATATCTTCTTATCCTTTTCCATTAAGTAGTGAGTAATCTTAGAAGTACTGAACAGTAGGAAGCAACCTTACAGAAAATTAAATAGGCCTCACAGCAAGTACATAGAGTTATTTGGAATAAAATACAGCATGGTTTGATGAATGGAGATTTGGCCTAGATTGGGCTTGAAGAACAGTATTTCACTCTTACTGTGGTAGCTGACCTTCTAAGCAATCTTAATCAAGCCTTATTACTCCTGCTTTCCTTTTTCAGAGTTTTTCTTCTATTTTTGTCTTAAGGTCAGGGGCACAGACTGACTCTATGTCTCTACAGTATTTAGCACAGTAAGGCTTCAATCACAAATTGCTTGCAAAAACATCTATATTTATCTTTACAATCAAATGATTTATTAATGTTTGGTCTAGACAAACTGTACAGTTACTCCTGCATGATGAACAGATATAAAATATAGGAGTTCTTCAGATTCATTATTCTCAGGACAGTCTGTAATTGTGTACTTATCACTAGCAAGAATGAATATTTTATACTTGCAAGCACTTAAGGTGCACCCCTTCGCTTGCTAAAATGCTGTAGTACACATGATAAGAAAACATGGATATTAGGACATGCTGCACAAGGATCCCAATGTCTAGGGAATTTATTTAACTTCTGATGTTAAATGTTCTGCATTCGTAAATCTCACAAGGCATCTCTTCCTAATGTATAAGGAAAGAGACAAAAAATTTTTGCACTGATGCAAGGATCTACTTATTGGGTAGGACCCTGAAGAATGGGTGTTCAAGCACGGTTGCAATGGGCAGCAGTTTTAAATCCCACAGTGTGAGCACAGAGTTAGCAGAAATGTCAATATGAGCTCCATAAAGCAGAATGCCACCAGTGTTCTCATTGAAGGATAGGAAAGGGGAAATGAGTTTTTGAAAATAGTCATAAATAATAAAAAATGGTTGGCCTATAGCATTTTTCTTAAATTAACAAGAAGGACTTGAACCCAGTATATAGTGCCTCAAAGAAAACCTGTCCAATGTTGAGGGATAGGGGTTTTGATCAGGATAGATCAAGTGTGTGAGCAATTTTCAGATGCGTAATTTATTTGCTGTTTGGAAAGAAATTGCTTAGCCATGAAAGGTTTGTCAAGAACATTATCAAGTTTTTTAAGAGTGTTCAGGGAGTTCAGCAGGAAGAAGGAAATACATTCCTAGCAGATCCCTTCCAAACTAAAATACAATTTCATAAAATATTCAGCATCTTTGTGGGCTTATAGTTATAGGAACACATTCTCTTAGGATAAGGAACTGAATCTGTTGCATATGTAATGAAGCCATAGGTAATCATGGTCATAACTGAGGGCAGAATCCATCCTTCCTTGCATGAAGCTCTTGTGGGAAACAAAAGCACAAGGAGCCCTGCAGCAAGCCAGAGTTATTATTCAAATTTATGAGCCAGTCACCAAATCACACTGCAGCTCCCATATAGGCTAGAAAAACATTCATGGCACATCTAAAAGCAGGACCTTTGAGCCACAGAGACTTTGGGTTTGCTTTTGGATTCTGAGTTCTTACTCCCAATCCTTTGTGGTGAACTGTCTGGGAACATTGCACTAGTCCCATGTCCCTACCCTAGCTGGCTCAAGGAAACCTTAAATAGTCGGATCACACTCTACCCAGAGAAGCGAGGGAGTCCTCAAAAGAAAAGGTTAGATCACTGGGAAAAACAAAAAAAAGACAAACAAAACCCCAAAACCAATCAACCAAATAAATAAAAACCCACAAAAAACCCACAAAAACAACAATTAAAAAAAATCAGCAAAACCCAAAACAAAACAAAAAAAATGAAATCTGTGAGGAGGAAAAAAGGAGAGTATGTATTCCAGTCTGGTGCTTGGTAAATATGAGCAACTTCTCATCAGATGGGAGGCAAGGAAGTCCAGCCAGATCCAAGCTAGGCTATGACCAGATGTACAGCACTGAGTGAATCACTTCCATACTGTTTCCTTTGCTAGTCTTACCTTTACTGATTTTTGTCAGACCCAGACTTCACAACTGAAATGTCTGACCTGTGGTTTAAAAAAAAATACTTTAATGGAGTTTCCTCCCCAGCAATGTGCCACTGGCAATGTCTGTGTAACATAACCTGCTGTGCTTCACTGTTCAGGTTTTGGGCTCTATCACCTGAGTAGGAACAGGCATCCAAGCATCACCCATCACCCACTTCTGCTGGGGGATTTTTTCTTGAGGGAACCAGTTTGCATCAAACCAGAAGCAGACAAGCAAGAGTCCTACAGACCGGGGTTGATGCTCACGGGGGTTAGGCTTTGGTGTGAGGACAAGTCCAAACTGATGGGAGAAGATAAACACTCAGCCTGATGCACCTGAAAGTGGCCAGTGAAGGTGATGGAGGCCCTCTAAGGCCAAGGGGAGCAGAGAGATTCTTGCTTATAGAATGAAAGAACAGCTCAGGTGAGAGGACCTTGAAAGATCATCTGGTCCAACTTTTAGTGGAAAAGAGATCCCATATTATCTAGCACCCACTCACATATTCAAAACTTCAGCAATGGGGTCTTTATCGCACCCCTGGGGAGTTTGCTCCAGTTTTCATGGTAATTCCCACTGCTTGTGTGAGGTAGTCAGGTATTTTTTTTTACTACCTCACTATGTGCTTAAAATGCATATCTCTCTGGGGTGTCCAAGTCTGGATCCCACTATTATCAAGTCTTCAGAGTAAATATTGTTTCTCAGCATGAATCTGTGCTAATAAAATAGAGTTCTGGTTTCATCCAGGTCCCATAGCTGTTACTGTAATACAAATAATCACAAATACAAGATTGAGATTCTCAGAAGGGGTTGGAAAAATAGGTTTAAGGCAGTAAAACTTATGTAAATAATGTCAAATAAGGCAGACTGGAAATCAGTGAGGAAAATGGTGAAGAATGAGGTAAGTAAAGGTGGTAAAATATTACAGGAAGAAAAAAACCCCAAATAGGTATTTTTACAAGAGAATGACATTTGAAGACAGGATACTTTACGTATATTTCTCCCTCACAGATCCCTTCTGATGAAGAATGGAAATCAGAAAGATCTGATATTGCTTTGTCAGTAATTCAACCAGAAAAATATCATTTTAGAAAAAAAATTATAAAGAGAAGGGATAGAATAAACCTTAAGGTATGGTCACATGGAAAAGGAGATTTGTTTTCAAAAGAAATAGTAAAGTGGCATATGGTGTAACATGCAGTGAAATATTTAGCTACAGAATGCTATTTTTGAAAACTGTGTTAAATTATAAAGTAAAAACCAGAAAAAAATTGACATAATAATTTATTGAAAGTGTAAGAAACTTATTTTCAATCTACCCATGGTTGTGTGGAGGTGGGTGCATCTTGCCAGTTAGTTATGAGAAATGCTAATAATTCAAAGGAAGATAGATGTGAAATAGAGACATGAAAAGAAACCTAGAAATTCTTTAGGAAAGTTTATAGTTATTGTTCATCTACACACTGGAAATTTTATAAATTGTTCTATACAGTTCTCTGTATAATGTAAATATGACCATCTGCCAGAGATAACTTGGTTTTCCTAAAAATCTATGTATCAGCTTAGAGATGCAAGAGAAAACACAACATATTCATAAGAAAAATCTCTTCTGTCTGGGAACACTGAAAATCTATATATGTGTGAGTGTAGGTGCATACACAAATCTAGACATGTGTTGTTGTCATGCTTATTTTTTTAATATTTGCTTTTACACAGGCATTACTTGCCCAGAACTGTGTTATGTGTCTTCTGAACCCTTAGAAAGTGCATTTCCAGGGAGGGCACAAGGGGATCAAGAGAGATATGTAGGAAGTAAAGTTGTAGAAAGGAGACAGACGTCATTAATCCATCGATCTGGCTGCCTGGGTCTGCCTCTCTCTGCATTGCTGACTCCCCGGCAGGCTCGAGCCAGGTAGTGTGGGAAGGGCTAATGCAATCTGACTCAAGATCAATACTAACATGGTCTTAGATGCACTGTTTGTGCTTGCCAGGGTACTAGTTTGGAGATTCTACTGGATTATGTTTTACACCTTTTTAGCATCTAACAAGCATTCTGGGCCTCTAACAGAAACCAAACACAATTATCAGAAAGCAGAGAAAGGCTGGAGGGCTGCTTGTGATAACAGAGTGAACCTTTGACCTCTCAGTTAACAGTCTAAACCTTGCTTAAATTAGTCATGACAGATGGCTAAAGTCTGCACTGACTTTTGCCTTTTAGAGTCTCGTGGAAACAAACAGTCTTGCAGGAATTCAGGCATTTCTAAAATTTGGTCTTTGAACTGAAAAGCAATTGTAAATGACCTGGGATTCTAAACCCTGTTCCTCTGATCAGTTTAGACACGCAGGCACACAGCAAGTGGTGTCAGTCATGTTTGCGAGCAAACTCCACAGGGATGCTGTGACTGCAGACTTCATCCTCCCCATCCTCAAAGGGACCTACCCAGCTGGTGCCACAAGCTGTTGGAAGGGAGAGGGGGATGGTACTGCTGCCATCCATCCTCTGTGAGAGCTGTGGATAAAGGTCTCCTGCCTCCAAAAGCAAACCCAGTTCTCTCCAAAAGAGCAGAATCCATCTGACAAACAGAAGAGTCTAAACGAACTTAGAATTATTTAGTGGCTCTAATATCTGTTCACTGCAGAAATTCAGAGTTATAGATCCCATTTCCGCCACAGGATGAAACGTAGACATTACAGTATGCAATAATTCAGATAGTATATTTATACAGAGCCATTTGAGCTCCCCAAAGCATTTCATGTGAGACATAGGCAAGCATTATTTCATTCACTAGAAAAATGAAGTCACTCATTCATTTGAAACACTCAAACACTCTTCTGCAGTTCAAGTATGTTAATCTTTAAACAAAAGTAAAAAAAAAACAAAACAAACAAACAAAAAAAACACACCAAAAAAAAAAAACCAAAAAAAAAACCAACAGAGAAACCTTAGGAAGAAAGGGCATGAAATGTGTAACCCAGAAAAGATAAAGATAACAGACTTGTTTACTTCCACGTGCTTTCTGATAGTATGGGAAAATTCCTCTCTAAAGAAAAAAGTCCTTCAAAATTTTGTTCTCTCTGACAATCTGACAAGATTGTCTGCTTTGCTTATGTGCATTTCCCAGTCCTCTTTCTGAATTTTAAATTATTCAAAGTAAGACACTTTCATCAATTCAGACACATGAGAAAATCTGTCCAGTTCAGGTTTTCTTTTAGTTTCCTTGGAGATCAAATGGTCAAAGTACACGGACAGAAGTCCTCCTCCAAGTTAATCCAGAATGCCTCCAGCCCCACAGAGATTGTGGTGAAAATCACCATCCCAATTGACTCAAATAGATCAGAGTTGATGCACGAAATTAGCAGTTAACACTGCTTTTTGCTATGGGAAGAAGGCTTCATTTGCCATGTTGCTAGAAAAATAGAACTCAATTCATCACCAAAGGATCCCTGCCAAGGACACAGAACTATTATACCATGTGCTGTGACATAATACAGGAAGGTTATTACCCAGTATCCTGGGTTTGCCTTAACTGAATTTTTGGTAAAGAAAAAAGGTCAACCACCATCTCTGTAGAAAACTTTAAACTTCCTTTGTGCCTGACAGAACCAATTAGAGAAGCTGGACCTGCCTCTATAAACCATATTTACGAGAGGAGAAAAGTGGGGAAAGCTTTAATTTTGCTTCCTGTTTTTTGTGGTGAGGTTGGGCTGGGCCCACGTAGCCTGGCTGCTGGGATGGGGAAGGGGGGAAGGAACCCTGGCTGGGCTCTGGACCAGCTCTGCTGGGCTCTGGTGCCGAAACATCCTACCACCAATGAGCTGGCCCTGCTCTGGCCATGAGCTGCCGAGCCATCCTGCTGGCACCGTGGAAAATCATGCAGCTAAACCCAGGAGCAGCTCTGCAGCCCATGCAGGAAAACAGTTCCACGGCCAGAATTGAATGCAGCAGGGGCCAGAAAACCAGCATGCAGGCAGAGTGGCCACTGCCATTGTGGCTCAGCCCCTGAATGGCAGCAGCCGAAATCAGCACGGTGAGCAGCTCCACGGCCACTGCCCAGCAGAGATCATGTACGTGACCAACAGCAAAAGGCCATTTCCTAATGCAAGGCCCAGGTAAGACTAACCCTTTCAGTGCTGTAAAATTCCATTTAAAAGCAGATAAACCTGCAGGCAACACTTCTCCCGAATCAGAGAAAAGGAAAGGTGAAGGCGTGTGAAGAGAACAGAGACACCAACTTTCATGAAGAAAGAAGAGCCAAAGCCCAGATGAGAGAATAATGAGGACATAACTTAGTCTTGGGCTGAAAATCTCTTGTAAAGCCATGATGAAGATATAGTTGATACATCAGACTCTTTCCCTGTACATGGAATGCCTTGGGGAGTGTAGCAGACTGACCACAGCCGTGAGCAGAGGCACCAGTGCTGAAGCAAGCAGATGTCGAAGTAGCTGTGATTTGATGAGAAGCTTGACTAGAGAGAAATGAGAGAAATGAGAAACCTTGCCCTAGCGATAGAAGAAGTAAACCTCTGCTCCTAGAGATGGATGAAGAGAATTTTTGTTTCTATGCTGAAACAGCTCATCCTTAAAATTGCACACCAATTAGCTGAGGTGACCCATGTTTGGTAGTTGTGGCAAGATTAACAAACATGGGAGGGACTTTACGATCATAGATTTCCAGGTGGCTGTTATTAGTGAAAATTAAAACCACAAGAGAACTGTTTCTTGTGGAAAGGTCTCCATAGCATAGAGAAACTCCCCTCCTTAAGTGAACTGAAGAAAGATCATTTTAGAGGTGGTAAACTGACTGAAAATACCAGGTTTTTGTCTCTTTATGTTGTCAGTGGGAAAAGAAAGAGGACTTGGGGAGAGGAGAAGTGCTCTGAAAGTTTATTCTGATTTCTTATTATTTTTCTTTTAATTCTGTTATTAAAGCTTTCTTTTTACCCTTTATAGTTTTGAGTCTGCTTTTCTCTCCCCCTAATATTTATCTCATAGCAGAAAGTGAGTAAACAATTTTAGTGGGTGCACTGGCATTTGGCCAGCAGTTAAACCTGTACATTAATTGGTTCTGTGACTCAGATTGGCAAACCAAAACCACTACACTCTGGAAAAGACACAGAATTAGGCTCACCAGAATCACCACATGGACAAAAAAAAAGTAAAAATTGTTGTCCATTTCTTGAAACTACACAATTGTTTACATGCCTTGTTTCTTTCCCTGTTGTGACTGACTTCAACATCAGCATTTCCTAACTCTTTCCTGTCTAAAAAATTGTTACCAGAGAAGCAAAGAAAGGAGCATGAAGCACTGATGAATCTAAGGAACATGGAGTATCCATGCTGCTGTTTTTCCTTATAACAAAACAAAATATGTATTTTATTTAAAATTTAATTTTTAATTAAAAGAATAAAATATTACTGTGTATATGTGTAAATATAACTGTGTACATATTCTACACAGTTCTGGAGTTTACAGTTACCAAGTTTGCCCAGCATAAGCAAGGCAGCTTTGTTTCTCTTTAGAGCTCAGGAAGGCGAAGGTCAGACAAATCAGAATATGGAACATTTGGTTCCTCATTGGCCTCCCTGGTGCTTTTTCCTTTCAGTGTATTTCATTTTCTTGGCAAATGTCTGTGACATATCAGTAAGTCATTTTAACTCTTCTTCATGCCCTACTATTTCTTTTTCAAGTTCATTAATAAAACAGCAGCTTGGAAGGTGGCACAACAGGCATTCTAGTATATGAGCAGGTAGGGTGGCTGTCTGATGGAGCTTTTTTTCCGTACTATTCGCATAGTCAGACTTCAGCCTCATAAATAAGTAGAATATAGTCTATAGAGAGTTTCATATATATTTATATATATATAAGAAAAAAGCACAGTATGCTTCTCACTGACTAGCTATATGCTATTGAATCATCTATTAGAGAAATTTTACCCTGGAAATTCAGGTCTTATAATTTTTAAGATTTAAAATGAAACCCCCTCAGGCTAGCCCAGCATAAACAATTAGTTGCTCCCTGTTAAACTCCATATCCATAACAGTCCATTTTGAATGTTTCATAAGGTACACTAAGGGACATCATTAGTATGTGAATTTCTTTCACAAAGATCACAATGAGGGCTTTAGGAAGAGAATGCACATATCCAGGGAAGATTGGCAGATGGAATGTCGCAAGCTGCTCGTGCTGAGTTGGTTCAGAGTCGAGTGAAAGCATTTGAGCCATTTAACTTTACTTCTTTTGATCCTCAAATCTCTGCCTTCACATAATCTTATGAGTACAGTTTTCTAAACCTAATTTAATATCCTATCTTGATATTCCCTACTGGGTCTTCGGATTATTTCTTGAACTGTTTTTTTCTTATTTTCTATTTTCCTTTTTAAACTTTTTTTTTCTTTTTTTCCTTATGTGTGTGTATATGTGTGTGTGTTATTCTAATATTAAAGCATTTGACTTTTTTGCCTTTTAATCTATTTGCTTCTGCCATAGTTCAAGGGTATCCACCATACAGTTTATTTCCTCATCCATCATTATAGGCAAGTCTAATGCTGCTTCTGATCAGCTTCATTGACTGCTGCATCCATGAGGCTTTACTTGAAGCAGCATGAAATGCACACCCCCTTCTCATTGATTCCTAGCTCAGAACCCAACTTTAAAACTTGAAATCTAAGAATATTTACCCCACACATACCCTTTGTCACATAAAGAGATTCTAAGGACCTTAACAGAAATCTTTACCTGCAGACAAATCTTGAACTTACAGTAATCTATTGTTGGAATTCCAATAATGAATCAAAAATAGGATCTCTTGAGGAAAAAATGAATTGAACCATTTTGGCAATTAGGCTGAATTAATGCCATAGTACAATTTACTTTAGCTTTCCTTCTAAGTAGCAAGGAAACAGCAGAAAAATTCAAATACTAAAGGTTATCCACATTCCCTAAATTTACATACTTAATTGCCATGAGAAAAAACTGCTAGTGATTCTTCAAAGGACAGAATTGTATTGTTACCATAAAATATTTTCTGTCTTGCTCTGCATGAACTTAGGTAATTGTGAAATCCATGTGTAATAGTTGAGAGCCACAAATTAGGAACTTTATATCAGTCAGGAATTATTCTACTCAAATGATGTGGAAAGCTTTTAACAATGCACTTGCTCCAAAATAAATAAAATAGTTATTTATCAGTAACAATTTATAACTTTTCAAATAAATCAATATGTGGTGAAACCTGATCCAGTTTATTGTGGAACTTTCCATCCATGGAAGGTTCCAGTGAGGAACAGAGCAATGCAACCCGTGAAGCCTCTGTCAGCTTCATTCTTCTTTTGTGCAATTCATCACTATTACTCACTTTTAATGACTTTGGATTTATCTACAAAATGAGTGGAACTATAATAACAATCTCAGTAGTAAATCACAGCTTTTCCTATTTTGAGTAGAGGTTTTCTGTCGACACTCATTTCAAAATAAGCATACTTTTATATAAATTTAGCTAAATTGGAAGAGAATCAGATTTAAGTTATATCAAAATAGGTCACTTAGGCTGAAATAACAGTGTCAGCACACCAACTCAAAAAAAATAATAAAGGGTGTGAATAATAGCTGATATATTTATTTGGTTTCCATTTGACACAGTGTTTTATAGCAGAAGCAGCAAGCTAGGGCTATTTTTACAATGCCTTCCTTGATGGTAGAAAATCAAAAGTAGGGGAAAAGGTACAATAGTAGGAACTGGGAAAGGGAAATTCCTAATGTGCAGCACAAGAGTCAAAACACAAATTAGTGTCAAAAATTTGAGTTATTTTTTAGACACTCTGTTCCTACTAAGATTCCTCTACTCTTTTTGCAAAGTGTGCATATAGATATATATCTATATATCTATATATCTATATTCATACTTCTGAATCTATCCTAAAGGGTTCATCATTAAGCAAGTCTTTAATACATTTATACTCAGCAGGATTACTCACATGCTTTTTTAGTTATGTCTATGACTATGATTTGCAGAATCACAGGAATATTGGCATGTTTTAGAGCTGAGTCCTGATGACACTAATGGAAGAATAGCTAAGATCAGGCAGGCTTGGTTTAGATATTGATCTTACTGACCTTTATTTTCTTGAAATTTCAATTGATTTTTTTTATTTTCTTAACATTTCAGATTTTTAGTTTCTAGTTGCTGAACTCTAGTCAGCAAGTACTTTACAGGTTTTTATTAACTATCATTAATGTATCAGTTTAAAATATAACTTTGGATATTGGATCACATTGCATTTATTATGTCATACACCCTATTATAGAAAATTTTGGGAATACCAAATTGCATATTTTTATTGCTCTGTATACATAAACCAAAACTGACATCTCCTGGAGGAGTTTTTCAACCAGGGACACCACTATGTTAAATAAAGCCACAGAATCCCAAGTTATTAGTCCAGCTTAAAGCAAACACTTCAGCATCCAACATCAATCTGTGACACTAAAATATAAAATTGTCTTTTAGTTAGTAAAGAGAAAGCTTATGAAACTCAGGAATTAATGTTTTGCATTTATTGTTGCTTTTTCAAGTTTCATTACTATTTTCTTTTAAAAGTGAATATTCCTAAATTATTAAGTTAGCAAAAAATGCTGATTTCAATCTCAACTAGTGCAGCATTGATAAAGTTAAGTCACTTGTAAACCACTCACACATTTTATTTTACAAATATATAAACTGACAATGAAAAAGTGCATACTTTTTCAGTTCTTTTTTGTTTGAGTTTTTAAATTATGTGCAATTTTTGGACTATGTGTGTTCAATACTGATTATACCTCAAGCAAAAAAATAGTTTATTGAGAGCAATTTCTTGTTTCATCAGCGTCCTGAGAAGATTTTGTATAGTAAGAACATTCAAAATGTCTTTTTGGAAACAATCTAATTTAAGATAATTTTATAACTCTAGGGAACAGGTAAAACTAGCTCTGAGTAACAGAAATTAAGCAGAGAGGGAAAAAACCCAAGATTGCTGCTGTCCACCTGTATGTAGAAGTCTGGTCAACTCAGGAAAATAATTATATATAATAGAATGTTCTCAGTGATAAAATTCAGATTAAATACCATGCACAGGCTGTAGGTCTGAATGGTTCCAAGTCTTTCCAGCTCTCAAAGTAAAACTCATTTATTTGATAAGAGCTTCCAATAGAACTGCTTTTTTACTTTCTGCTAGGTTCAGGAGAAAGAGAAAAGTGGGGAAAAAGCCACTCAAATGTTGTTAATTTTAATTTGTAAGATTAATGGCTGGTTTCCCCCAAAAAACATTTCCTAGGAACAGAATCTCCTGCTACGTAATGTATTATACTACATGCAGGGGCATGAAAAGCAGCAAATCACTGGGATATTGTTAAGCAGGGTGTGAAAGAAGTAAGAATCATAGTATAGAAATTAAATCTACTTGAAAGCTGATAGCAAAAAATGTTGAACTAAAATACTGCCTTGGAAAACTGAAACCTGGGACTGGAAAAAATCATCCAGATCATTGAACCTGGTTCCTTGCACTGGTGTACATTAATTGCCTCATCCAACTTTGGCCAGCTCATCACGGCAGCTCTAAACCAAGTGATTTGTCTATGGGCAGCTACTGTACACAGGGAGATGGGAAAATGCAGTGAGGAAGCAGCCTGAAATAAAAAGAGGTCTTGGAGTCCCAAGTTCCAAGAGCCAGAACTCCAAACAAATCCTCATCCACTGAAAGAAATCACAGCAACTTACAGATAAATCCAGGACATAAGGAAGGAAATGAAAGCAGTACAAATGTCAGATAGCCAGTGACACAAAAAGAAAAGGAGATAGCAAGAGTAGTATTCATGTCCATATTCCTGAAATAACCAATAATAACCCAGGAGAAAACCCCAACAGGCTATAGGAATACAGAATAAACCAATATCTTTAGTTACTGCTCAGTTCTCGCATCTCAGTGTTCAAAGCATTTTAATAATGCCTGAAATAGAGGAAAAACTAGCGCTGATTGTTACATATGATACAGTAAACATCTATATGTTCAATAAACAGAAATCTAAGTGCAGTAAATAGATATTTTATAAAGCAAAGCATATGACAGAGTGAATCAAACTGTAACTTTTATTTTGTTAGCTGTGGGGAAACCTCAATATAAAAAGAGGAAGGAGAAGAATAAGGAGAATATTCAACTTGTTTGAAAAGTGAGGTCTTTTTTACAAACATAACCAGGTAAAACTAAGTAAAATAAGAATACCTTTCCTGGAGGAATTCCAGTGTAACTGTACCTGAGGCTCTTTGTTCATTTTTGCATGAAAGAAAATAACAAGGTGAAAACCAGAAATTCTCAGTGCAACAAAAATTTCCATGTGAAATATTTTATTTTCAGGTGAGATGTTTTCTCTGAGCCAGTTCATCATTAAACATCACCCATGACTGCAGAACTTGCTGGAGGCTGTGGGTCAAGAGCCTTTTAGCCCAGCACTTGGCTGTAACCTGTGTCACACTGCTCTGCTGTGAGTGAGATGGCAGTGGAGGTTTCCTGTGTGAAATGCCTGCCTGTCTATACTGTTGTCTATATCTCTAATATGACTGTATGTATATATATATATAGAGAGAGAGATTTTAAACTGTACCATGTTCTATCTAAATTAAAATAAGGTATCCATAAGCAACTTATCATAAACGAAAAATTATTTGTTATCAGCTGAACAAGACTATCAGCTTTAGACTGCAATTTAATCTGTTTCGTATTCTCAAGAAAAATTTCTCTGAAGATATTTGAAAAAAACCTGAATTGTCTGAGCTATCACATTCTTGGATTCTTTCAACATCTTATATGGTCTTTCAAATTCTGTAGCTTTTTGTTATCCTTAAAGTTACTGTTATATTTAAAATGCCATTAAATCCAGGCAGTGTTTCCAAGTTAAGCCTTTTCTCTGTCTCAATTGTCCTCTCTTTAAAAATTAAGTTAATATCTTTCAAGTTATTAACATTGTCAATATTTTCCTTTTTGGAATAAAAGTATTATAATTTAAAAATTAGTAAAACTGTTATCGAAACATTCTGCCTCTTCCCAACTAGGTTCACAATGAAAAATGTGAAAAGCCAAATTGATCCATTAACACTTCAAAAGGTTAAGCAATGCCAACAATATATGTCACTTAGTCATTTCCCATTTATTAATTACAATGACAAAACCTCAACAGAGGATTAAAAAGAGGAAACTTTTGATTAACTAATAAAAGAAGATCTTTTAAAGGTCTTTGTTTCTTAATATTTTAATCTCTAATATTAATTTGTGCCAACCAAATTTCTCATTTTACTGAAAACAAAAAAAATTTTTTCAATGCAGCAACCTACAATCATCATTACACACAGACTAGTAGGCACAAAGAGAATGCTAAGGGAACCAGCTCTTCATGCTCAACTCTGCTGGGTGTGGCTGAGGTGAGTTAATTTTCTTCATGGCATCTTGCATGGTTCTGTCTTTGGGTTTTTGACCAAAGCAGTTATGATGATACAGGGATTTTGGCACTGGTTGGAAGGGTGAAAAAATGGTTGCTTTCAGCTGGGGTTAACCCAATTCATCAATTAATCCAGCCCACCACTTCATCTTACACTATTTTAGGGGTTTTTGTTTTTTAATTTTTTTGTTGTTGTTTTGTTTTTGTTTGTTTGTTTGTTTTTGGTTTTGGAGTGGGGTTTTTTTGGGTTTTTTTGGGGTTTTTTTTATGGATTTTTTAATGCACAACCTTCCATATAAAAGATCCATAAAATGCAATCTAAATTAAAGTCATGCTCTATCAGGGAATAGGCAAATGTGAACAAAAGGCAGAAATTCATAGAAAGCTAGTTCATACCATCAGAAATGCACATCCCAAGTTTTCAGTCAGAAGGATACATTTTCTGCATTACTAAAAAGCTCCCAAAAGTTAAGGTATGTCACAGCAATCCAGATTACAGTAGCAAAGATATAGATAGGAATGGCAGCCTTCATACAGAAGAGGAAAGATCACAAACTAAGCAACCCACAGATAATAGAATTTTCTGGTATTAGCACTAATAACCTGAGCTTTTCCCCCATCTTTTTCTTTATTCTCATTTATTTTTATGCAAATATATTTGAATGTGTACATGTTGAGTTGTTAGTTAGAATACTTTTGCAGTTTGAAGTTTTAGCATTTTCTGTTGTATGTGCAACTCTGCCATTTCATGAAAATTTTCCTATCTTTCCAAGCACATACTGACCTAGTTTTAGTGTCTGAAGGTCAATAGTAGCAATCAGGAATTACCTAACTCAACTTTACGATGCTAGGGAATGCTAAAATGTATTTTCTCTTTCTTTCCATTTGAAGTCCCATTATGAAATTTTATTTCCAATTTTTCCCTTTTTTTTAGCTTACTACAGTGTTCTATTTACATATAGGGTGCACTTAGCCCTCCTTAGATAATGATGACACTCAGAACACATACCTTTTATTCAGCAGACCTAGTACAGTAATATTTTCACTGTCTACAACTATGTGGAGGCATTCTGCATGCAGGCAGCTTTTTGTTCTTATTCATCTTTGTTCTACTCTCTCATTATCTAAAACAATGTTAGACAAGCAGTTTATTACCTCCACATTTCTGTAGCCTTCCTCAGAGGTCTCCTCATCTCATAACACTTATCTAACAACCAGTAGACAACTTCCACATGTTACCTGAACTATTAGGAACCAACTCATTCCATTTGCTTAGTTTAATAGCTAGAATACAGAATACCTTATTTATTTATTTGCCTGGTTTAAGGCATTTCACACAAATATCAGATTTGGCACTTAGTCAGACTCTGGGGACTATGCCTACAAATTAAGTAGCCAAGAGAGCCCCTTAACTGGGATTTGGCTTATTGAGATGAAATGTGGCCATTGGCAGCAGTCCAGATTCCTCACACTTTGAAAAATATTCGGTAAAAAGCAAACAAACAAACAAACAAACAAAAAACAAACCACCAAACAAAAACCAACCAAAACACAGTTTAGCTGGCTTTTAGCACATATGGAGAGAGCTCCAAGACAGCAAGAACAAGTCGTTGCTTTGGAATAGATTTCTGGTTCAACTAGGATTTGACTTTACTGTAAATGTAACTCTAGCGAATGTCCTTAAGGAACCTAGGGGAAAAAATGTTTACAGATAAACTTTTATATTTCTTTACCATCATTGCAAAATGCTGCATTTGTCAAACAGTGTACTGCTTCTTCCTCAGTAATTTGGAAAGGGTGGTAATGATTCATAAAACAAGCTGCTACTAATGCTCTGGAGGGCACAGACATGTTTTTGTATTAGTTGTGTAATTTCTTCTAGATGAAGTAGATAAGCCCTTAGCTTATATAGATACAAAATAGGATATTAAATATTAAAATTGCCAGTAATTTTGTAGCCTACTGTGGGCAATTAAACTGTGGTGCAGGTTTTAATGACTCTCTACCTTGATTTACTTACAGATGATAATTCTAGTAGATGAAAACAAATCTGGAAAAAATGGCTCCTTCAAATGAAAAAGTAGAACTCGATTTCTATGCTTGAACTTTTGTAAACCTCAGAAACATTTCAAAATGGCATTAGACTAAATATCTTAAAATTGGTCAGCATAAATTGTAGAATTTGGGGGTATTGCCTTTTATTTAGGTGTGGTTTTTTTGTGTGTTTTTTTTTTGTTTGTTTGGTTTTCCTAATCAGTGTGATACTAAGCAGCTCCAGTTTGAGCTACCACAGGGACTTTGTGAATGCTGTAATTTAGATATGTCACATCCTCATTCTCTTTCAGGTCTAGCCTAAATTTTTTATATGTATTGTACTTTTTGATGTCTAGAAAGTTCCCTTCCTGGCTTCAGACAAACTGAAAAGAAAAGAAAAAAGGAGTTTTCTCCTCCATTGGTTAGAATTCATCCAGCATACCTAGGCCACTCAACTTAGGAAATAAAAAATGTTTAATTTTTTTCCAGCAACATGCAACAACCATTTTGTTATTTACTGTTTCAGCAATATTTTAGAATAGTATAATTCACAAATAATTGTATATGTTGGTTTTGAGCTCTACTCCTGGACAAAAATAAATTTTGATGTAAAGAAGCTTTTTTTTTCATATATACAAACATCATTACTATATAGTCAAATGCATATGAATATTTAGATGTAAGAAGTTTATTTCATGAGCAAGAAAAGCTTTTTATAAGATTTTCACAAATATTTTATGATATTTGAGAGGACAAATACCACCTAGCAGGGAACAGGATGCAGGTCCAGGTCATCTCTTACCTTTTCATATAGTTCTGCCATCTGTTATAACATGAGGCACTTTTGCAGTGATATAATGATATCCATAAAGGGAGCTGTTCCCTTGTAACTACATAATTAGGAAAAGTACCACAGCTAATCAATATCATTATATTAACACACTATCAATGGGTAGTCAGTGTCTATTGAAGCATGAGTTTGCATTTAGATGTGGTTTTGAACATAGGTGAGTCAAGATAAGAGAAAAATGTTCCTATCTTTTCCTCAGCTATCCCTTGTTTCCTCAACAAAGACAGTCATGGAATCTGTTGGAAAGAAACCCTCATGTCTGGCTACCCCTTATTAAAATGTTGTAAGTGAAAAACCAGTGACACTGTGACTAAGATCAACAGTGATGGCTTTTATGTATAATTTTGACACAAGCACAGTTCAGCAGGCAGGTCGAAGGGAGCAGTTATCCCCCACAGAGGGCAGGGTGATGTTCAGGTTGTACCACCTCAGTCCAGCTCAGGTACAACCTGTGCAGAGTGTCTGGCCTTGGCTGGGCTGTGTGCTCATCCTCCAGCTGCTGATAAAGGTGAAACTTCTAAAGAATTATTTCGTTTCCTTCCAACTGCACAGGAAGTAGCTGTGGACCCTTGGTAACTGGGAATTAAAATTGCACCCAAGTATGGTATGAGTGGGGAATACACTTTTTGTGGGCAACTGTCAAAACAGCCCCCAAAAGAAACTACTTTATTCCATCTTCTTCGTGTTTTGACTGTGACCAACCCACAAGACTTTGAAAAGTAGCTGCTCTAGAAACTGTGTTCTCTTCTGTGTGGATTTTTTCTCTCTATATTATTGATCTTTTCTTTCAGGTTTCTCTGCATGTTTGTTGGTCTTTTGCCTTATATATTCTCTTTGACAGACTGTAGTGGTTTTCTTTCAGCACATTTATTTAGTTTGTTTTCTTCTGCCTTTCTGTCTGCTCTTCATCTCCAGTCTCCTGGAGATTCATAAGAGACTGATCACAGGAAAGTTTGACTCAAATTTTCCAGCATGCAACAGGTGAGGAGGTTCAAAATCAGTAAAAACTTACCTTCCCATTGGTATTTAGAAAACAAACTGAAGCAATTTAAGCAGACATGATCAGAAGAAAATCTTCTTAAAGTATCCTCTACTTAGATTGATAGATATGGCAAGTCTAGGAGTGTATAATGTTGATAAAATTAAACTGCATTAGGCTGTCCTGCTAAATAAATCAAACTCACACTCCCTTGATGTGGCATGATTTTAAAAAACAAAAAATACTCTTCACATGTTCTAAACATTCATTACTTCTTAAACCTGGCTTCTCTTTGTAAATATTTCCTTTCCTGGTGTTTTCTATGCTTTTGTAAAGGTTTCATTAAAAGAAATAAGCATACACACGTTAAAATCCTTCTATTCATATCCTTATTATAGCATTCGAGCTCTTTGTGGCACTGTGCCTAGTTTTTATTACCAAGACTAGGTTTTTGCAAATGAAACTCTTTCAATTAGTGTTTCAGGAAGCAATTAAATTGTCTAAAATATATTAATGAATACATTGAAATCTGGAAGAGTACCCTTTTTCTAATACTTCCATTATTAATGCACCATCTGTTTTGTTTTGTTCCCTCACTAGTGTACTGTTTCAGTAACCTCATGTCCACAGAAGACAGTATTCTCAAAAAGCAAAGCCAAGAAATTTAAGCTGCTAAGCAGTCTTAATTATATCGTATACATTCCAAATAATTTTACAGATACAATAATCAAGGATGACTTTTTTCCTCTCTCTTTTTTGAATGTTCTGTGCAGCAAAGTTCTCTGAATAACTGTGGGTTTGATCTCTGTTTTCTTGCAACAATAAAGACAATTAAATATTTGGCTTCAGTATCTGGGGTTATTTCTATAACAGTCAAAGAAACTAACTTTTGCACAAGGACATGTACAATAATGAGGAGTAGGGGCATTTGAGCTTTCATTAGAGAAAAAGCTACAGACATCAGATGTATTTTGGGCATTATTTGCGTACAGTACTTGAAAGAATTTGAGCTAATCGAGGCAGGGCCATGTGTATCACCATCTGTAGAGAGCATCCATAAAATATCCTGAGGTGATGACTTAAAAAGACACATGAAAATATTAATTCATTCAGGCTGCCAGAAGTATTTCTTTCTGTTTTAATGGCAGGAGTCATCTCATTTGACCTCAAACCAAGCTAAAGTATCAGACACTTTTGAATCTGTTCTAAAAGGCACAGATTGCTCCCTTACACACTGGTGGCTCTTTTGTGGGGTGAAACGAGGTGCAGGGTGAGACAATGACTGGATGCACTTACAGTGAGGGGCACAGCAGTCATCACCCTTTCACTTCAGGAATGAACAGGTAATTTCTAAGGATCAGGAGCAACTTTAATGTTTCCAGTCCCACAGTAGCTAACCTTGAATATGCATTTAGCTGTGGAGATCCTGAGGTACATTGCCTCATCTTTCCTGAACGTATTAGGAATGCAATTGTTTATAAAAAGAGAAGTTTGCAAAATCTCTCTCATGACAAATTTTTGTGGGTTCCCCCACAGTTTCTGCATAGAACACGGCTCATATCTGTTGTTCAGGATGAAGGCTCTTTCCATTAAAAGATGAGGCCAGTTAATGGTAGAGAGAATGTGGTGGAATTTCTTTGCAAAGAGTAACCTTAGACACCAAAAAAGACAAAATCTATGCAATTTCAGAGGGCCAGCCTCAGCGTGCATTTCAAAACCAAGCTTTCAGAAAGGCCAGAGGTGATGTGCATCAGGAAGGACTGGCAGTGAGGAATTTCAATTGGCACTTCTGATTTCTTGGGTTTACTGCCAAGGAAGGAATTTCTTATAATTTGCTATTTTTTTTTTTTTTTTGGTTGAAAGTCCCCCACCCTTCCCAGGAATAATGAAAGAAACGTAGATTATGTGTGAGGAGATAAAAGGAGCCCATTATCAGCATGAGGGTATTTTTTTATCAAAAATTTGTGACTGAAACAGTACAGCCAACTACAGAGTGCAAACCCTAAGTTCTCAGGTCCTGCAGGCTATACTCTATTTGTTACCATTTCACCATTTAAAAATTAGTTTGGGTGCATCCACCCGAGCTGCATTTAAGTCCAAGCCATCTGAGAAACCTCTGCTCTGTAGATTTGTAAGAAAAAACAAAAAAAAAATTGCATTTTTGTTCACTTTAAGGAGGCTTTTTTTTACCCGAATAGTGTGAAGGGATATAGTATAAAGGAGATTTTAGTCTTTAAATTTTAAACATTATATAAAAATTCAAATTAGTCTCTATTCTTCAAATTGTTGTCATTATGGAAAGGTCAGAGATGATGAATTGTTTGTTACTGCTGCAGATATAATGTACTGTACAGTTCTATTATTTGCTGTTGAAGAAAACATGATTTATTGTATAATGTCAGAAAATATTTGCTCCAGGCCTGCAGTATATGAAATATATAGCCTGTTTTCAGCCATGTTGCTTAAGGGAACTACTATACAATCCTCTGAGGCTAAAAAGGAGATCTCTCTAGTAGTCTAAATGATTATTTAGTGATTTAGCAGGAACAATATGTCTTCAAAATAATTTTCACTTCTACACATCAAATGGTCTAATTAATAGGAAAAAAAGCAATAAACAAAACATGCAATAAGTAGCATTTCAAAAGCTACTGACCTTTGCAGTTCTATATGCTGCAACCACAGTCAGTCAGAAAGGCAACAAAAATCTGTGGCTTCTAATCACTGATAGAAACAAGATTAAACACTAACATGTATTGAAAAAAAAATTCTATGTAGGAATAATTTATTCATCTTAGTTTTGCTTTTATTTTTTTCCTCTCCCCTATCAGAATGAAAATGCAGGAATTAAGAACAAAATAAAAACCAAATTTGTAATCTTTACTTTGATTGAAATTGTTTAGCTAGTTCTAATAACTTTAAAAGTACTGCATTTACTCAAAGTAAAAATCCAGAAGGTGAATTGTAATCACAAACTTGGAGAGTTTGAAAGAATGTGGAAGGTTTTTTAAAGAAATTAAGTCTAACCACTTTTCTGCAAATGTACTCGGTTCCAGAAAATCAGCCCTTTCTAGCAAATAAAGTTTGTCAAAAATCTTCTAACCTGCTTCAGTTTTTTTCTGATCTGTAATACCATAATTTCTTTTCAAATAATCAGTGTTTTAGCAATGAACATTTTGAAAAATAGTGTCGCAGTCCAGCCGGTGTCACAATACTTATTTTGAGCAACAGGACACACGGCCCTTTTGAAAATGGACAATTTTTCATGAGGGTCTTTGAAACAGGTTTCAAGGCTTCAGTCTCTACTGCTAAATTCACCTTTGTACATGAAAAACAAAACAGAGTTATAATTACCTCAAGGCACTTATTTTCAAAGAGTATCTGGTGCATTATATCTGCTCAACAGGAGAGTCTCAAAGAGTGTGGGGAGACGGTGTGAAAAGAAATGTAAGGAACACAAGAAGCTGGGAAAACTGGCATGTGCATGAACACACGCCGAGAAAGGCAAAGAGACATCTTTCCTAGGGTGTCTTTCGAGAATTATGACATCAAATTCTAAAGCACTTTACAAAAATGTGGCAAATTCATCTCAGCTGGTAGTTCTGTTAATGTCAGTGGAGTTACAGTGGGAATGAATTTGTTCCAATGAGAGCATCACGAGGAGTACACTACTGTTAGACTGTTACATTGGTTATTAACTGGCTTTCCTTTCAGTGCTAAAGAGTATAGATGGAGCTTCATGGATCTATTTTTAAACTATGTAAAGTATTTGCTGCGCGGATCAAAGAAATATGAAACCAAACTTACCATGGCACAGACTGGTGGAAAAATGGGCTAGACTGAAAGAAATGTCTTTGAAATATTCTATGGACCCAGCATGAAGCCTGGTTAAAGTTGCATAGCTTTCCTTTTGAAAGGTCACGTTCAAAATTGGCTTACACTTTGTGAAAGGGTTACTTTTCAAGCTGAAATTGTTCATAGTTATTCTCAGTGAGACACTTTTTTTTAAGATAATGAGCAAAAAAGGGGAAGTGATTTTTAAATTTTACTTTTGATTAATTGCCTTCACTGCATACGAGAGCAGAGATTGAGCAGCTGGTGTGTATCAGTATCAAGAAGGTGAAAAATGTAGTTCAAGCAGATGAGAAACCTGTCTCCCTGAGTGCAGAGAATGACTTGGGAAGCTCTAAATGGATTAGGGACAATATTGGGACTGAAGAAGGGAAGAATGGTGACTAAACCTGTGAACTTATTTCTAAATTTTAAGGTTTTTTCACCCCCAAATGCTCTTGGCATCCCATTTTTAGTCTTTCCTTTGTGGATTTTCACTCTTGGAGATATCTGAGCAATAGTCTATGGTGAGCAGTGAGCAGGAAAAGTGGTCCCAGGCTGAATGGGGCAAAACAAGGCCCATTTATGCTTTGTCTGCCCTCAAGATCAGACTTGCACAAAATAACCCTATGGCTATGCACAGAGAAAGGTCACCTTGGTCCTGCTTGGGTAGCTCTGTGTCTGACATGTCAGTGGTAAATATTGGGCACAGCCCTGGCTAAGAGTGCTGAGCTAATACATGAGGTAAAAACTTCCCTGAACATCTGCCTCCCCTGAAGGCAGTGTGGGTTTCCAAGGTGGGCTCCAGATCAGGCATGTGGTGGAAAGCACAGAGCTAGTGAGGGTCACACAGCCTGGGCCAGATGCTGAGGTGTCATTCGTGCAGGGGTGCATTTAGCTAGAAATGAATTTAGGAAAGGACCTTCTCCTCTAGGTCAGTGAAGGTTATCTGATGGACAGTCTCTAGGGGACAGCTGAGGCTGTCCTAGTGACAGTCAGGATCTCAGCCATGGTTTGTATACTGACATGATGGAGGTGCTTTGTCAGCAGCTTTAGCACAAAGAGAGGAGAATGGTGCTGCATCAGATACTGTCCCAGCCCTCCATCAGTCCAGAGATTTTTCCTCCTTCCCTCTATGACTTCCCCCTTCCCTAACCCTGGAGACACAGTTGCCCTCTCTTTCCTCATGCTGCTCCAGCAACAGCTGGAAACACCACTTGCTTGTCTCCTGGAAGAGGAGCAGGAGATTGTCTCTATTGATTAGACACATGCCTCTTTCATGGCTTTATCTTGAATGAACCATCTTATTCACCTACCCGTGCAGACACAATCTCAGGCTCACCTCTCTCCTTCCTCTCCTGTTTAGCTCTGTCCTGAATTGGCTGAGAAGGAGCCCTGATTTCTGTTCCATACATCTGAGAGGAGAAGCAATCCTCCCCAGCTGCCTCCTCAGCAGTGCCCATTCTGGCACTCAGCCCCCTCCTTGCTGCAGCCTTTTTGTGTGCAATGAGATGCAGCAGTAAACAAAGAATGCGCTTTGTCTGTTCAAACTTGCTAATGACCAGCCAGTCAATACTACCCTACTCATTTATTAGAAACTGAGAAAATTCCTGTTACCTTTTGAGACCTGACTACTGCAGGTGGTTGGGTTTGTTTGTTTAGTATATAAGAAGCTATTGATCAGAATATTTAGCCAAAAGTTAGAAAGCTTATTGTGAAGTGTTTCTGAGATGTGTGGTTTTACTGGGCTAATCTAAAACAAAAATTATTAAAGTCAAGTCAATAATATGGATTGCTCCCTTCCTTAACATCTTGCTCAAAGAAATACAAATGAATTTATTTATATCCATTTGTAATATAGATTTCTGCATCCATCTCCAATATACTAATAGTTATTCTTGTGGGAGTTCAACTGTTGGGCTTTTCCTTGTCATATTTCTTGTCATTAAAATTTTTGAATACTTTTGTTACATAATTTTGTGTGTACGTCCTGTGAAACAGCTTAATAAAATCGGTGTTTAAGGCTCTTCCATAGCTTTGAAAAACGTTTAGAAGGAAGATATATTATGGGCTTTTGAATCACTAAGCTTGGGGAATATATTTTCATATTTCACATCAATATTCCCCCTTTCACTATATATCAAAAACTGATTTCCTCCCCTATGGATTTCCAGTTTCCTATGCAAACATGTTTTTCTGCATTAGACCTTCACACTTTATAAATCAAACCCTACTTGTACATTGTGTTTTGTTTGTGACTACAAGCAGGAACCCTGTGCTTCCTTTCTCCAAGTGAAGTAATCTGTACTTTGGTAATTTTATTGACTTCAATGTATGCATTTTTTGTTTGAATAAGCCAATGGCAACTTGCATTTCTATTAGCACTCAGTTATAAAGCACTCCAAATACATTATGAAAACTTTGAAGGAACAGAAATGAAAGATCATTTGCAAGGAGAACATATACAAAAGGTCACATTTGATACTTAGATAGGATTGATGCTTCCCTGCATACCAGCTGCTCCTCTTCTGAGCCATGCAGCTGTATTGATAAGACACACTTATCTTTCTTGATGGTAAAAATGTCCTACTTTCTAGAATCAGTCAAGTACTACAAAAACCAGTGGGATCTCCCCAGAGGCATGTCCTAGTGTCTAGTTGTTCATATTTGTGTTTTTCAGCTGTCTCACACAAGCATAGCATCCACATTCAGGCACATTCATCACTTCAGCATTAGGAGTCTTATCACTTGCTGTCATAAGGTGATCCACTGACAGATACTCTGGCATTTTCATCACCCTCAGTACTGCTTCCATTATATCTTGTATAGGTTCTCTGAAGGGAGATGACAAGCACATGTGGAGACAAATTCTTTGAAACACCAAGTGAATCCCAGACTTTCTTTTCAAGGACTATTGAATATTTCTAGTTTATTTGAAAATGGGTTGTGCTTTCTGAAGAATTTGAGTTTATTTTGGGAGGGGGTAGATTGTAGTAGTGGTGAAGGTTCTTATCCATATGTATAAAGTAATTATGATCCTTTCAGAGAATTTTAATTCTACACACGATATTTATTCACAACTCATGAATCTCAAGGAACTCTTAAACATATGCAATAAATTTCACACATGCATCCATTTTTTATGTAATTAAAACACATCACAGAAAGCTGAAGGATGTGTCCAAGGTCCTACCAAAAACAAGAAAGCCTCTTTCAGAAGACCAATCGTACTTTATATGATATTGCTAATAAATTTATCCTTTTTTTTCCTCAGAGTACCAACAGCCAGTCTACAGTGGTTTGATGGGGCAAACTCTACAAAATAATAATGTGGCATTAGAAAGGCTACTTCTATCTTCTTTATAATAACCTTTCTTGCTCAAAACTAGCTGAAGAAAAAAATACTGTTATTTGCCTTTATTTTTTTTTTAGTAGCTTGAACTATTTGCAGTATAGCCATTATTTTCCTCTACTGAATGGAGGGCATAGAAAAGCATATTTATTGTACTTTCTGTCCTAAGTTAATCACAGGGTTTGAGGTTTAATATCTCAGCACTTCACAAGTCTCATGTTTACAACATCTGCGAGGTAATGAAGTTATAGATGGTATTGCATGATTTTTTTCAAGGCTGAAAGAGTTTAGCAATTCCTTGAAATTCTACAGCATACATCTTAATGCAGACAAATCCTTCCATCATGTACTAGAGCAACATCAATTATGTCTGTGGAAATAGTCTCTGAAAATCAGAATATACCATATTATGTATATGTTTCTGTAGGAGTGAATCTGGTACCTGATTTGTTCATAAACTACCATAATCATCCCACATCCTCCATAGTGTTGAAAGGGTGGTTGTTTTAATGCTCATTGCTCTTGCCCCTCAGTGTGAGGATGTTTGGTGAAGACAATCTTCAGGCAGTATAAGACAGCAATGTCAACACCTGTGTGCCAAGCCAGCATATGAAAAAGTGCAGAAAGAACAATGTTCACAAGCTGTGAACAGGAAAGCAGCTATTTGGGTGGAGGTGTAAACCATGTCTTTTCTAATTAGGTTAGAGTCAAATGGTTTGCAGAGGTCCCAAGACTGCTTTTGTACTTATAGCTGGTCACTGACATTGTGTATGGAATGTATGACAGTGTTTTTACTTCAGACTGGGGTATATGAAAATAGTTTATGCAGATGAGCATTTCTGTAGATATTGTTTCAGACTTCAAACATGGAAAAAATAAAGTCCTGGGATCAGAGGATAAAAAAATTCTTTGTCCTTTTCCTATTAAAAAGCCTGGATATTTTAACATATGTTGTGTATATACAAAGATATTTTTATCTAATTTTTGGGGCAGGGAGGGTTGTTTGCTTTCATCTGGACTTTGGCTTTATGAGTTTTCATACTGTTGCTGTTCATTATTTTGAAGAATGGTGGAAATAAACACTTTCAGACAATTCATGGAGATCATAACCAAGGCTTCTGTATGTTCCTTCCCCATTTCTTTTCTCAAAGACTCAACAGGATAGGCAAAAACCCAGCTTCTGAAATTTAGATTTATCACCAAGATGCCTGATCAATATATCCTTGATCTCAGCAGGAGTCTCCCACTGAGACTTGAACTAGGTGCAGATTTATTTAGAACAAAGCAGCCAGCATGTGGCTGTTCCCAGATGACTTTCTGAGCACTGCGCATTTGTGGGCATTAGCTTAGGGGCTACCTTCAAGATCTCTTTCCCCATTGTTATTTCAATGTATCAAGGCATAAGATCAAGGCAGTCCAGATATGTCAGATTATATATTCTCCTTTCATTGTAGTGTCTTGTTTTTCTAGTACCTTTTCTGGGCTAGTTGCATCTGCTCATTTGTTTGGTCTTATGTAGGTTTGTTCTAATGTTTGAATTGACTCAGCAACACACACCTATTCAAAAGACTGTTTTGTGAGTAAGAATGTTAACCTGAATAAAACCACCAAATATTCCAAGTAAAATTTGCCCTTTTAAATTATAGCCTCTCGGGTAGACCTGTAAAGTATATATAAATTTTTTATGTTCACAACAATGAGAAGCTTGTTCATGAATTCTATTAGTACTGTTGCTCTATTGTACTTAGGGAAAAAAATGCAGATTCCAGTCTTTAGCATAACCAAATTATACAAGTCTAGTGAGCAGTGATATAAATAACAGCACTGATGTCTTCAAGGATCAACTGATGTCTGCTAGACTTGACAGGTTCTAGTAATTGGAGAACCTGTGATTGACTTAGCAATGCTTGTGCTGCTGCATAATACTGTAGAAAGAAACTTTATCTGTGTCTGTGTTGAGGAGTAGGAGAGTCTAACAAAAAAGATCAGAAATTATTTTAATTTATTAATCTCAAATGTCAGAACCAGAGACTTTAATTGCTCTTTTTAAGATCCATTTATTATTATTGACTTTTCTTTCCATATTTCCAAAATTCGTAATTAAATTAAAAAAGATAATTCATTTTCTACTGATAGTTGCTTCTCTGCGCATCATTCAATAACTGATGGGTACTTTTGGAGGTGTAGTGCTCTATGGGACCCAAAAAGTTTACACAGCACATGGATAACTGCTGCGATGCTTTTGCATCCCTAGAGAACTTTTTCTGTAAACTCTTAGAATTACTATACAGCCATGGTTCAGAGTGTTTGTCACAAAGCAGCATTTAAAGGACTCATTTGACTTTATAATGTCTAATTTGTGCATGTTTTTATTAGAAGGAGAGAGTTTGAAATGAGCACAAGGGCAAAATAAGATATAAATTAGGACAGTGACTACTCATAATACTCTGAAATTCCCCTTACTCTTCCATATTTTTCTGACACATCATCTCTCCCAGATGCAGTGAGAGTGAAGCACCAGCTATGTGTGTCAGCAACAGTGTCTTAAAATCCTGTTAAATGTTCTGAAATAGGGAACTTTTTGTGTTCATAACTTGCAGAGTAGTGGAGGAGAGCCATGTGACCCCCTTCTGTCTGCTGCTCCTCTGACACTAATTTCAATCTGCTGACTGATTGGCAAGTGGCAAAGGAGTTAGCAAGAGCTCTTTAGCTGTGGGATCTGAGACAAGGTTGTTTAATAGTGGTGAGCTCTAAAAATGTACTTCAACCTTCTGGGAGGGTTTGCCTTGAATATTCATTTCAGTCCTTTACATTTATTGTTGGAGGTTTTCAGAAACAGATTATGCACAAATGTATTGAGAATCAAGGAATCATAGAACTGTGTGGGTTGGAAGGGATGGTCATCTAGTTCAAGTCCTTTGCCATGCATACAGACAGCTTCAATCTGACCAGGTTGCTCAAATTCTCCTCTCAAGGCTGAACAGCCCCAATTCTCTCAGCCTGTCATCATAGAGAGACACTCCATCCCTCTGATCATCTTCATGGCCTCCTTGGAACACTCTCCAACAGGTCTATGTCCTTCTGAGGTTGTGGGCTCCAGAGCTGGATGCAGCACTCCAGGAGGGACCTGATGAGAGCAGAGCAGAGGAGCAGAATCCCCTCCCTCAGCCTGTTGGCCACACAGCTTTTGATGCAGCCCAGGACACAGCTGGCTTTCTGGGCTGCAAGTGGACATTGCCAGGTCCTGTTGACCATCTACACACCCCCAAATCCTTCTCCTCAGGGCTGCTCTCACTCCATTCACTGCCCAGACTGTTTTTGTGTTTGGGATCATCCTGACCCAGGTGCAGGATTTGTGCTTGGCCTTACTGAACTTCATGAGGTTCCCACAGTCCCACGTCTCCTGCCTGTCCAGGTCCCTGAGGATGGCATCCCTTCCCTCCAGCTGTCACCTGCACCACACAGCTCAGTGTCACCAGCAAACCTGCTCAGGGTGCCTCAGTCCCTCTGTCCATGTCACTGACAAGGGTGTGGAACAGGGTCCCAGCACAGACCCCTGGGGATGACATTCCTCACTGTCCCCACTTGGACATTGAGCCATTGGCCACAACCCTTTGGGTGCCACAGTCCAGCCATTTCCTCATTCACGGAGTGCTCTGTCTGTCAAATCCAACTGTCTTCAGTTCAGAGACAAGGATCTTGTGTGGGACAGTGTCAAATGCTTTGCACAAATTCAGGTACATGGTGTTCTTCCCTCACCCATCAGTGCAATCCCTTCACAGAAGGCCATGGCATTAACCAGGTGTGACTTGTCCCCAGCTGGGCCTTGTTGGCTGCCATTAGTCACTGCCTCATTGCACATGGGCCTTAGCAAGGCTACCTGGAGGATGTGTTCCATGACCCTGCTCCATGATCTTGCTGGCTGTGAAGGTGAGATTGTCTGGCCTGTATTTCCAGGGTTTGTTTAAGCATAGCAAAGCCTGTTTCTGAGAGCATAGTCATAATAAGTGATGTCTACATGTGCCTTCCACACTTAATTTAGTTTGTCACCAGGTTTGTGATGATACACAGACCTAAACCACAAGGTTTTGTAAAAATGCAAAAAGTAATGATGCTTTTGGGCTAAAGGATAGAGAATAAATCAGTTCTTATGGTCCCACTGCATGGTGTAAAATCAGGTTTTGTAAATAATATACCTACTAATGGATGGAAGCCTTTCATCTGGGCTTGCTGGACCTAGATAAAATGTGTTCCTTCTTTTTAACTCCTTAATTAGCAAGCACATGTCTAGATTTTGGTATCTTTATCTCCTGGTGTGTTCTGACCAGACAAAAATTATCTTTTTACAGATTCATTTCTGAATTAACATTTTCATTATACAGGAGACCAAACCATTTTGGCCATGCTCTCTTGCTGCTTTAGCTGCTTCTCACACCATAAATTTTGGGTGGAGAGGCTCACGTTCAATTTTACATACTACTCAGTAACTACATCTTCTCCCAGGAAGGGCCACTACAATGTCATTTATATGCCCACAGCTCAGGTTTTGTATTTGCAGAGCACAATATATTATTTTAATTATTTTCCTTTCTTGGTGTTTTGGGACATTTTTTAGTTGGTTTTTTTTTTTTTTTTTAAATAAACCATGCAATAGGTTACTCAACAAATCACTTCATACATCCAATGTTATCTCAAAAGTATAAAATTATGAACTGGAGACAACAAGAGAGAGAAGAGAGGACTCTTCTTCATAGGATTTTGCTGACTTATTTTTAACTTTGTAGAATGACCATCTACCATGCCAACAGATGCTTTAGAGGGGAATATAATAATAAAAATCACTGTTAACATAATTCAGCTATATCTCATTATTGTGAGCACTAAAAATAAGAGGCTACCAAAGAAAGCCAGGTTATATTGATTTATGGCTGTCCTCATTCAACAGAACTCTCCTTTGAGAAAGCACTCAGGCAAAATTAAATTGCTTAAGTATTTATGCAAAAGAAGAAATACCTGAAAGAGATAAAGCAGTTGTTTTCAATGTGTCTTTTTCTGCTACAGTTTTTGAATGATTACCCTAATTGGAACTGTTAACAGTAGAATGAGATGCCAGCTGTTGCAGAAGGGTATAATGGAAAAGGCTTTGTAAAAGAAGTCTGCAAGATCAAACCTTTTGAGGGAAAAATTATAATTTATCTGATGAGTCTCCAGTTTGGCTGAACTAAAAATACAAAGAGATGAATGTTTTGGTTTGGGGTTTTTTAGCTGTTGTTGCTGTTGTTGGGTTTGTTTCTTTCTTCCTATTATTCATTTGTAATACGTTTTGACTTGCAGGAAAAACAAACCTGTGTTTTTTGCAGAACAAGAGCTCCATGGGGGACACTGCAAGAAGTGACTCACAGAGTGTGATATGTTTGTCCATCCTGAAGGTGAATATGCAAATACCTGTTCCCACAGCAGCCAGAGGAATAGCAAGGCTGCCTGTCTGTGGCCCCTTTTATGTCAGCACAGGACAAAACTATTTCAGGAAACTCTCATCGGGTGTAAACATTTTTCTCACACTTTCCTTGCCTTCTTGCTATGAATGTGAATGCTGTATGTCCTCCCTTAGGCTCCCTGAAGGCATCATGAGTGTAGCAGTCTATTTTACTTCCTTTTTCTGTGTTTGCAGAGTGTGATGCCACCAAGCCAAATGAAGGGAGAAAGAGTGGGGTGAGAAAAGCCAAGGAATACCAGCGAAATGAAGAAGCACTTTACAGAGCAAAAAAAAAGCCAAATAAAATCTGTGCAGACACAATTAGTCTTCCCGTAGTATTACTCATGTTCCAATATATCCAAGGATGATACAGGGACTGCTGAAGGTTGAAGAAAAGTCTGTTGGTTATTCTTTTCATAGTGTCTCTTGGGAAGAAATGGCCTGATACCACGCCTCTTTCACTCAAAACTCAGTTGCAACAGCATTCTCTGTCTAAAAGCAGAAGACTAAACCTTGACAGACATTCCTACTGTGGCTAAGGCAGTAACACTGATGAAACTATGAGGTCCAGATACATCTGAAAGTGCTGAAGGTGAAATAAACCCCTTCTCTAGCATCCTTATTTCTGAAATACTGTGGTACTTGACCAGTTCTTTATGGACTACCCTTTGTCTAAAAATCATCATAAATATATTGAAAACTATAGAATATTTACAAATTGCACTTTGAATTAACACCTTCTTTTGGTAGCCAGTTACTGGTGAGGGTCATGCTAGTTTTTGAAGAAAAAAAAGACAAGACATATCAAGAGATAACTGAACACACTTTGTGTTTTATTTCTATTTAAAATATTTGGCAGAATCATCTAACACCATTTTGGGGACCCTCAGATACCTGAAAGCCCTTTGGGGCTGGCATATACACTGCATAGTCTACATGAAACATATGCCTTCTGGAGACAGCTAGAGACACCACAGGACATTGGGAACGGTAGCTGTCCACTGTCCCACACAACATCCCTGTCACTAAAGGGAGAGACATGGATTGACAGATGCACCACTCAGTGGATAAGGAATGGGTTGGATAAACTTTAAACACTTAAAAGAGTTAAAGCCTTTTTGGAAGTCCTTTTTGGTGCCCTGACCTCCAGATGCCTTCCATAAACATTTAGCTCTCTTTCAGTACCTGTTTTGTCACTTCCATCTCCTGTTACAAGACTCAGAGCTACTGGCTTAATAGGAGCCACATGTGGCTATCTGCATGCTGGTGCTTTGGCTTCAAACTGAGCTCCCAAGTTGAATGGTGTCAAGCTTAATGGCAAACACTGGCTCCTGAAGGTAGGTTTCTATACCTTACACCTTATTTCAAACACCTATGAATGTTTGAACAGTATGCATGTAAAGGGAATGAGACTAGATGCTCCTGAAGCAGTTGAGAAGACTGTCAGGTAGCCATTAGCTCATGCTCACTCTTTTCTATTGTTATAAATTGAAAGATTCACGTTTAAACTTGGTGTATGTAAAAACTATGCAATACAGTTGCGTGTGGAATATTTAGTTTTATTTTATAGGGTGGGGTTTTTTTTTAATTAAATTTAGATTTGGTTTTGGCAAATCAAATATAATGTGTATCTTTCATACCCATTGTGAAGGAAATTTCACTCCTAGCTTACCTTAAGAACAAAATAAATGGCTACATAGAACCCAAATTAAATGTGTGACACAGAAACCATCTTCTTTCCTAATTGTACAGACTCACAGGAAGAGGTTCCACATGTCAGAAATGCTGCCTATTCAGCTAAGCCAAAGAAGATGGTGAAATTTGCAACACACTAAGAGTAAAGGGACTTACCATGATGCCAGATATATCAGTTTTCTTAAGAATCCATTGCTTTCAATGGTTTTAAAACATACTTCTAGCAATCCATTCTGCACAGCACAACTCAGCAAGTAAGTCTGAGCAGAGAGCATGTGTTTTTTATTTTTTTTTAATTTTTAATTTCCCTGTATTGTGATCAGAACGAGTAATTTTTATCCTCATCCGATGCAGAGTGGGTAGGGACATGTAATGTTTTCTTATTTTATTGCTTGCAGATATTTTTTTTCCGTTTTAAACTATTCAACCTCACTAGTTTGTAGTCTTTCGTATTTAAAGATCTATGAAAATATTTCAGTCAAGATATTTCCCACTATGCTAAATGCCAGATAATGGTTATGACTACTGTCTCTAAAGACCCTTGCAGGTTCAGGTGCAAGTTATGCAGATTTTCTGCACACACCAAGTTATAGACAGGACTGCTGACAATGACTATTAGTAAGGTTCTTTGGCAGTTTCCATCTAAAGATTTTGTTCACAGAATCTGGCTGAAAACTTTGCCAAAATTAAACTAGTTTAAATGAAGTGAATATATTTAGTCACCAAAATTCCACTAGTTTAAGTGAAATTAATGCATTTAGTTGCTCTGGAATTGAGCCAGAATAAGAGTAGATACAAGATACGCTGCTTTTTTTTTTTTTTTTTGCTTATTTGGAAAAAATGTTTGTGACCTTTTTAGCAATTAAAAAAAATAAAACTTTGCTAATCTAGTGTTTCCATCCAGCACTTACTCTTTTTGCAGTGATTGTGAGACTAGAACTGCATCTTCTACCTCCACAACAGAAATCCAAAAGTCAGCAATCAGCCTGGGGGGAAAAAAATGAGTGTTCACCACAGACATACTGAAGCTTCCCTACAAATAACTCTGATGGCTCTGTGCACATTGAGGGAGTAAAGGATTCACTGAAATTATGGCAATTTTCCCTCTAAAGTCATCCAGAGGAAATGGCTGCAGGGTTATTGTGTCTTATGAGTCTACAATGATTCTTCAGCTGCACAAACTAGAAAACACTAAGAACAGCAGCAAAACAGCAGCAAAAGTATAATAAGGCAAAGAGAGTAGACTGAGACAAAGAGTCAGTCTGGAGACACTATGATTAGAGGATTCCGCCTTGATAAGAGGAAGACAGATATAGCAACAGTGGAGATAACATACAAGACCAGAGAATGTGATATAAAAGTAAAAGAAAGGATAAAGAGAGATTGGTTGAGAGGAAGTGAAACTGGCCAGGGAAATAAGACATAAAACATGGAATAGGTGTATGGGGACAGGTCTGGATGTTGCTGGGTTGTAGCTCAAAAGCAAATATCTCCCGAAGAAGATGACAAACTACCATTGCAGAACTGATCACTCAAAAGTTAGGGATGCTAGGATTCATTTTGCTTAACTGAAACAGAAACGTACAGTAAAACACAAAATTTTTTAAAAAGAAATCAATCAGCACTTTTTTTTAATGGCTTTCAAAAACTTATTCAATGCTTCCTCTTCCTGACTGGCAGTAGAATAGGAATAGTACTATATCTTCCCCCATAGGAATATCAAGAACAGTTAACATTTTCAGTTCTTAAATACTACAGGGGCATGTGTAAAAGATAAATGAGGAAATTGTTCACTCTGTCCCTAGAGAGCAGATTTCATGCTCCATATTTATTTCATTGGATCCAGAACCCTTGATGTTTCTGAAAATCTCACTGATTATGATATCTTTAGAAGTATAAATACCATGGAATTTTCCAGATAGATCTTTGTGCAAACACCTAAACTCATATTTGAGTTTCTTTAACAAGGCAACCAGCTTCTGCACATCAGCACAAAGCAAAGAGACCAGTGGGGACTCACATGAGAGTAAAAGATGGTACCAAAATAGCAATATGAATTCACCCTCAGTACCACACATAAGAAGGACCTTGCAGTTTCTTATGCTGCTGTGGTGATAAATGCAGGCTGAGGCACCTAAATAAAAAATCTTGTAAGATAAACATTTTAGGGGGATGTAACATAATTTCCCCACTAGCATCAGTGAATAAGAAATTAACAGTCTGAGAACAGAGACAAAGCTGCATATTTCATCTGCTAATGGAGGTTCTTTTTCTGCACTCATTAACACAGCTGAATGACACATAGAGGATTTCATCATCAATCGTTTGTGAATAATCTTCATACTCACTCTCCAATTTGCTGAAGAATTACTTTGAAAGAAAAGAATTGAATTACTATTATTAATGAAAGTTGTTACTAAAAAAAAAAAAAA
>VXBI01011004.1:71686-95914 GCA_013397375.1 Toxostoma redivivum
AAAAGAAAAAATCAATTCCTCACCATATTAGACATAAAGAACTAGCATGAAAGCTGTATTTATCCAGAGAGTCACAAATCGGGAAGTTGGATATTATGCAACAGGTGAATAAACAAAGAAAAAGGTACAGAAGGCAACAAGAAGGGTTTGAAAGAATGTTAGCAGCAAATACAGATGTGACTGTGTAGTATTCAAATAACTGCAAACAACAAACACCTTTGAGAATTTTGCAATTTCCTCATAATTAATGGAAAGAGGGAGGAGGGATGTGATATAAAGATTATCCAAGTCAATCCTACTTGCCATTTTCTGGTGAGAAAAAAAATAATTAATTTGCAGCAAACACAGCTGAATTCATGTCATACTCTTCTTATTTTGGCACAATTTGTGATGCCTAGTGCCAGAAGAGATCAGCAGGCCATTGAGTCTAATCTCCAGCCTACCACATGCCAGCTAACTTCCCTCAGTTACCCTTGTACTGAGTCCACAATCTCACTTTTGGCAAATTATAACTTCAGGAAAGTATCCTGTCATAATTTGAAGACTTCAAGGAACATAGTCTTCATCAATTCCCTTGGTGATTTTTCACATTAGTTAACAAGAGAGATTTACCACCTAACATCTAAACTGAATTTGTGAACTCTTTGCTTTCACCTTGCTCATTCTTCTTCCACTTTTAAAGTTACTTTGAAGTACAAGGTACTTTCTATCTATTGAAAGTATTTCTGCTCTGTAATTACATCTATCTTTGGTCATGGTTCCAATAAACTAGATTGGGAAAAAAATCTTTTGTATATTCTCTAATTAAAAAATAGATAGTTAGCTGTTTCTGCCATCTCAGCAATTTTTCAATATCCCTTTTAAAGTAGAGGATAGGGCAGGATTCATCTCCAGCTAAATATATGTGACTTGACTCATTTTTATAAAGATCTAGCACTATTAGTGATATCCACAGGCATATAAGACATAACACACTGCAGGAAGAGGACTTTCAAAAGATCTATGACCCTTCTGACAAGAAATAAGGGTCCAAGTATGTTATCCTAGAGCATCACAAATGGCAATAGACATTAAAATCAAGGCAAAGGGATTATCTCACAAGTTCCAGACTTATTCAACTTAATTTCATAATCTCACATGCACATGTAAAAAACATCTTACATGTGCACATGTATTTCACATGCATTTTTAAACTCCCTTCAAAATCAATAACAATCTGGTCAAGGTAGTCAGCAGCACTTAGAGAAAAAGTTAATTGAAAATAGATGAGATTAATCACTGCTTAGATAATGACTACTGAATAGGGTTTCAAACGAATAGTTCACAGATATTTACTGCCACTTAAGACATCCTAGGGTGTCTTCCTTGGCCTCCAGCTGCCAT
This sequence comes from Toxostoma redivivum, assembly GCA_013397375.1. Lineage (NCBI taxonomy): Eukaryota > Metazoa > Chordata > Aves > Passeriformes > Mimidae > Toxostoma > Toxostoma redivivum. Next base: position 73,070 of record VXBI01011004.1, read on the forward strand.
CGCAGGCAGGAAAGAAACCACTACTATCCTGCATCAGCTGTGTTTGGATCTCTTGGATATCCACAGGCATCTCAAGTAGTACAAGACAAATACATTTCATCAATCGATTGAGGTCTTTTCTGGGAGTACAAAACCAGAGCTATACTCCAGTTCTGGTAAGGTTTGTACTAGACACATCTCTGAGCACATCCCTTATGGAATTGCTTCTACTCACACTCTAGAAATTACTGGAGCTTTTTGTGCCACAGTATCCCACTGGGATAAAAATGCTTATTTCCTATAGTCCTAAGAGCCTTTCAGGTTATGGATGGATACTACCTCAACTTTCAGTTGGACCAGGTTCCCTTTATAGCCCGTGGAGAGAAATTAGCATTTCCACAGCATGAGTCATCCGGGCCGTTTAGAGGTCCACCTTGAGATGAGATGAATTTTAGGAAAGAAGTCCTTGTTTCTTCAAAGGAAAAAGAGAAAATAGATTATTATCTCAGATCTAAATATCAAAGCTGTAGACATCTAATATCTTTTATGATTAATACCACCTTTACTGTCCAAAATATAGTCTCTCCATACAGAATTAAACACATATCTGTAAAACTGTAAAGTCACTGCTATACTTCTCCACAACTCTAATTGTTGGGTCTCTAATTTCTTTCAGGGCTGTATCATCTTTTGACAGTGAACAATTTATTGGATGAAAAGTACCCAAATACTACACTGGAGAGGAATTCAGGATGCCAGTTCTTCCAGAGGACCAGGAAGAAGGAAAGAAACCTCTGTTTATACCATTCAAAAGCAGCTGGTTTTCCTCCATGCTGCAAGCATATATGTCTGACCCTGAAGAGTGATTTTTCCAAAGTCTGGCAATCATATCTGCAGTACTGAAAAATCCCAAAGAATTTCCAATATAGAAATTTTCCTTTTACTTGAAAATTTTACTTTTTACTCCCACCACTTTGCTGTAGATTGCTTAGGTTAAAAGCAGTGGTGAACAGCAGCATTGCTCTCTGACACTTGAAAGGCTGTTTTGCCTTTAGCATACATCTGTAATCCTCATTAATGTCAGTGGAAGTCATGGATGCAAAACTGGACATTTTGGAAGGCACCACTGGGGCCAGTCTTCAAAGGGATGAGATGTGGGAAGAAGACAAGAGTCACTCACAGAGGCAGGAGGAACTTCAGGAGACAAACATTAATTGCCCATTATATGCCTATTTTCATGTTGATCTGCATTTCCTGAGCATAAACCTGTGAAATACAAGACTGTTTTAGTATCAGAGTGCTGAGATCACTCAGCAGCTTGCAGAATTAAACCATCTGATTTTTCTGTGTGTCTGCTACATAGCATATGACTGAAAGCCTGGGTTTGTTTGGTTTTCAAAAACTATGTGTATGGAAAATAATTGTAAAATGTTTTTTCTCTCCCTCAAAACTAACTTGCTATGTAAACCTGGCACACATTATTATCCCATAGTCCAACATGCAAGCACATACATAACATTTATAAAAACAATTTTTAAAAATATCAACCTTCACTAGAGGTTTGCCTCCAAACATCTTTAGCGCATTCCAAAATGTAAATAATCTGGCATCTATACATTATGTCAGACGTAAACCAAGCAGGTAAACATATAGCCTCACACTTGCAGGTATAGAAAACAGATTTTCTTTCTCTTCTGCTGTCAGTGAGGCTGTTCCTGCTGCCACCCCAGGAGCTGCTGACATTGCTATTTGTGCTTCTGCTGTTACTGCATTCACTATGCCCTGCGTTACTGTCCATGTGCTGCATAGGTCAAACAATGCAAGTTATCCTTTTATTAGATAATTTAACATGCATTTTCTAACTTCTGAGAGGTTAATTTTCTTTTAGTATTTCAAAATATCTAACACTTTTTAATCAGATTAACACCGTCCCTAGACAGACAAATACGAAAATTATGTTTTGTTTGTCAGGGCAGAGTTCCCGGCTCATAGTTATTGTAACTGCACGTATGTGGTCACATCGGTGGTACTTAAATTTTTTGCCCAGCAAGAAAGCTGAAGTAGAACAGAGTGTAACCTCATGCAAACTAAAAATCAGTTAATGAAAAATGTGATTTTTGGAGTCAAGGTAGTATTAACAGATCCTGGGTCTTTCCTGTTTCTCTCTCTAAATTTTTATATGACTGAAATTCAAGGAATTGGGATTTCATTTTCTCCAGGATTTCCTAACATCTGTCAGCTTGGTTGCAGCACCAGCTCCAGGAATGTGTATGCTCTCACAGCCTGACTTATGCATGCACACTGCAAATTTAGAGAACAGATGCAGAGAGGGAGCCTTTGGCCTCCCGGCTCTTAAGTTCTGCTCCTAAAATTCAGCAAATCTGAAGTCTTAAAAACCTGTCAGACTTGCAATGTCTGCAAGATGGTCAGTTCAGTGGGAGTGTAGAGTGCAAGCCCTCTGTTTATTCCAAATGTGAATATTTGTGCTTCATAAATCCCATGCCAAAAAATTGACACCATTTGATCAGGGATTTGATTGTAAAATCATTTTTTGGTCATACCTGAAATCCTCCCATTTATGTTGGTCTCTTTTGCATTTCTACAACAACAGAGACAATAAAGTTAGAACACTGTATTGTCTTGCCCATCCATAAAGGATCTGGAGGAAATCCTAATTCATACAAGACAGAAGAGCAAAGCAATAGATAGCTTTTATTCTTTCATGGGAATGCCAGAATATACTGAGCAATGCTTCTTTTCCAACTCCAAATCAATGAATTGAGCAGTTACTGAAGATTTCTGGTTGAATTAACAAGCCCTGTGAGCAGGCAGGATTGCCAGCTCAGGTTCAGAATAGCATGAGGATAGCTCAATCCTACTGTAGATAGAAGTCTGAAGGTTAAAAAAGTGTGGTTTCATCAATTCTAGTTGTAGACTTTGAAGACAAAACCCACAAAGCCCAGCTTCCCCTTCCTTCTCCTGGCTTTTCCCTCTAAAATCCTGTTACCTTTACCTGTGCATTTACAAGCAACGACAGCCTACACACTGTCAGCCTGTGTTACCTTGGCTGCTCTGCTGTCTGACACAGTTTCTCCAGGTGGTCACTCCTGCTGCCTACAGCTGGGTTTTGCTGTCCAAAGGGGCTGTATAGCACTTTGTGTTCAAAACAGAATGTTTGACATGTCATCAGACTTTAGCAAGGCTGTGATTGTCTGTGAATCTGAGACCCCTGAGCAGGAAGCTCTTAGCACCCTTCAACAGAATGGTTTTTCTATTTGCACAAAAGAGGTCACATCAATTTACAGTGATTCCAACACAAAAAGAGGGCTCCATCACAATAGGATGGCCACAAGGGATGAAGCTCTCTCTATGAAGACATGCTGAGACAGCTGGGGCTCTTCAGCCTGGAAAAGAGAAGGCACTGGGGAGATTTCATTGCAGCCTTTCAGTACCTTATAGGGACTTATATAAAGGAGGGAGAGGGACTTTTTATACAGGCAGTTACAGGACAAGGGTTAATGGTTTTAAACTGAAAGAGAAAAGGTTTAGATCAGATGTTGGGCAGAAACTCTTCACTGTGAGGATGGTGAGACCCTGGTACAGGTTGCCCAGAGAAGCTGTGGATGTCCCATCCCTGGAAGTGGTCAAGGCCAGGTTGGGTGGAGCTTGGAGCAACCTGGTCCAGTAAATGGCATTGTTGCCCTTGGCAGAGGGGTTGGAGAGAAATGATCTTTCAAGTTCCCTTCTAACCCAAACCATTCTATGCTTCTAAGAGCTTTAATTGTTTGAGATGCTATTTTTCAGGGGAATAACAGCATTGGGATAGATGCAGAACATTAGAAACATATGTGGTCACTAGAAGGTTAATTCAGTTAATTCAGAGCTATTCTTCCATGGCAGGATGGCACAAGGTGTCCCACAAGTTCTGTGTGACACCTGCCAGCCCTGTTGTAATCCCAGCCTAAATAGTCCAGTTTATTGCAAATTACACTGAACTCCTAAGCATGGACAGACGAGGCATGAAAATATCTTCAAAGCTGTGCACTGATTTTAAAATGGATTTGCAAGAAGTGTCTATTCCTTGCAAATCTAAATGCAGAAACCACATGCTATAGCAGTAATGTTAAGATAATATTTCTCAGGCCCACCTGTCCTGCTTCCCTTCTCTTTTCAAAGATTTAGTGTTAAGTGTTTGCACTATCTCAAACGCAACAATCATAGTGCTAAAACACCTCCATGAACTGTCTAAAATCTCTTTTTTGATAGGATTTAGTTTTCCCAGTCTCAGTGGATCAGCTTCCAAATTCTTCACAAGGAATGCCTGTTTCTTGAAGTAGAGAAAAAAAGAGTATCTGGACAATCTCCCTTTAAGCTGAAGTTAGCTGAATCCTCTTTTCCTCTTGTTCTCTTCCAATTGGTCAGGGGCACCTACTGTCAGAATCCCGTAAATCAACCAAGTCCCTAGAAAACAACCTTTACAATAGGTCTCTGTGCCCATAAGAACTTCAACATGGCTGCAGAGGCTATTTATACACTGTGAGTCATCTCCCACTTGTTCTCAGATAGACTCTAAAGTGTCCTGCCATGTCATGTTACCACCACAGAAATCACCTCTGCAGCTAACAGTAATTAATGAAACCACACAGGGTAAGATTCATCTCAGCTATTTTTGGTCATCTAAAGATTCGGCTTCTCTGTTAAGAAAGAAAAGCCTGTCCCTACAGCCCTCATATTCATTTTCTAAAGAAAATTCATGTCACCTAACATCAATACAGACTGACATGCCCTCTGGACAAACTTCTCTTTCTCCTCTTACTGTCTAAGAGACAAACTTAGATGCTAAACTTTTTAAAAGTATGAGATAAAAGAAATGAATCACACAAGGTTTGACAATTTTTGACTTTTTGGCCCAGTTGACCAAGTTTGTCACTCAACTGAACTCCCAAAAAGAAAGATAGAATTATAATGTTATTTATTTCATCTCACTTTAGATATTTAATAGTCAAAGTAGTTCATATCCTCTTGCCATCAGATATAAAGAAATGCTTTAATCGTCCTAAGGGCTGATGGCTGATTTTCTTGTGTGTATTAACCAAGGAAAGCATCAGGAAACAGAGTTACATTTCTCCCTTTTAGTTATGTGAAGTAGAGCAAACAAGTCCTCCCTCTTGTGACTTCCCTGCAGGGTCTTATCTTATGTACACTATACATTTCCACAATGTATTTTTATAGATAAAGTAATACCTTGTTAGTACTGTTGCAATTTTTTCACATTTTCTCTCGATAGGAACAAGTTCACTGTTTGTCAGCAAAAAGTCCACTGCTGATCTGCTGAACTTTCTTTATTTATACCAACCATCAGCTTGCTTTTAGCAAAAAAATGATTTAAATACTAGAATCAGTATGTTTATTCTTGATAGACCATGCCCAAATAATACAGATATTAATGAGCTGATTAATTTATGGGTGTTGAATTTATAACTTTAATTATCCCTAGCAGCTGCATCATATGGTGGAATGTTGGGACATTCTAAGACTTGGCACGACCAAAGATTGACCAATCTCCAGTTTCTAAACCTGTTTACATGTTAGAAAGCATATATCCCAACAGAGAAAAGCAATTGCTTCCAAATAAACGAGCAAGATGGAAAGTACAGTCATGTCATTTCTAAGTGATACATTGTTCACTGTCACCATCTCAGGAACAACAAGCCTGATTTGAAAGTGAATGTCCTCTATCTCTCCTCAGTGAAAGAAAATCAATTTGTCTGTGTCTGCTCCTAATTAATTGTTCTCAGGAGGATCTGGAACATAATCCACTTTGAGGCTTGGTTTTCTTTCCCTTCCTTCCTTACATTTTCCTAACTTGTTCTTATTTTTCCCACTTCTTCCTAGTTGGAGGGCTGCAGGACTAAGGCAATGTGAAAAATACATCAATGCTGCTATTAACTAGCAATGCCATTGTTTAGGAGTCTTAATGACTTCCAATGCATTAGGAATAAAACTCCAGCCCTTACCATCCCTGGTGTATTTTGTCCATATGTCAACTTCTTTCTGCTTTTCAACTCATGGGGGATTTCTTACCATAACCAGCCACTCTTGCCAACACTGAAGCATTTGGGCTCAAATATAATGCACTTGGACTGTAAAGAAATATGCAGGAGACAGATGGCAGGAGATGAGATTTTATTACTGTGATGTTTCTCTTTTTAGATTAAATCCCAGAATACATACTGTTGAAATTACCCTGCCATTTGTGGTTAAAGAGAAGGAACAACCACTAGACAGCACATTGAAGGAGATAGTTTTTACATGGCAAAACACATGGCACTTCCAAATACTGTCCCATGAAATACATAAAATGGGTTTAAATCTCACAAATCAAGAGTTCAAGTATCTTAGTGAGAGAAAGACTAGAAGAAGACCAGGCTAACATGCCCTGTTACAGAGCAGCCTGGAAGGGAGATGCTGTCACTAGTTTTGATTTTCATTCTCTCCAGAAACCAGGACTACAGAAATGCACACCACTGTTTATACAGAGAGTGTGTCAGCAGAGAAAAGAGAGAGAGCACAATGTGAGAACATCTGTTCCAAGAAACAGGTTGAAAATAGCCGTGTAATAGCATGACAGAAACATCTGCGCTGTATGCACACTACCATGGGCAGAGCACCAGGAGGGACAAGGATGAAAACAAGTCAGTGAGCAGTAGGTCAGGAGGAGGCTCACTGTCAGGCAGGAAATGCTTCACTAGTCCTTTTTACTTATTGCAGCCCCATTATTATTTAAAAAGTAAGAGTACAGAAGGAGACAGAACTTCCTGTGATATGGGCAGATGCTACAAGAAGGGCTGCACTGCACATCCGATGACCCAAGGACTGTTAAGGAACAGAAATCATATTTAAGAGACAAGCAGCAAGATTAATACAATATTAGTCAGAGCTTCTGTGCCATGTGTTAACTAATACTGTATTTTTCTCCTTTTGAAGAGTAATGGATTATACCATAACTGTTCAAATAGTAATGCACTGCTGAAATTCTGTATCTGATGGAGTGAGGACATGGAATAGAGTTGTTCAGTCTTTTCCTTAGACATTCCAACATATGTGTAACCCAGCAGGCTGCAAAAAAACCTGGACAAGTCTTCAAGTTTTCCCAGTGCAATCTTCACTTCAGCCATCAGCAAGCAGAAAGCTTGACTTTCAGGCTTCAGGCATGGTTCCCCTTACCATCACAAAAGTCTGATTTACTTAAAGAAAGGAAGAAGGAAAATATCTAGCTCACCATGCTTTGAAATGGTCCTGCAACAAAAACATCCATACCTGCATTTACACATAAGTGGAGAAGGCACTGTGAACACATTTCTGAAGTGCAGAAGAACTTCTGAATTATTTCTGAACAGCACACGCATCACCCTCCTTAGAAATATGCAAATACCATCAATGCGAATTCAGCACTTTTCTGCACATATCTGTAGCACAGCCCACTCATTTCTCAAGTCTTACAAAATATGAGGATCTGTGTAAAATTCAGTATCATTCTGGTAGTTTTCCCAAGTATGTCAAACCAGGGGGAATTCCAGAATCTGTGCTGTACTTGTGAAATGACATTCAATAGGCTTCCCTCCTTCACTTGTGATACTTTTGCTAATCGTTTGCTATAACTTAAAATAGTTCTGTAACATATAAAGCCAACACTTTATAATCTCATTGCTAAAAATGATGATGGATCAACAAGAGTAGAAAAATAACACTGTCCTGAACCTACTAAGAAAAGTAATGCTTGTTTCATACTGACAATTGAGGTTGATGGGGATACCTTTGGTGAAGGGAAGATGTTATGACATGGAAAAAGCATTGCAAACCACAGTCATTCAAAGTGATTGATGACACTTTGATAACAAAGTTATCAGCCACCACTGAAGACACAATAAAAAAATTACTATTTTAAGAATCATTTCTGACTGCATGTTCTCCAAATTTCTTTGACTTTCTTACTTAAAAGGTTAGACTGACCTAAAATGGTGCTGCAGCCAACGGGCAGCATAGCAAGCAATGTGTCAGGGATTGCTAGCAAAGAAGGAAAAATTTCTGTATGCTCTCACATGAGAGTGCTAGTCTAAAAAATGACTGTGAGAAAGCTGAAAAATCTCTGGCTATGAAAGAGCTGGTGACCATAAGCTGTGCCAGCAAGATTGCTGTCATTCCTTAACACTTCCTTTCATACAGATCAAAATCTTCCTCCTTCACCTCCTCTTCTTCAGGACAGAATCTCTGGGCTTCCAGATTTACCATCAGTGAAAGAAAAAGGACCAAATGCCTGAAGAAATCCTAACTGTTTTGATCAATCATTAAGAAAAACAAAAATTTTCTGCCTAGAGACTGAGCTTTTAGAAATGCTTGTCACCAACCAAGGAAAATTAAATTATTATGGCTTAATCTGTTTTGATTGTTGAAGGTTTTTTCCCTAATACACATAGATTGACTAAATTCTTCAACTAGCAAATAAAACAAACAGATCCAGAGAATTCATAGCTAAATGAATGACAGGAAAAATTACAAATAAAAAGGTAGATATAGCAGTAAGGTAGAGGGAAAGGAATGAGTAAGGCAATATCCCTCAGGTATTTTGTGCAGCCTTACTCTTTTCCATTGTGCATTGAATGCAATGGTAAGACAAAGAAAGCAAGACCTTTACAATATAGCTTGTTTGGAACAAAAAAGAATGTGGGAGAAACTGACCTGTCTATGACATGGATGAATGAAGCAACAGAAACAGTGTAAATATGATCTTTTGGAGGATGGAAGCAACTAAAGGACACACAAATACCTAAAAGATCCAGAAGAATAAACCAATTAAGTTAAACACAGACTACTGAAACTGTTAAACACAGAGCTGTTGACTGATACTGGGCTGACTAGTGTTGCTTGCTGGAGCAGAAGATGTTTTCAAGCAGCAAGGCACACCTGAGAATGCTTCAAGTGTGAAGGACAATCTGGATTCTCCTTGAATAACCCAAAAGGCCTCAAGATGGGTAAACAACTGAAGAAAATTAATGTAATTTTATTGAAGTCAGACAAAATCATATGGGAAATTAATGGCATTAATTTTAAGCATATGGTATAAATGATAAACCACTGGAATAAACTATTGCCTCACCATCTGCTGATACTATTAAAAATAAGATTGTATATCTTTCTGGAAAATAAATATTTTACAGAACCACATGTTACTGAGCTCAAAACAAGAGCAGCTGCAGGAAATTTAAAGTCTGTGAAAATATACGTCATCAGAAGAGTTGTACTAATGGTTTCTTTATCCTAGAAATCTGTAAAGCTTTCCCAGGATCATATTTGGAGTGGTGAAGGGGTGCCAAATAGCACATGAAAAACAAGTCATTGATACCAATATGCACAGTGATACAAAACAGACCATAATATTTAAATTTCCTTTATGTGTGTGTACATGCATGTTTAAATAAGATTTTAAAATTAAAGACATATTTGTGGTTCTATATAAACTTTAAAAAAAAAGCCAGTGTTGTCATGATCTCTGTGGCAAAATGACTGTCATAGTGCCAAATAGTGAGTGATAATGCAAATTATTAGCAAAAGATTAAAATTGCATAGCATAATATGTCTGAAACATATTACCACATATTCTTGCTTGGATTAAGATTTCACTTCTGGTAGTTTGTATTCTTTGTTAATTAAAATCAAATATCCACAGATGGAAGGTACTTCACGCAATTGACCTGTGTTACATTAGTTGAGATCAAGACTAACCCATGGCAGATACGGAGCTGAAATCTGTTTTCCCTTCACCACCAAATGCTACAACTTCTGTAACTGCCCATGACAGCAAACTGTCATCCTTCAAAAATAATACAGGCTCTTCTCACCAGTCACTAAATCTTATGAAAGGTGTAATTCCATTTGACAAAACCAATACAAAAACTAGAGTTATTTCCAGTGTTGTTTACTGAGCATTGTCCATAGCCTCCACAGTCTCCACAGGCATGAGCAATGTTATGAAAGGTTAGAAATTAGATATGGTTCTGTCTGTGCTGGTCACCCCACTTCCTCATAGAGAGAGCAGAGACAAACAAACATTTTAAGTATGAGATTCTTACTGATCTATGTTTTTTTTCTATAATAGGGCAGATGAAAGTGCCTGTTTAATTTAGGGGAAGACAAGAAAGGAAAGTACATCATGGACTTCTCATATTAACAAGGATGTATATTCCCTCTGCCCCTCTCTGAAACAGCATAGTTCTGAGTACTTTAGGAGTTTTCTAACCATTGTGTATAAATGGAGATATGACATACAGCTCACTTGGACTAAAGCATTGACAAAAATCTTTTGTATTTTAACTCTAGTAAGTAGCTTGAGTTGCAGCCTAGAAACTTTCAGGAGATTGCAGCAGCTTAAGTGAAGGACTTTTTTTGATACCTTGGGATATCTGAGACATCTGTTGATGTATGGTAGATCCAAGTCAGTGTCTACAGGATCCTTCCACCTAAAGATCAAGAATAACCCATGGAGCCCAAAATGGCTGTGATCTGAATGCTGACTACCTCATTTTCAATCACTTTGCTTTAAGGAACCCAAACTGACACCATAATTTCATTTGCAGTATAGACCAAGTTGAGTCATCAATAGCAAGGGGACCTGGAGCTGAAGGCCGTGGTCTTTGCAGTCCCCTTCCAAATCAGGTTATTTGAGGATTCTATGGCTCAAGCAGGTTGTCTCTCAGTGCTGGTAGGCAAGGGTGATTGCCCCAGTCCATTCTGGCAAAAATTTTGCACCTCATCCAAAAGTGTTTCACTACCAGCTTTCTCTTTACTTTCAAAGTTAGCTACATAAACATTATTGAATTTTTCATAATTTTTTTAAAATTAAAATAGATTTTTTTAAAACATAGGAAGTTCCGTCTACTTCAAAGGATATGAAAAAGCTTTTCAAGGTAAATCATTATAGTCTCAGTCATAATTCTTCATATATTTCACACATAAACAATTATTTGTTTTTCCATTAAAAATTCTGACTTAGAATTGTCTTATTTAATTTGGTCTAATATGTAAATGAGTATTTCACATTATGCCAGTCTTTTATTCTCTTTTATCTTAAAATCTTAACATTCACAAACATATTGTATTGAACATTTATTTTATACTAAATTTAATTAATAGAAACTATTCACAGTCTTTTGCAATACATTCCACGTTGATTGAAATAATTAGTGTAGGGCTACTCAATATTTACTTTAGATATGAATCTAGAGGGATTTGATAAAATTAATTAGCAGGAACTAATTATAGTTAGGATATGAGTTAGGGTTTAATAAATATAATTAGAGAGTAAAAATGATGGATTCTTAATTAATAGATACTAGTTGCCAAACATTGAAGAGAGATTATCACATTTCTGTGCAGGACATGCTGTTCAGCACACCTTCAGCTCCTGAGGAAATAGTGACATTTGAAATGTTTAGGGAGGGGTCTGAGAGGGAGTAAAAAACAGATAAACTAATTTGTTCCTATTTTGCAATGGAGTTATCAGATCAATTCATGAAAGCTGCCTTCTGTACAGGGATACCTTCCTGCTTGTAGTATGTTGGCAAGTGGCACAGTGGCTACACAACAGAATTCTAGGGGTATTTAGGCATTTAATGACGACAGGATCCTGGTGGGATTTTGTATTGCTTAGCTGTTTCTAAACGTTCAGCTTGACACCTGATCTCTTCTTATATGTGCCTAACCCCTTCTAACTACTTAGCTCTCTTCATTTTGTCTGTGTCTAGCTATCCTACCTAAAAAAATGGGGATAATAATGTTTTCTGTCTTAAAAAATGTTTTGGTTATAACTTCTTCTAAGGCAGTGAAGTAATCAACTAGTAGAGTATTAGAGGCTCTATGAATATTATGATAAATTGATGGAAGAATTGCTGTCTATTTTGAGGCAGAAAGCTGGCCATGTTTTAAATTAACTTTCTGCGTTTGGATTCTTCCTTCTGCTAGGGTTCATTGCACTCTAGGACTTTTTAACATGTGTCTATATAACAGTGCAGACATACAATTGCTGTATCAGAGACTGATATTTGACCTGTGTGATAGTACACCAGAGGAGGGATGGGGCTGAGTGGACACATATCTTACTCTTTCAAAACGTGAAGGGCAGGTTCATAAATTGCATTACTGACCAGTGGTAGAAGAGGGGAAGAAGCTAATTATTATTTGGAGTTGAAGAAAGATGCGCTGTGATATCCTTTATGTTCCCTTACTCTGTCCTAAAATATTTAACAACACTCACCAGTTCAGCCTGAATCACAAATCATCTTTACTCAAAAGAACTGAATTTTGTCCTTGCATAACTTCAGATCTTTTTGAATAAGTGTGAAATTTACTCAGAAAGTAATGAAATTGGGTAAGGACAAAAAAAAATATATTTTATTTTGAGCAACTATTCTGTCAAGAATTGAAATTTCTGCACTTTGTCTTTTTAAGCATTCATGGGGTAACTGAATTAAAGATGGGATGTTTTGCTCTGGCACATTTTCTCCATTCGTCTCACTTGAAAATTCTTCAAGCTGCTCTGAAACAAGCAAATGGACCAGATGCTCCAAAGAGGACCTTTAAAACCTGAATGGTGCTGTGATTCTGTGACCAACTACTACCCAGATACAAGAACAGCAGCCATCTCATTCTAGGACAGAGAAGAGCATTGCATTTCCAGCAAAATTAGGCAATATTTATTTTCCATTTTGCCCCTTTCAGAACACAACTAAATGCCCTAATTGTTAGAGCTGCCAGATATACTTGTTGCTCACACACACTTTGTGTCTGGATGTTAATCTGGAAAGACTTATGCTTTAACTGCACAGGTAATTTCTTAGCTTCTAGCAAGGCTCCCAACTTCTCATATAAATGTGTTTGGCTAGAAGAGGCCTTGAATACCATATTTTTGCCATATTTTTTTGGTAAAAAATTTCTAGCAGTTTGGTATTATTTTGCTGACATCAGCTGCATATCCAGCTGATGCAAAGGTACAACTTCTTCACAGCAGCCACAGAACGAGAAGTTGATCTGTTTGCCAAGTATCCCAGAGTGAGTCAGATGAGAAAAGCATGAGATCAAGCCAAAAAAAGGGAAGTTATTGAATCATATCACCCACACATTGCTTACCAGTCAACTCACCTCACACCTTCTGTTTAATGCTTATTTAGGTAAGACTCTATTAGCTAGATTTAATTTTCTTCTCCATTCTTTTAAGTATGACTATAAAATATGAGTTTTTAAAATTAATTCACTCCAAAAAACCTTCTTTTCTTCTAAATTCAATGTGAAATTAAAAAAAATACTCAAAACACAATAAACCCTCAACATTTTATACCTGCTATAAGCATTAAACGGTACTAAGTTTATTAAATTCATTAAAATACCTTAATTCTATAAAATTATTTTATATATGTCATTAGAACAACAAAAAGAATGCAAAATATGTCTTTCAATTTATCAGTGTCTTGATAAAATACTACTGAGCTCCTACTGGACACCAAAATTCCCCAAAGTGCTCCAAAGGCTGGATGGCAGTAGACACTGATGAGCAAAAGAACGAGATATAATGACCAAAGATTCTTTTTCTCTTTCCAGCCCCCATCTGATTCAAACTGACAAATGGCATGATCTCTAATCCCTTGTGGCCTTCCCGGGGAACTTTGGATCTGAGGCTAGGTAGCCTCTCCTCCAGCAGTAACAGTGGGAAATCTGGGAATCAGGAGAGCCTCGAACACTGTGTCCCAATCTAAACACCAGAAATTGCCTCTTTCATGGCTACAGTATAGACAGAAACTCATAAGGTAGTAAAAATTAGTTTAATGCATAAAGCTTCACTTTTTCATACGTAGATGGTCATCACTCCTGAAGGGTCGCAACTTGTAGCCGCACAGTATCTAACTTTCTAAGGAACTCAAAGGGGTGTATTCATTATTGACAGTGATGGAAACAGATGGGAGAAGGGCAGGGATAATGAGTAAACAGAAAGGAACAAGTTGTTAACAGGAATGTAGTCCAAGTTTATAGACTGATTCCTCCATTTTTATCTTAATAAAAATAAAAAAATAAAAAGTATGTGAGATCACACAGCTTTTTAAATGGATACAGAGCAGAACGCATCATTTATTCACTTTTTTTTTCTTTGCTTCCTTAAAGGAACTGTAACAGTGGCAAGGGAGAGAGAGTGAGCCTTCATATACTTGCAGTAAAATGAATTTTAAATATATAAAAACAGGATGGGAATAGATGCCAAACTGTGCCTGTAAACTGCAGCTCTTCCTTTGCACTCATTCTCTTCTACAGCCTACCTAGAAAGCAACACTAATAGACTCCTGTCCAGTTTTTTTCTATCTTGCTTCTTCACTGCTAAGCAATGCTGACAGACACATCACTGCAAGTTTGTCTCTTTATCCACCAGTAGTACACACCTTAAAGGAGACCTCTAAAGTCTGAAGAGTGAAAGAGTCTCCTCCACCCACTCTTCTTTCTCCTGTCATTATCACACCACAGTTTACTGCTTTTCAGAGTTGCCTCTCTCCATCTCTTCCTCACAAGGTGATCTCACACAAAGGTGTATAGCAAAAAGATGCTGGCACCATGGGGAAAACTTGTCAAATGCTCCCTCCACGCTTCCTCTTTGTGGGCGAAATCTTGGCAATGAGCAGACAGTGCTCCTCTCTGTGCATAACATGCATCCTCTTGTGCAAAATTCACAGCACATTCAAGACAAATGCTGAAATACTCAGCTGAAAACAGGGTCAGATAAACATCCAGGTAAGAAAAAAAAATGTGTGACTCAATGAATAAATAAGAGTCATAGGGACAAAACTTTCCAATTTCTCCTTTTGGTTCACTTATGACATGTTTATAACCACTAGCTAAGTAATTAGCTGCTCCTTCCTCCTTTATCTGTAGAAATGATTTTATGTGTTGTTATATACAGCTGCAGCATTTCCAGAAAAACAGATCTGTCTTCAAACTCAACAGAGACAGTTCCAGTTTGAACCAGGATTCATTCCACAGTGCAACCTCTGTTCAGTGGTAGAGAAGATGTTCTGCTGGGACAAAGCAAGGGCAGTTTGCCACAGCTTCCCTTCTACTGAGGCGGTTTCAGCCAGCAAAGATTAGCAAGGATCTGTGAAGTCCAGGAAGTAGGAGATTCAATCAGAATAAGAGTTTCAGTGTGACCCCCCCGAGCTACCTCTGGCATTATAACTGATGCTGCAGCTGGTAAAGGACATTTAAATTGCTGTTTGTTAGTGCTGTTTGTTTTGCTATTTACCAAAGTGGCATTTTGCACATTGTTGTTTGTTTTTTTTTTTTTTTTTCCTGAGCTAGTTAAAAAAATTAAGAAGTTTCTGAAGGTAGCAACTGCCTTATCTCCTTTCCTATCTGCTTCTATTAAAACTTCTTGGCCTGTGCTTCTAAGCCCATGAGAGGGTTTGTAGACATTATTTCCCACAATCCTCTCAATATGTTTTCCACCATTAACCCACATTGATCTGCAGTTCCCAGAAATATTATGTCTACTGTTGATTAAGACATCACATCCTCCTGTCTATACCACTGTCACTTCTTTACAATTACACTGCTAAACTGGCCATATCCACATTGAGATTAAGAGCTTAGCAGGAATGGACATTTCATCTAGAAAATAAGAATGGTCAGAGTTACAATCAATAGTCTGTCCCACACTTGTCAGTACAGCAGACTAGGATGTTCAGGGTGTACCAGTCCTCACAGCCAAGAAAATGATGTGACAAGGTAGATTCGTTTCCCAGATCTTAATGACTGACTACCTGCTTCTGACTGGACTTATTAAATTAAATGTAATTCTTTGTGTCAGCTTGGAGCAAAGCTTGAACCTTTCTATGTGGAAGAGCAGAAAAATCTGTAACAATTGTTTTCCTACTCTTGGATTTTTCTTATAAGTTATTAAGATCATAAATGCAAGTTTTGTTGGTAGTTTAAATCCTAATTCAGCTGTTCACAGTCTTGGACTACCATAAACTAAGTGAAAATGTGTCCTGAGTAAAAATGATGTCTAGCTGTCTTTTGTCTGTATCCTGGTTTCTTGGTGGAAACAGTTGGCTCTGGATATTGTCAGAGACAGAGTTTGCCAAACTTATCTCTATTTTTATTTCATAATTGAAAAGTACATTTATTCTCACTTGTCAGGATAGTGGTTAATCTGAAACACTATAATGATCCAAAGCAAGGGGAAGATTAATATTAGGACTAACCTTGCTCATCTGAATGTGTACCTGACTCATCTCTCTCGTCACCACAGAATTGATCCTAGCAGTATCTAGTATGTCTTCTGTTGTCTTTTAGGTGTTTTTAAGGAAGAATTTTCATTTTAAAGACCTTATGAAGATATAGACACTATTAGGGAAATAGGCTTTGATGAGGATATTTTCCACTTTTTTATTTGGACTGAAAGGTCAATTTTCAGAATAAAAGAAAGAAAAAATTCCACTTGTCTGCTGTGAGAGCAGCAAACTCCCCCAGCTCTTGCACACTGACAGAATTACTTTTACTTTTCAGGTAACTAATCCTACATCCTTTCTAAAACTGCTGTTCTTAATGCTTGACTTCTTATCTCAAGGATTAAAGGCCATTGCTGTTTAGAAGATATCTTGGTTTTCCCCCTCTGTTCAGTAACAAGGTGGAATAGGAAATAAAACCCACCTCCCTAACCATTAACTCTCCCAGTCTTTAGGGGAAATTCTCTGGGCTTAAACACTCTCAAAAACTTTTGGGATGGCTTGTTAGGACTCTGCTAGACACTCTCAAAAAATAAGTACTTTTTTAAATAACAGGTAAAAGCAAAACCAGTTCTATTTGCTAATGCTTCAGTTTCTGGCCTTACAGCCCCACTCAGTAAGAGGGGTTGTATTCACATGGAGTTCCTTGGCTTCACAGGGGAAGTCTTTGTGACAGTCTCTACATTTGTCACTTGAGAAACAAAATGTATGACATCTGGTATGATTAAATATAGAAATTCCTCAGCTGGACCACTGAAGTCAGCCATAGGGGCTTCAGATGGAATGAATACTCATTTGTATTCCCCAGGACAGAGCTGGGCAACCAGACATGTCACAAGACCCTGCAAATTTAATGTAATATTCACAGCAGTTGCCTTTTCTTAACCTAAATCCTCCATTCCTATAGAAACCAGCAGTGTGAAATCTTACATTCCTTTCTGTTGTGTGTGTCTGTGAGTTTCAGTTTCAGTTCTGTGGCTACAGAGAATCTTGTAAATGTGGCACAGGTGCACAGTGCAGAGGATGCACAATAAGACAGGTAATAGGATGCTTTATTCTACAACACAATTCCAGGGTTCCTGATTCTCATTTCCCAAATAGTGAGATTGCTACTATTGGATTTTCTCGTATATTTGAATATTGGCTTGTTGCCAACACAGTGCTTCACATGGTCTTCTGTTGGAGGATAATATTTAAATTATTATGGTCTTGAATACATACTGAAATGATTTACTCAAAATTTTTTCTTGGTTCAGTGTTTGGGGAAATGTAAAAACATTTAGAGAGAATGATTGCTTACCCTGCCAGTTAAAACCCCCAGGCAAACATGATACATGAAAAAGGAACCAGTTAAATGAAGCAGCAGGACAACATATGCACCAAGTCCTTCTTAGTCTTCATTTTTTTCTGTTATCTTCATTATCACTTTGCTTCTATGACAGAACTGAAGACACTGAAAGAACTGAGAAAATGAAATCTCAGATTTCATTCAGCACCCAAGAGGGAATGATATATTTTTCATTTTACATTAAGAATTCTACTGAATTGTGAGCAGCAATACTAACCCATAGGCAATAAAACCTGGGATGAGACTCTCATTATCATACCAAACTCAGGTATCCACCTGTGTACAACAGGCTCCATTCTACTGCCTCAACACTACCCTTTTCAAACTCTCCAGTTTATTCAAGAGACCCACAAATGGGTTCATAGATCGGACAAGGAACCTGCTGGAGGAGATTTGCATCCTTTTGAAGCAGCAGAAAGCTGCCAGGGGATACAGTATAGCTTTTCAAAAGGTATTAGGCATCTATGTTTAGGAAACTGAATCAAGATCATTATATAAGCTCCCATTATCATTAATGGAGATGCAATCAATGCAATCTATAAAGACCAGGGAGCTGGAGAGACTGTATGATTGGTATTGACAAGGTCTTCATTGATTGTAACAGGATCATAGACACCTAGTGTAACAGTAGACATCTGTGCTAGATAAAAAAATTTAGATTTCTTAGTCTTAAACTGAACCAAACACCCTATCAACTTCATTTAGAGATTAGGAGTAAAAATAAATGTTTCTTGAAAGTTAGAAGCAGTTTCAAATTAGGTAATAAATGAGAAAATGTCACTGTGCAATGAGAATGTGATTATATTTTTAGAAGAATTTAATGAAAGTAGGGAAGAATATAAGAATAGTCTCACTTGGACAAATCCAAGATCTGTACAGCACAATATCCCATCTCTCATAGTGGCCATGAGCAGATGTCAAGGGAAATGTAAAAACTGGGTAAACATGGCATTACCAGGATGCTCAGTGTTGTTGTGATCACACCTTCATTTTAAATATATCTTTAATTGACAATATAAATGCAAGTCATAGATACACACCTTTATAATTTCCCAACAAGAATTTGAAGCTCACAGATTTTCAAGATTAGTCCTACCTCTCACTTGACAATTATTAAAGAATTTCAAAATTATATGTTTTATAGTAGCTGATAATTTTTAGTCTTCTGCCTAGACAATTTATGTGAAAAGAACATAGTATTATTCACCGAAGTATGTATTACAAAATCTATCCCCAAATTCTCCTATTTGATTAGCAAAAACTAATTGTGGTTACAGAAGAAACCTCCCTGTGAATTCCCAGAACTGTGCTAATCTGCAAAATCAATCTTCCATTTTAAAATGTGCTTTACCTTCCCTCCTCCTCTACTTCCTTTTTTTTGGGAACAGTCTTGTCACATATTGACAGGGACGAGTTGGGGAGCTGAATTGTTCAACTCAATGGGCTGAGGACTTCAGAGACTGCAATAACTTAAACTTGATCAGTTTTATGGGAGGGATTGTGTGTCTGTGCCAGTGGCAGCAGGGGCTGCAACTGATGATCAGAAAGCCTCCAGTGGTGTTCTTATTTTAGTGAAGCATGTTTAAACACAGGGCTTTTTCTACATTTCTCATTTGTTTGCTTGTTTGTTTGTTGTTTGTTTGATTGATTGTTTTCTTTGGTTTTAATTGCCCCTTTTTGAACCAAAAAACACTGAGAAAACAAAATATCCCGCTTTGCAAAATATATAAAGAGTCAAAATTCACATCCAAATGAGGCAAGGAATAAAGATGGGAAAGACAAACTGGCTGGTATTTAGGTATTCTACAGCTATTCTAATAAAGCAACATGTTTATGACATTGAAGCAACAGGGCATTGAATGACCCATATCCAGATTAATCAATTCTTATAACTTACCAAATATGAGAACCTCTGGAAGACACCCAGTGAGACTCAACCCTGTCTTTCCCTGATTCTTGCACTGTGAATTGGAAGTGTTTGGGAAAATGCAGGTTGCACAAATCAGAACATGTCAGAGACTTCTGCAGTCTTTTGATACTACAGAAGGTCAAATTCCAAGGCTTAACCATTGGCACAATATTGATACAGCCTATTCAAGAAGTCATTGCAAGCCACACACAGTGCAAATGACGGGGGTACACCCAGTTGTGTCCCAGTCGCCCAAGAAAGATGATGAGATCAGTGCAGTCTTAGCTGCTGATGCAGCACAGAGGACCTATGATCTTCCATATGGATTCTCTGTGCTTGTTTCCAGGTATTTTCCCTTTCAGGCTTGAGCAACAGGGTTGTTAAAAACTTTAAAACTAACTCATCATCTCTATATGAGTGACAATTAGGACACTTACCATGTCAGTGTAGGCATGAACATATATTGGTTTTCTTCTTATTTATATTCTTGTCTCTTTCTGTTATTAAATGAATGCCAATGAAACAGCAACTGGGGACTGTTAATGTGGGCACTGAAACATTAGCTTCTCTGAGATATTTTTGTGATCTTAATTGTAAAGTCTTAAATAACATTGACAAAGCTTTACTCTCTATTGATTCTATTGCTATACTAAACTCTTCATTATGTGAAATTGTGAGTGCTCACAAGAGTCAATCATAATTATGCATGGCCCAATATAATTGAAATTAAAACAATGGATCAATTCATGCTGTAAAGTGTTTTACTTCTACCAATCTCTGTGAGGCAAGCAACCAAAAATTAATCTGTATATTAGTGATTTATTTATTTAAGTATTAAGCAATAGTTAGCAAACCTCCAGAGGTCCTCTTCACATAGGTTCACATCAGCAGGCTAACTGATTTTAGACTTATATCCCCAAAACTCCTAGGAATTATACTCAAAAGCGGAAGGTCAGACAGTCTTTTCAATAAAACTATATAAAAAAAACCAAACCCAAATCAAATCTAAACAAAAAACTCAACACATTTTATTCTACTAAACCATTTTCCTAAAAGTATTCATTTTAGTTTCACATAAATGGAATAAAAGTCATACAAATTTTGCAAATGGAATGGAATGATACTACTTTATCTGACCACTAATATGCCATTTTGAATTAAGGGAAACAAACTGCTATCAACAGTGATATGGATGTTTTAAATAACATCTTGGTGCAGGTTTTTTTTTGTTTTGGTTGTGAATTATTTCAGCCAGTCCTGGAAATACTCTTAACAATTTTGATCGAAAAAATTCTATTGTAAAAGGAAGGTTAAACTTCAAATTTATCTACACATTATTAGTAATAGCAAAAAAAACTAGAGATTTAGTAACTTTAGTGCGGTTTCTACAAAACTAAGATTGCTTAGAGAAGCTGAAATTATCCCAAGTCCTAATTAGTAATACAGCAAAAGATGACAAGTGGTAGGCAAGGTGGAATCAATGTGACCAGCTACTGAGGCAACCATGTGCCTGATATTACACAATTACAATGCCAAAAGGGAAAAAGTCATTGTTGCATGTAAGTAAGGGTAGAAAATAAGGAAAGATCCTTCAAAAGTTCTCCAATTTTATTTAATCCTGCAGATGGACCCAGGTGCAGAGCCTACTGATTTTTGCCA
Organism: Toxostoma redivivum; assembly: GCA_013397375.1. Lineage (NCBI taxonomy): Eukaryota > Metazoa > Chordata > Aves > Passeriformes > Mimidae > Toxostoma > Toxostoma redivivum. The sequence continues at coordinate 94,284 of VXBI01011004.1, forward strand.
AGGGTTGAGCAATTTAAGAACACAAATTATATACAATTCTGCAAAAGTCCTGTGCCCATCTGATGGAATAAGATGTGCTTAGAGAAATGTTTATCTCCTTCCAGTGAGATATGGATTTCCACCGTAACGTTCCATAGACTGTTTATATTGATACACTCTTCTCTTGTTTTTCCCAACAGTTCTTTAAATTCTTCAACATTTTGATTTAATGTAGCTCAGATTTATCTGTAGTTACTTAGTAAAGCCATCTTGTAACCCCAGGCAGAAGAAAGCCATCAGTACAATTGTCTTCCATGTCCATTCAGGGTATTGGTGTTCCTGGTTAGACTCCACACAGTGGGCAAAGATCACTTCTCACAAATTGTCCTTCAAAGTAGGCATAACACACCTCCTAGGTGTCAAAGAGCAGGTTATAAAAGTTCCTTCTTAAGAAGAAAATTGGTAAGCCATGTGAAAACTTCATTTTCTCCTTCTTCCTCTTCATCCACTCCTATTTGATAGACGATGAATATAGCAGTACTCTTCTTTTTTTTTTTTTTGATGAAATTCAGCTGGCTCTCCGCCCTGGAGTTCATGGTCCTGTTCCACTGGACAAGGACAGAAACACAGAGAGAAATGTGTATCCTCACAAAGCCCTTCTCTGCCACAAGACTCCTCGACTCCTGCCCAAGGAGATAATTTCAAGAAGGCAAATAAGTTTAATTTAGCCTCTGAGCTTTTTCTCTCCTCGTTTCTCTGATGAGATGTTCAATTCACTCCATTTTGTTGTCAGATTTGTGACATAGAGACCTGTCTCTGAGCAATGAGTCTAAAGCCAATATCTCATTTCACATAAGCCACTAAGCAGTCATCACACAGTAATGCTTTCGAGTCACTACGGATGCAAGGCTGTAAGCTTTCATCTATAAATTCTTTTTCAGTTGCTCATTTCTGTCAAGCTGGTCTAATCTACTTACACCTGGCACATTAATTCTTATCTTTTCCCTGCAACATTGTAATTATATGTTATTTCCAGCAATAATTAATTCTCTCTCGGGCGGGCTTTTTATAGCTTTTAAGTCAAAGTGGGCTGCACCATACTAAATAATTAATTCAGACTGTGTTTTAAGTCATGACATACACACAGCCCCCAGGTGTAACAGTTAGAGAATTCTTTTGAGAAGAAAGTCCTTGGCTCCCAGAGGTTTACAGACCAGAAAGCACCAATTGTAATGGTTATTTCTCTCAGGCCAACAGTAGGTGTGTTCATTTCTTTGTACCAACAATCTATTTGTGGCAACTATTTCCAGAAGCCTTGTTTTAATCTCAACTCACAAGATCATGCAGCTGCAGACCACGTGAATTACTCCAAATGGTAGATAGAGCCCTGCAGAGAAGACTGCAACCGTTCACACACTTACCCACAGTTGCCCATATTTCTTTGGTTTCTTAATTATACAGAAAAGGGACATTCACATGGAAAAAATGTGATATGAAATTGTAGCTATGAGGTATTGACAAGCTGTGCACGTAAAAAACTCGATCATTAAGCAAAAGTCAATATCTAGATATGGTATCTTACCTAGGGGAAGTGTAATCTCAAATACCTCACCACTCCAGAAATATAGAAAAGAAAAAAATTAAGGGGGGGG
>VXBI01011004.1:95981-123450 GCA_013397375.1 Toxostoma redivivum
GGGGGGGGGTGGGGAAGAGTACCTTAAAACTAGCCAGGAAGCTAGATTAGGTAACAGAAGCCTGAAAGTTTCAGTATGCCTAAAAGGATTTGCTGGAATCCAATGAGATAATATTTGAAAGACGAAAGAACTCTATTAATAGGAAAAGTATAATTACCTATCATGAACTATAAAGAATGCAAACATATTAAACAGAATTATAACACATACCTCCTTATCAGAGGAAGGATAACAACTGCACAAGGAAGACAAGGATCAGAGAATAACATTGTATGGAAAATATGAATAGTAGCAATTTAAATTGCTTGTGTATAATGAAGCATCAGAAGAGAACACATTTGAGGAATATTTCCAGATACCTTAAAGCAATAGCTTCCAAATTTGCTCTTCTGTTGTGTTCTTTCAGTTGCTGGTGGGACCAGTGGCAGTAGCAATACAGGGCCTTAATTTCCCTTTTGTCCATCAAAAGCCTTTTAGCTATTTCAGGAATGGTCTCACTTCAGTTACAGCACGTTAACCAGTAGCACAAGAGGTCCCATCATCATAGGATCATTCAAGGAGTTAGACTAAGTGAAGTACTGTAAATTTACTTGTTTGGATTAAATAGAGCAAAATATTATAAAATTTTACATATAGGAAAACTCCTTTACCATAAACTATTATATAAATAGCAAAAGGTTCAAAAACACATATATCCTACTGAAAAACCTAAATAGCTTGGGCAAAATCTTGAATCACACTGACCATAATCTTTATTTTATTTTAGATAATGTTTTGGCGTATTGATCTGTCTTATTTTCTGATTCCACTTGTGCAGGACTGGACAGTTCAGTAGGAAGTTATGACAGCAATGGGACCATAAGTCTAGGTTTTTTCTGAGGGGTAATTGTGTGGCATGACATCTTCCTTTCTTTTTGTAGAAAACAAATATTGTTATGAAGCTGAGTTAGTAACAGGCAGATGTGATTCACACAAAGACAATCAATTAAAATATAGTAAGGTCCTTCAGCAGTTGCCACCATGAGCTGCTCTGTGTGCAGCATGCAATGATCTAAATCAAGGGTTTTCTTTGCATCTTTGATGTAAACAGAGAGGTTCATATAAGGCCCATCCTAAATCTGTTTTCTTTAGATAACAGCCATGAGGCAGAGCTGGTGGCTGAAACTTGAACAATATATTTGAGAAGGGAATGAGGGTTAGAGTGCTTTTCCTTTATTTCAAAGAGAAGGCAGAGAACAAGCCCTATCTTCCAACACAGTCCAGGACTACTGAACCACAGCACACTAACTGCTGTCCCCACAGACTAATGCAGAGTGGAAAGGAGGATAAGAGTATTTCAGACTGCTTTAGAGTACCTGCACCAGATTTGGATCTCACTGAAGGAGGAAGGTGCCAGCCATGGGAAGGGAACTATGTGGGGCCAAGAATGTGTCCTCCAGCCATGAGACAAGGGCAGAAATATTCTGTGAATGCAACCAGGTCATAATGACAGGCTGTTTGTGTGCACCCTCACAAGGAAAACACCTTGAGTTTTCAGACTTCATAAGGAAATATCACATCCTGCAGTTATCAAGATATTTCTTTACTAGATGAAGTTCCAGCCATCAGACATCTCTGAGCATCACAAGCATGGTAGCAGTCGACAATTAATAAAAACCTTTAGCAATGTGGCTGCAATGTGTCCCAGAGCCATCCTGCAGCTCCTCAGTATGAAAAGTGCTGGCAATATTTTTCTTTAAAGCTGCAGTAGATGGGTGAGAGCTAAACAGTCTGTAAAAATGAATCGTTTCTGCAGCATATTGGTAAAAAAAAATAGCATGACCCATTTTTTTTCTGCTGTGTCTCTCTAACTTCACTTGGAAAACAGACCATGCAGTTTTACTAGATGTTGTCTAAAGAAAATTACTGGATGTTTTGGTCCTACCTGTGTTGAAATATTTCTTTTTTTCCCCAGCTGATTTAATATTCAAAGGGTTATGGTCAGCCAAAAAAAAAAAAAAAAGAAGGAAAGCCATTGGATATGAAGAAAAAAATCCACATACTTTCCACCTCTAAATGACAGCATTCCTAAGATCAGGCAAAAAGCCAAAACTATGTCAACTTCTTGTCTAAATATGAAAGATTCTTGACAGCTCCATTAGGCATCATTTTTTACATCTCATGAGGGTCCTGGTGCCTATAAAGAGCACACTTGCTCTCTCCTTTCCCTCATGGAAGGAAGGTAAGTGCAGTTTCTTTAGAAGACTGAATAAGGAGCAAGCTGAAAATCCTTTCAATTTGCAAACTGTCTCACAAGGTCATTAGTGCTGTTATAGCTGTTTGTTTGTGTTGTTATTTATACCAAGGCATCTGACCACATTGCAAGCATTAAAATAAAATATCTGTCCATAAGGCAGCTATAATTGTCATCTTCCTATTAACCACCTCTACTTATCACACAGGGAGAAGAAAGCTGCAGCATTCTGGCTTGGCACTGTTCATCCAAAGGACAGGGAGGGACTCATCTCAATTTCTGAGCAGAAATAAGTCTCTGCCATAAACAACACACAGAAGTGAAGTCCTTTAAATTCCATGCTTTCAATCAAAAATTCAAATCTGAGGATTCTGGCAGATATCAATGTGCTTTCTGAACTGGGCTGTGATGATGACCACGGACAGTCCCTTGAGGCACAAGTGTACATGGTGTGAGCTCTGCAGAGAAAGAGTGGGATGAGTATATGCTGCTAAGCTGGCATCAAGAAAACTTGAGGGTCCTGGACATCAAATCTTTAATTAAAATTTACCAAAAAAAATTATTAATTATGAACATATTTACTTAAAAATTCCCAGGCAGATCAGTAAAATCAGCAAATTGCAGATTTATCAATGTCTTTGAAGCACAATATCTATCCTATAAATGCATGAAGGAGAAGGGAAGAAAACCTGTATAAAAACTAAAGTAAAAAACATGCTGATAACAATAAAGATGAAATTATATTGCACATATATGTTGGTCAAAATAAGGTTTTTCAAGAAATGATAGCACAAGCATTTACTGATTTTGAGGGTTCACCTCTGAATCCCACTATTTTTGCTGTCTACCTCATCAGTTTTTTACTATTTAGATGTAAAAGTAACCTTGTTTGAAACATATTTCTAAGGTCTTGCCTTCTGATTTAAAAATAAAACCGAGAAATTTCACCTGCACTTTTAAAACAGTGGCACGGAAATGAAATGTAATTTCCTTAAATGTCAAGATTTCCAAATTTGATTTGGAATATGTTGCATATACATTTTATTTCTGTCTTACTGCAAGTATCTGATTTTTTAGCAATATAGATTAGGAGAGCTGAACGGTAAAAAATATAGCAATTTCCTTTTATTTTGATATCTCCAAAGCAGAAAGATCTGTGTAACACTGAATACTGCAGGTTCCTCTCATTTCAAGTGCTTCTTGCCTTGGTCCTTGTGTACAGCCATGCATACACCTTTCTGAAATGAAATTCTCTCATTCTGTGTCAATGCAGGTAAAAATGATTCTATATCAGAAAGGATAGAGAAGAGTTAAAATCATACAGACTGTCAGTATGATTCATCTGGCTAAATACAAATGCCTACCGTGCAGACATTTGCATCTATGATGCCAGTGAATATACTCCTTTCATACCTGATTGAGAAAAATTGCTGCATCTAGAGCTCAGCTAATTCCATCTTTATGTTGGAAAGGAGACAAAATGACAAGGGAAAAAAATTAAAAAGCTCTGGAAGTGTCTATTCCTCTTATTCCTCTTCATCAGCTAAAGAAGGAGTCTAGACAGCCATTTAGATGGAGATGTCTGCTTTGTAGGTGTCTAAAGTCAGATGAGATGAATCTTACCCCAAGTGGATGTCAACCTTTTCTGCATTTTCACTGGGTTAATTAAGAGCTGGCATGCAGACTTTATTCATCATACACCAAGTGGTCTGGTTTATCTGTCATCATCTGGATTAGTGGGGACTTTTCAACATGACTGTTTACTCTTAGCAATTAGTCTCCGTCACTTAAATTCTATTGTTTCATTCTGCTTCCAGGATTCAAGAACTGATTGAACAGTTTTACACATAAAGGAATAACACAGAATATACTTCTTAAATTTTAAGGCTACATTATTGTCTTGAAGACTAATAATTTGAAATACTTAAATAATTGTTTAAATGTGCCTTTTACGAGAGAGTGTAGGTATTTTTTTTTTAATAAACTTTTCATGGCTTCATGTTTTGACTACAGTGGCACAAATCATGCATGTGGAATTAATATGCTGTGTGAACTCCATAAGTAAAAATGAAGCCAGCTTAAAGCTTGCCCATTAAAAGGTAGTTGTGGCCTCAACAATTTATAAAAACATTTCTCTGGTTCCTTTCAGGAATGGTTTTCATAAATGGTCCTTACCTGCCTTCAAAGCAAATGCTGGTAGCAAGTGTGCAGCATGAAATGTGCTAGAGGAAAGGGTCATGGAAATAAAGGCAGTTGCACCGATTAGATCAGACTGTTTTTTCTGGAGAAGTGTAAATATTTAACCCTCATGCACTGAATGAAGGGAAGATTCCACAGCTCTCCATAAGCATGTTTTGATTTGGGTAGTTTTCAATACTTTCTGCCCAAACCTGACTATTTTAATACATTCACTCCAGGGATTTTATGCAAGAAATCTAGATTAGAGATACATAAGCTACCTCTATAAAGTCTCTGGTCCTGGAGACCCTGGCAGCAGTGTGTGGATATTCCCTTACTAAAGCCTGATTTTTATCAACCCACCAGCCAAAGGAGCAATACAGACCACGAGAGGCAGAGGTGCACAAGTTATACAGTGGGAGAAGAAATGTGTTTGAAACTGTTGCCTCAGTTAGAGGCGCCTTTCCTCAAATTGGCAATGCTGCCAGTCAAATGATATTATATGGTTGATCTATCCAGATGTGACATGCTGTTGTTACAAACCTTCAGCCCAGGACACAGATACTGTTTTCTGAAAAATGTGATTATAACAGTTCAAAACAAAAGGAATTTATGGGGTTTTTCCCTTCTTTTTAAAAGCTTTTAAACCTGTTTACCAAGTGTCAGAGCCCATGAAATAGAATGATGTAGGGTGCTCAAGTAAAGATGCTGGAGCAGAAATAGAGGAAAAACCTGGGTAATTTCCCATTACCTGCTAGTATCAAATACTTGAAATCTGACTGCTCTGTTTGAATTACAATAAAGCCTTTTTTTCCCCTGTGAGAAGCAACAGAATCTTAACCAGCTTTATTATTTCCACTTCTCCACTGCTTTATTTTTGATATCGTTAACCAGTTCATCACTGGAATCTGATTTTTCATACACATGTATAAGCATAAGGAATAAATCTCCCAGATTTTCATTATTAGAGCTTTGAAAATATTAATACCATTAGACCTTGCATCCTACTGGATTTGCTTTATACTTCTCTTTCTCTGACTTTTGCTATAGTTGCCTTAGTAGATGGGAAAATATAGGCACAGAAAAGCAAGTTATCCCAAGTTAGCTGGACACCTTTTTCTCAGGCTGAAAAATGGTTTAGTGCTCTGCTTTCCCACTGCAGGGCTTTAGCCTCTAGAGTATCCATTTCCCTTATGGCCAGCTGCCCATCTCCCTTTCAGTTATATTTCTGGAAATGCTGAAATGCCTTGGCCATCTATGTCAATAAGGAGTTTCAGCCTCTCCACAGGTACTTTTCAGCCTCTTGCAGGAGTACAGGCTGGAAAAATGTCTATACCCTTCTTGTCTCTTTTTTTTTCTTTTTTTTTTTTTTTAAATCTTCTCTCATAAGGATATGTGGACAGGAAATAATTATCTGTCCCTGAGAGTACAATAGATCTCTTCTCATCTTGCCTGTTTAAGTCTGCAGACAAAAATGCAAGAGTTTGAAGTCCGGAAGGGCAGCAAATTAGTCTATTAATTTTGGGGAGACAGGTAAGAGAATTTCAGGGACTTACACTTCCTTACACATTTATCTGTAAATACACAAGGATCCAGACCAATGTCTCACCTAATAAAAAAGAGCCTGAGACACATGACTATAAAATCAGATTCAGACCTCTTTCCTTGTCTCAAGTTTAATCATTTTGTACAAGCTCCCCAAGTTCCTCAGCTGAGATGCAAATAGTGGTGGGACACATTTTCCAAATTCAGTCAGGGAACTGAAGGAAATTCTGTCTGACCAGAAAGACTTCTTTGTGGCTGTAGGTACTTCCAGGGTTAGACAGCTGCTGAATGATGCAAGCTGAATTTGATTCAAACTGATGGAATATTCAGACATGTGCCAGAGTCCTTCAAAGCTGGAATAAGCTTTGCAATTCTCCCATGAGGATTTTGAATACTAGGGGAGATGATTTTCTACAGGACTAAGTATGGAAGGCAAGAGAAGTGGACTTTTGGTCTGAGAAGAAATTGTTATGGTGCACTTAAAAAAGCTTACACTAGGGCTTCAAAACCTAATATGTAACATATAGGGGAAGGACCAAAAGTGCTGAGTGCCATTATGTGTGTGGCAGTAGATGTTCTCTTTCCTCTCTGTGATGGGGTGTCTGTGGCCAGTCCTGTTTATATCTTGGGAGTGTGTGTGTCTGTACATGTGCCTCTCTACTTACCTGACCTGGGGACACAGAACTGTTGAAACCTTGCAACTACCAGCCCAGGAAGGAGGAATGGCTCTGGGGCCATTAGCTACCTGATGAAGCTACCTCTAAGAGCACCACCTGGGCACCCAGAACCAGTAGAGCAGCCTAAGGATATATATCCATCCAGACAAGCAGTGGGAAAAGAGAAAGTATACTCTAGTGAATTTCACATGGCAGCAGATGTCCACATAGGCAGAGTGGGACTCAGGTGTTTGAAGAACAATCCAAATCCCAGCAGCAGCATTAGACAAAATTAATCAGAAACCTTGTCATTACGAGTATTGGTTGATTTCTATCTTTCAGTTCACCTGCAATATGTGCTTACTTGCCTGAAGGAAATTTCCTGATCTCCTTACATGAAAACAGATCACCTTTATTTTTCCCCAAATGAGTGCTAACTTAATTCTGTATCTCACACAGGATCAGGTGCTTTTCAGAAAAGATACTTCTAACTATCCCTGCACACTGCAGCTACTGAGAATACCTTGGGAAAGCAGCAATGGCAAAATGCTTGCTCAGCACTCAGGACCTGCAAAGCTGGGTTCAGTTTTCAGTTCATTTCAGTTCATTTGCTTTTACAATAATTTATTGTGCTACAACAATTTATTATTTTTAACCTTTTAACTCCTTTTTTCTTTTTTTTTTTTTAAATGAGACTATATGGCAAAAGGCCAATAAATAGCAGATCTATTTTTAAAAATGTGACTTTCATATTCTTTCTCCTCCTGTAATCCAGAAAGGTGTACCAAGCCTTTCTTTGCTAGTCTTGGCAGTGGGAGCTGCTAATCCTTACAGTGAGCACAAGGGACATCATCTGATGTCCAGGGATTTAGCTACCATGAGCCACCAAAGCTCTTTCCCCTTTTCCCACCTTTTTCCCCCAGTCCCTGCCCTTGTCCTTCGGGCTCATTATTCAGGCAGCTGTGAAGCCCAGGTAACACAATAAAGGCAGGAGGCTTTCCACTGAGGGCAGTGAACATGTGAAATAACAATGAACCCAGTGATCTGGTGAAGCTTTGCTACAAGGCCAGGGGTGAATCAAGGGAAGAGATTACTTACTTTCCATTGGTTGCTGTTAATTTTGTTCAAGGTAATGATCCTCTTGTGTGTAGAGTGTGTGCGTTGTTTCTCACTGTCCAATGCCAACAGAAACAATCATATATTTACTTTCTTTTCTTTTTCTTTCCCCCAAATAAAGAAAATAAACATTTTTCTTGCATTTTTAGCCATGAGTATGTTTTTGATCTATTTTTAGACTTCCTCTGAACCCTATCTTTCTCAGCACTATCCATTAGCCAAAGTTTAACATTCTGGAACTTCCAGCCTGACTTGAAAGCTGTATGTTAAATTATGCAGCTGAATTCCATCAGTCAATTTCTCCTTTGCTGTCAACACATCAGCTACATTTTTTACTGTCTGAACAAGCTCATCCCATATAACAGACTGCAAAAACATCAGAGGGAAAAAAAGAATCAAAACAGGACAATACTTCCTAATCGTGACTACATTAAAAAGAGAAAGACACAAGGATTGCTTTGTATTGCTTTTTTCCTTTGCAAAACAAAATTTAAAAAAAAAAATCTCTTTTGCATATCAGATAAGCCAGAAATTGCCTTATTTAACTTCTGAAAGACTGGGATCATTCAGAGCAAAATTCTGCTGTGAATAAAAAAATATGCAAAGCTGCCTGTAGCGGTGTGGCACAGGTTATCTGACCTATCAGCTTCATAAAATGAAAGCTAATGAAGTCATGGTAGAAAAAGCCAACTGTTACACATCAAACAATTGCAGAGCCTTTACAGAAAATGATTGTAAATTGCATGTTACTATGTGAATGATAGTTGTGGATAGCAATGTGTTTTTATAATATGCTAAAACTATTGCTACTGCAGATTTTTTCTATGCTAGGCCTACATGATCTACTATTCACGTAATCTAAATGGCAGCTAAAGTGGGAATAAAATCTTTATGAAAACCACTACGGTTAGCTCACTTTAAGACAGGAATTCAATCAACAGCCCACTGGAATTACTTATATTTTGACTAAGGTATTTGGCTCCTTTTATTGAACATTCTGCTTTCAATGCATACATCCCATGGATATAAAATGATGGATCTTGCTGGATTTTAAACCAATGGCATTTTATATCATTAATAAATATTCATTTCCTTGCTATCCCTCCAGTGGTATTTCATCATCAATCATGGCTGAAATCACAGCTGTGAGAGCTGTTTATGCTTTAGTGTTCTCCTCTACATGATTTGGCAGATACTTATGAAATTATTGGAGTGTGGAAGTAAAGAGGGGGGTGGACAGGAGGGAAGAGGGGGATGCTTTAAAAAAAAACATAATCTTTGTGTCTGTAGTTATTCACAGAGATGTACGGTTTTGTTTTGTCTTCCAACATACACATAAATCACCCCATTGGTCTCAACTGTCCTGTGAAAATAAAAATGATCCCAAACTGTTCAAGAATTACTCAGGGACTATTCAGTGCTCAATATGTCAGAGAAGCCAAGACAGACGCTCAGGAAGAGGAAGATTACAATCAATGAAGAAAAATCAATAGCATGTAGAAGTTATCCTGCTGCCAGCATTGTCAGGAAAAGGTTTCTCCATTCCCCAGTCTCATTACATGTAGAAGATTATTAGAAACTGAGCAGCCAAAGTGAAACTGTAATCATCTCCCCCTTGCTTTTATGTTTTTAGTGTAAATCAACATTTCACTTTGACTTAATAAACAAAACAATCTGCTCTCCTACCAATGTAGCATTTTACATATTTGCTTTACCTGCCACTGTAAATGAAAAGGGAGGAGATTAAAAATCCTTCTTTAAGGCCTTAAAGTAAAAGTTGGAAAAAACTGAACAATGACTGGAGCTGTTGGCTGCAATATTTTTCTGTTTACTTGTTTTTTGTATTTTTCCATCTGTGACTTTTTCTGTCCCTCTGCCCAAACTGGTGGATCCTGGCTAAGCTCTGCTAACTAATGAGATGGTCATTTCTTGATTCTCCTCTGCAAATCAATTAACCAGCCAATGAAATCACTGTATTTTATAGAACAACATTTGTGTGACCTTGGGGAAATATTAATTCTTTATTGTGTCAACTGATAGAAAGAAATAACTGCAGAGCTAGTGACAGTGTCTTTCTGACCCTGAGACAGAAAAAGTTTTCTTGCTTTGGAAAATTATTTAACATACAGCACGTGAATTAATTGAAAGAATAATAGATAGATAATTAAATGTCTTCCTAAATTTAGACCTGTACAAATAGAAAATAATATCCATGTTTAAATTATAATAGTTTATGCCTTAATATATGGTACATTTTAATAAAATACACACATGCATGAAGACATACAGCAGACAGTCTTCAGAGAAAAACTCACCTTCAGAAATATGTGTCAAGATTAATTCCATAACCCTTCGCTTCCCAAGAGTCTCTAAATTATGGTGACAACTGTTAGCAAACACAGATGTCCAAACTCATAAACTTTGCATTTCTGTGGGCTAGGACTCTGTGTGTGCAGGTGTTTGTTTCATCTATGAAAACGCCAACAGTATGCACAAAATAAGGTCATTTTTTTATCAGACAACATTCAATAAAATTATTTCTAAATCTCGACCTAACACCATCACCCTTATTATCATCATCAAGTCTGTTTCTGAACAGAGTGTGTCACATATTGGTGGGAGATAAGAGATGAGACAAGTCAATCTATAATATTCATGTTTCAGAGAGTGCTGCTTATAGTCAAAAACATGTCAAAATGGACATTTTTTTAAAGTTGAATTGCCAATTTAACTCTGAGATATTTTTTAAGCGCTTGAATTTGTTTTTCCAAAGTTTGGTATTTAACTTTTTACTCTGTAAAAATGGCATACTATTTATGCTAGATTATTTTGTGATTGGCTAAACTAGCTATTTATTATTTTAGTTTCTTGGTTACTACTGTGATTGATTTTGGAATAGCCATGAACATTATAGGAAGTGCCTAAAAGCACCTGAGAGGATCTTGGTCTGCGCTGATGAAGTCATATTCATCTGCCTTCATAAATGCCATCAGGAGCTCCAGAGGAATTATACAAAAGAGCCATCCTTTACTCATCTTATCTAGAACCTAATTCTAGAATGTTTGTAGAATAAAAATGCAGGGCTAAGCCCTGCACAGCAGGATCTTCCAGTTCCAGTGAGATTGTCTGATGCTACTCTTAGAGTAAATGACAGAGCACATGGTGAATGCTGAACCTGGAACATGAACCTGGTGCTCAGTTCAGCTTCCACAGCAATGAAAAAATCAATTCCTTCCAGGCAGGAAATCTTAAATAGTGCTAAATTTCACTTTCCCACATGATCTTTCAAGTTACATGCTAGGCAATTTGTCACTTTTGAGAGCCAAAAAGTTAATTCTTCAGAAATGAAACTCTCCAGCAGTTCTTAAAGCAATTGACTGGCATCTGGAAGTGAGTGATTTTTCTTGCCTGGCAAAGGTACCCCTTAAGTTAACAGAGAAAATATCAAAGACAATACTTTAGGCCCAAATACTGTTTTTATGAAAGAAATCTCTGAAATACAATATCATAATCAATTCTCCTTATCCCTAAATTCTCCTATATTCCTAAAAAAAAAAAAAAATTAATAAACTGATTCTGCTTCACATTACCAGAAACTTCATTCCAAGGTATTTCTATAGGCAAATTACTGAAAATCAAACAGTCCAATCCAGCTTTATTATGGAAGTGGTACATACCAAGCAGGAAAAGAAATGGTAAAATGAGAGTTTCCATGAAGCATTGCTAATTATGCATGTCAGATTGATTTTAAGGAAATGTAGCCCACTCCTCTCAGGGGATGCTGTCTTTTATCTTTCCTAACTCTTTTTCTACCCTCTTCATATAGATGTCCTTTTGTAGTCAGTGGAGAGACATAGGCAGAAATATTTTGCAGTATTTTTATATGTCCATTCAAGATTAAATCAATTATGTCCTCAGTTCTACTACGAGGTTTTGTCCATATCTCTCAAAAGCAGCGTGTGGACATTCACTCAAGCACAGTTGTCAATATTGTAGGTGTTTGCATGTACTGAGATAAATTGAATTCTTAATGTTACTTATTTCCAAATTTGACCAAATAGGATCTGGCCGGAACTAAAGACTCTCTAAGTATGTATAATTAAACGTTATGACATTTCAACTAATTTTTCATAATGTGTGTTAAAACTCCTATTTTCTTAGATAAAAAATATGCATTTTCCAGTTAATTTTCTGTCTGATTAGCTAATAATATACAAAGAAAAACTCTCAACTCCTCTACTAAGAACTAGGAGTCAAATGTGTATATATTGAATTTCAACGCAAATGGTATGTTTTTTCACTTAAGTAAATGTACTGTACATTTTGGCCCCCAGCTCTGAAAGGATTAATTTATATATATGACCTACTCACATAAGATTCTTATTTGAAGAAAAATAATTTAAAACTCTGGCATGCAATGTGCAGGATTCTCAAAAGAAATTCAGGCATCTGCTTCAACTAAAATCAACTAAAATCAGTGGGAGTCAAATATTTACAACATTTTTAAAATTGTATCAGATCTGTCTGAATCCATAGATTCTTCAAAAGGCACATAGTTACTAAAGTACTGCTGATTTATCTGGAGAAACGTGGTGCCTTGTCCTATATACAAATAGATAACATTCTTACCTTCAAATCTTATTTTCCACTTCTTTTTTCATAATTGTTCCATTTATCTATTTTGGGAATCTCTCAAAACATCCGTTCAGAACTCAGCATGGAAAAGATGTTTTCCCTTTGATTTACTGTATCATCACACTAAAAGTATAAAATATTTGACATGCTCTTTGTGTAATTGCTCTCTATAATCAAGTGTTGCAGTAGAAAAGTCCCTGTTCATTAGCAGCAAATGTTACACACACACACATGCACCCACATACACACACCTCATTTAAGTGTATTAGGAGTGAAGTTAAATCAAGTAAATGTCTGCAAAACATACAGAATTCAAGCCAAACTGAAGGTGTGTGTTTCTTGAAATTATGTAGCTTTTAAACCATCTCCTGGGCATTGTTCTCATGAATACAGTTCTGAAGAAATATATATAAGTCACATCTTTGATGAAAACAATTGCTTTTTATTGCTTCTGCCTTAAATATAATAAAGAAAGAACCAGAATATATTGAAAAGAAGCCATATTATAAGAAAAACAATTTGCAGTAGTTCTAGACTTGATTTTGTTTTTATTTTCAGAATGGACAATAACAGTTAGAAGAATTCTTCATGACATGTATGAATATCATAAATATTGACAAGTTATTTTAGTTTTAAACTAGCAGAATGATCCATAGACAAAATTTAAATTATTTTTGCATGAGCATTATTAAAGAAATTATTTTTAAAATCTATTGAAACCAACTCAACCATAGTTTCAACATTGTTAGTGCCAAGTTTGTTTTAGATCAGTCCCAGTATGGAAGCATTACATGCAAGGATTTTCAAATTATAGGCTTTTTAAATTTCAGTCCAAGAATTGCCACATGATCTTCCTCTGCCATATTACAGTCTTGGATATTACTGCTCATTAGTAGTTTAAAAGTTAGGAAAACTTACTCTTTTTTTCTACCATTTTTATTTTACAAGTATGTGGAAATTCCCATTCTGAAACCTTTGGAGTTGATCTTGATTAAGTACAAAATGGCAAAAAATGAAGCAGTTTTTTGGCATGCTCTTGTTCTTTGCTCCTTAGCAGAACTACCATATCTCAATCTAGCTGCAATTCTCAATATCATCACTCTTTGCACAACTACCAGGTTTGCAACTCTCTAATAATTAATGTAACTGAGGCAAAGCCATTGGCTGGTTGCTAAATAAAGCAAAGACAACAGAAACCAGAGACAAAAAAGGATGGCCTCAAGGTTAGGAGTGATTTTGGGGAAAAAAATTAAGACTTCCTATATTTAAGGACATTGTAATTTTTTAAAATTCTTTTGCATTATTTCATCCTTCACACTAATTTCTTTTCTGCCTTACCTCAATTCATCTTTGGGAAGTTGCTCTAAACAGGCTCTCTATTACAAGACAGAAATAGTTTCATTGATGCATAACATAAGGAATATCAATCATTGCATGCATTCAAATTATTTTCTTCTGCAGTGATGATATCTCATGATTCCTTCTAATAATTTTGCAGTTGTAGAAAAAGAACTTAATAAACTCATCAAGACACTGAGGTAGAATTGCTCATGGCCCTCTTTGTTACTCTGCAAGGAAGATTAGAGCACGCTGATTTATGTCAGCACACTTTTTTCAATCCATCCGCTCCCTCAAGATGTTAATAATGTCCCGTGGTGAACTGTGCTCAAAGGTATCACTGGGTACATACCCGTGGGAGGACCATTGTCCCAGGGCTCTTCAGGGAACTTCTACATCGCTGCAAACAGCCTCACAGAAGTATTAATCAACACCTTATTAAGACAGAACAAGATGGAGCTGTGAAATTCTCAAACTCTTTGTCCAAAAACTCAGGTAGAATATAAAATGTTTTTGGCAAATCATTTGTAGGTGGTGATGATTTCTGAATCAGTGGCCTGATTTGATGTAGTACAGATGATCTAGTTCAAACTCATCTCCTTAAAACTGCAGTCCCCCAGAGCTTTTCTTTTAAAACCTTCTACCACTGATATATAAATGAGACATATGGAAATTAAGCTGTTGTAATAGTACCATAATTTTAGTCACAGTTCTCTACTTCTAGGATTCAAAGTTACCCACATGATGCCGTGAAATTTTTTCATAATTTTGGCTAAAATATTTTTAGAGCAAGCTCTGCTGCTATCTCAACATCAGCGAAGGCAAAACAGCTTAATGATCTATAGCTTTCTTAATATATTCTACTGAATATAATTTAAAGTTTTCAGGAAGAGTGAAGAACATAAATGTTGGGCAATTTTTGCAATAACAAAGTAGGCTGAAAGTAATTTTGTTACTGCTATTACAATAAATTATCCATATCTGTTCATATTTCCACCAACGCCACTCAGTATTGTTCCCATTAATGTTTCTATCACTTTCTATCTGACACTGGAAGTTCTCCACAAGATAATATGAGGAGTGGTATTTTCTTTCTTTCTTACTAGTCTATCCTATCACTGTGGAAAAATATGTATGGGGAAGTATATTAAAAAATTCTCTAAAAATAAAATAATATAACATTGACCCTTTCCTGGATTTTCAGGAGTTTCTGTTCATTTTTAATTGGAGTAATATTTTATGCTCTTTTATAAGTGCAAAAAAATCATCATTCAGCCATTCTTCAGAACAAAACAAAATGCATATTTGAAAAAGAGATTAGGTGGGTATAAATAAAAACAAGAATGGTAAATGAATTAAAATGCATAACTTGATTAGGGATATAAATTCTAAAGAATTGCCTGAATTAATCACAATAAGTACAATAATAAAAGAAAACTAGCAACCAAATCAAGCCCCAGAAAGCTGTAGGAAAGGATATAATACAAATTAAAACGAGGAAAAACCAAAGGAGACATTTACTCTCTATTACAGTTTCCATTCACTTCTTGTTGATAGTGACTATGAAAAATCCAGCTTCCCTGGGAAATGGATTATCTCATCAAAATCAAGAAAATATTTTGGGTTACTACAATTGTTTTTTAGAATTTCACAAAGACTAGGAAACAGTCAAACACTAATAAAAGATATTTTGTTGACCTAAACATTGGATGGAAAATTAATACGCATTTCTTGCATGTGTGTATCCATTTCTAATATCTGTGATACCATCAGGGAACTCAACATCTTCTGCTGTACTGAACTTCTTAGCTTTCTTAAAACTGAAAGTTCTACATGATGGGGTTTGATTTAACTAATGTTACTATTTATTTTATTGATTATTTTATTATTTCTATTTTTCAAGCACTGTCCAGAAACTGGGGGGGAGAGAGGGAGGAGGGGAAAAATTTCAAAGCTACTCAGTGTAGCTGAGGTGGGTGATGAAAGTTGCTCTTTCCTTATGCCCCAACACTCTAACCCTGTTGTAGAAGATCCTGTGGCTTAGCATAAAGAAGGAGCCTCTCAATGATCTTGTTGGGCAAGATCTTGGTTTTGGAAGACCTGCCTGTATCTCCCCAGGTCTTCCTGGTCTTCCTTTTTCCCTTTTCAAAAATGAGGATGAGGTCAGAGGGAACACTGCTGTGAGAGAGCACTTATTTCAAAAATTCAGGTAGCATGACTTGATAAGGTAGAAAATGAAACAATCCAACAGACAAAAAAGAAAAAGAAAATAAAGCAAAGATTAAACCTTTGAGGAGTAAAAACATGACAAAGTTCTTTAGAAAGAAAAGCAGTGTTTAGACAAGGAATATGGACTGAATAAAGAAGTGTGGGCAGTTAACAAAATAAGAGATGAATAAACTAGGATTTGTAAACAACAGATACAGAAAACTGGTGGATTACAAAGAACAAAGGCTGGAATGTTTGTCTTACTCATCTGGTTTATTTGCTGCTTCTACTCTCTGTAGCCCATGTGCTTTGCTGTCTCATAAAATCCTCTCATGCACTTAAATAAACTGTACTTTATTGTCCTGCAACAGACACTTGGACTGATGCTATTACTCCAAATGAAATCAATGGCAGAGCTACCATCAGCTCAATGGGAAGAGAACTTATCCCACTCCCATAAAGCACAGTGAAAGAATTAGCACTGAGTCTGATCAATGCCTTTCCAAATCATAACTTAGTGCAGCACTCAGTAAGTCTCCTGACTTGAGCAGGTTGCTAAGTGCAGCTTCTTTTTCACTCACAAGAGCAATACCTGCGTATTTCTGTAGCCTTGTACCCACGCAAGAACTTACCAGTACACATTTTTATTCCCTTTACTACTTTACAGAGTAACTTTTTCTCAGCTGAAGTTATTTTTCACCACTAAAAATATCCTGAGAAAATACATTGAAAATAGCTTAATCGTCATTATAGGAAGTACCTCTGTGTCAACAAGACAAAATTTTTCAAGAAGATATAATTCCAAACAAATCTTCAGGGAAAATGCTGAACAGTAGAAGAGAGGCTGACCTCATGATGAGTAGTCAAAGACAAAAATGACATTCAGTCTTAAGTAATTCTTAATATTTTTCAGTTGTTTTGATTTGCTACTACTCCAAAGAAAAAGCAAGGTCAATATTGAGCAGGTGATCTCAATAGCAAAATAGACTCTTTTGAACCTTTAGTATACTGAAGAGCATAACTCTCCAGAAGACACTAGAATAAAACATTAACAAGATTTAACTGATTTTCTTATGTTTATTTACTGCATGCATTGCTATGTACCAAATATAGTGTGTAGATAACCACGTTTGGCTAGAATTCCAAATAAATGAATATTTAATTTTATTTTAAATATTTCTTGAATAATTGACTTCTTAGTGAATCTTGGAACAAAAATATATAGAATAAGCTCTATATGACAATTATGGAGGAAAATGGGTCCTTTGAGTCCTGAAAATAGATTTGTTCATCCATCCATCTTCACACATCAAATTCAAGGGCAGCTCTGTGGTTCAAAAGTGAGTAGTATGTGGAATGAATGCTGCTTGTTCCCTTCTTTTTCCATTCCTGTGGTTATTGCACAATTTCAAAATGTTAGTAAGTGGCACAGAAGATTGGGAGTGAAGTTGTCTAGAGTACTGTCTTAAACTTCTGAGCTCTCAGAAGTTCCTTCCTCTTCCATTTCAGCTCCCTGTTTATCACCCTCCTTTCCAAATAATTAAGCATCCGAAAAAAATTCATCTGTCTTTGTTTGACAAGATATTTAATAAGATGTTTGGAAACAAAGAAATGGCAGATTGAACTTGTTAACACGGCAGGTGATGCTCTACTTGTGAGTTTTTTCCTGCACTTTAATTTATGCACCTATATCTTTTAGCTATCATCAGAATAGAGACTTACACTCATGTCTGCATACACACACATACAAAGTATGCAAAAACATGTGGGAACTCGCATTTCTAGAACTTCTAATTCCAGAATTCCCTTTTGTTTACTGAGATACTTTAAATAGAGTAATTGGATGGTTCAATTCTTAGTGTTAGTATTCATATGTGTAAGTGTGCTAAGCTGCCATAGGAGCATCGTGTATCTACACTGAGCTTCCAACTCATACGGGATCTCTCCATCATTATTAAAATTTGTATTCATAAAAATGCTGGAGAACTATGAGTTTCAGAGACCAATACTTATTTTCCCACCTGCAGACGATATACAAAAATATAGTATTCCTACAAGATTCAGTAATATTCTTCTATTTTTTATTTGAGACAATTTCTAACTTTTTTTAAAGGCCAATATAATACAAATTCAATATGATAAAAATACTTTTTCACCTGAAGATTTCAAATCAGAAACTTTATTTATCTCAATACATTTTTAACAGTTTGATTTTTTTCATGTGTGTTCACTATAGTAACTAATATCAAAAATTTTTACAGAACTTAATTCCATTGTTCAAGTAGTCCAGAAGGAGTCAGGTTGATAAGCTTATATAAGTTAACAGCTTATGTAAAAGTGAAGTTTAGCTTAAAACTGCCATATCATCTCTTTGCATTAGCATCACCTTGTCAAAAAGTAATAAATTTATATATGTATGACTTTGTAAGCACAATATAGAGTTACAGATTTAATATTTTCTTCCTTTAACCAGTTTTATACTGACTTCAGCACCTGAAAGCTTATGCGTTTGGCTTTGCTGGAGTTTATTCTGAATTGCATGCATCTGAAGCAGCAATAAAAATCCACCTTGTCCTCTCAGAAGAGGTTAAGAATTATTGGGAGACTAAACTGGGATTTATTGTCCATCATTGGACCCATGTGTCCAGACTCACAAAAAAGAATATCTAAAGTTTACCCACATGCCCTCCCACTTTGTGGCTTTCTGCTGATTAGATCATCCAGCATTATCCCACTTCCACAGCAGCATCACCAAGATCCAAGGACAGCAGAGGTGGACCCAAGGTATCAGTCAGATCTCTCCTCACATCCCTTCAGCCCCAAGTGTTGTGCTGTAATCAAACCTGAGACACTGCAGAGCAATTCCAGCTGCAGGCTTTGCCCAGAGCACTAACAAGGCGGCTTTCATGAGAAAAAAAAGACACACAGATTGTTCTCTTCAGGCAGGTGGGTGTCAGACACAAGGCTGCAGAACTTGGTCTCTTTAGTCCTGGCTCCATCCTGAATAAACTCAGCAGCTTGAAACATACCAATGTGTTTGGGGGCTTTTTGTCTATTTCTTTTTCCTGCTTGGAGAGCTCTTTCACATGACAAATCCAATGCTGGGAAGTCCAGAGCAGGGGAAACCATTCAGTGGATTTATTTACATGTCGGTACCCCCCCAACAGTACCCCCTGTCCAGCTCACAGATTTTCCAGAGCAGCAGTGCTGTGACTGATCTGGAAACAATAAAAAAGTTACAGCATTTTTCTCTTTTTATAGGAGATGATTCATCATAGCTGTCCAATTGTTTTTTCAGCTAGAACTGAAATTCATTATGGTTGGGTTGGGGTTTTTTTGGCTCACATTCCTTTTTAAGGGGACATCAATATATTGAATATTTTAACACCGAAGAGCATTGATGTATTCAGTCCTTTTTATCTTTGTTCTACCAACATAGGTGGCTGACCAATTCCTTGTAGTCTGAAAAGGCCCTGTTGTGCTCTCAGTGTCCAAAAATACCATGAAAGAAAGGATGGAAGTGTTAAAATTACAAAAAAAAATCATTATGGAAACAGGAATTCCTTTCTGCTCCTAAGATAAAACAGGAGCCATGACAGGATGAAGAGGAGAGGCCTACAGGTCAAAGGTTGTGGCAAAGCCAACCCAAGTTAGATCTCTTGCCAACAGGCAAAAATGAAAATTATTCTTAGAAAAGTTGCTCAGCACGGACACAAAACCTGGGCAAAAAACGGAAGTATGAGAGACTCGGTTTGTATTCTCAAATGGCTCAGCAGATTCAGGCAGACACAGAGAATAGTCTGAACAAAATATTCCATTTTTATCAAGAAACCAAAATGCTACTTTTTATTCAGTAGTGTTGTATTTTTTGCCTTGATCCCAGTTTGCCTGGGAAACCTTTTACTCTGAGCTTCTCATTCCATTAGAAGACTCTATATGTTGTCTTATTTCAGAAGAGAAAACATGGAAATACCATGATTTCTCACAAATGAAATGCCACGTTTAAAACTACTGCATAACTACTCTCTTACAATAGGGTAGGGAACACAACACCAGCTGAGCACTAAGGAAGGACCATACATAACTAAGATGACAAAATATAAATATCCAACATTTGGGGCTTGGTTTTGTTTTTAATTTTGGTCTTGTGGTTTTGTTTTTGTTTTTTTGTTTGTTTGTTTGTTTTGTTTTTTGTTTTTTTTAGTTGGGACACTACTGAGGGGTGTTTTCAAAAACAGTTTTTGAAGAAAAAGCATGTAAGTGAGTAGGTATTACAAAAGATTGTTGTCTTCACGTGGGATTAAAAATGTCATTGCCCCTGTAACAAGAGTATATCCCCAGTGACTTGGCCAAATTCCAATTTGAGAAGTTGCATTCTGCCTACCTAAATTTTCTCAGCAGTTGGAATGGATATCATATTAAGCAATATTATCCATTGCTAGGGATCTGGTAAATAACTCTATCTTTTTCAGGTTTGGAAAGCAAAGCTCAATGCTCTTCACAGCACTATCAGCTGACTTTTAGAGGTGCTGGAGCTAAAGGGGAATCACAAGCACTGAACTCATCCCAGGAAAGGTCCACATTTCCAGGATTGGGCCCCCGAAGGAATTTTTTTTTTTTTTTGTGTCAATGATAGCTGTGTGTCATCTTGCAGAGAGGAAGTGAAATGATTCTTTTTAACATGGGGCTCCTGTATATAAAATTTCAGCAAAAAAATACAAAGCACTTTCTGGGTCCTCTGTCCTGAGGTGGTTAAGGCCCACTGGCCAGCAAAAGAAATCAGCAATTTAAATAGCAGTCCCTGTTGGATGATCAGCTGATAGATACACACAGCAAATGGGACTTGTATGAACAAAATGTTCTACCCATGGATGAGTGTGTGCATCAGTAACCTGTGATATGGAACAGTGCACTGCTCACTTGGAATTGATTTCAATCAGATGTCACCCTAGTGTTGCATACATATTCATTTACTATTCAGTCCTCTGTAGCTACCCACACACACACATATGCACACAAAAACATTTTGTGTATTTTTCATCCTTATGATCCATATAAAGGAGTTCATTTCTTTCTTTGGAAAAAGCACAGCGAAATGGTAAAGATACAAAATACAGTTCCTTTCAAGTGATTTTCATCTTTAAATGCAGGTGCCTGAAAGATGCTGCTCAGGTGGAGACACTGAAAGAATGGAAGAGGATTTGTCTGACTTCTTTGGGGGTCAAATGAGGGAATGAGTCACTAAACACATTGCATGGATGTCTAGTGGATAAAACACTTACCTGGTGTAAAGGGCCGCAGTTGAATCCTCCACATGGATTCCCAGGTTCTGAATTCCCTACTAATGTCTGTTAGTGTCTGTGCTAAATGTCTATGACCATGTGATTTAGCACAAGGTCACAAAAATAGATGTACTTTGGTAACTTTTCAGAGAATTCCTTGCTATAGATACCACGTTGCTCTGTAACTTCACACAGCCCCTTTCTGCCTGTCATTTACTGCCCTGGATCCACCACACTTCCTTTTGCCTTCTCAGGATTCTTCCCAAAGTGAATATCTGAAGCAGTGAAAGTGTACGTATTTACCCTGTTTATTCCTTGGAAAGTTTCTTATTCTGCTAATGATTGCCTCTGCCTAGGAAAGCTGGGTGGATTCCACATCAAAACCCTAAGTTCTGTCTAAGAGTGAACAGAAACCAAATTCCCTGGCCACATTCTGCCCTGTCATACCACAGGGTTTTTTCCTCACCTCCATAGAAGGCAGAAGGAGACTTGACATTTTCCTGTTCCTACAGGGATGGGTTGAATTTCACTTCACATGATTACAAATACCCAGTACATGTATGCTTAATACCTGCCAGTCATTTTGGACTACTTGATAGTAGGAAACAGTATGGAAGTAGAAACCCACTGAACACATGGCAATACTTTAATTACAACATACAAAAAAAGGAGTGGGATGAAAAAATAAATTTGCAGCCTCAACATAGCTTTTTAAATTGGAAAAACTGTCATTTTTATTCTGAATCTAACCTTAAGTTTGAAATCTTGCGTGAACTGAAACATTAATATGAGGTCAGTCTGGAGCAAACTGAAATAGTTTATGATAGCATTAAAATGAAAAATTCTTATTTTTAAAGAACATTCTAAATTGAATGATCAAGTTGAAGAAACTATTTAAGTCAAAGAGAGTTAAACCAAACAAAATTAAATATCTTATTCAGAATATTTGAGAAAGGTGAGGGTATAATGGCAAGTATTTAAATGATTTTAAAAGTCACATTCTCTCCTTTAAAATGATATTTAAACTAAGTTCAGTGAAGTTTGATATTGAATTATGCTTCTATAAGTCGACAGCATTATTTCAATAGTATTTAAATTTACTTCATTTTAGAAATGATTCAATGTATTCTTTCACCTAAAGATGGACAAAGCATAAGGCCTATACAATGACATGATAAGACAATTTAGCAGATTAGACTTGTGTACATCTCTCTGATATGATAATATCTCCTATTTATGTCACATTAGTATCTCATTTCTGGTAGAAGGATGGCATGTTGAACATGCATCCAAATAAAAGTGTAGTGTAACTTGAATAGCTTGAAAGACACAGAGGAAAGCTCAGATTTGGGAGCAGAATGAGGAAAGAATATTTGCAACCTAAGATGGTATTTAACATTGAATTGACAACCTTCACCCTTTTGCAGTATACTGTTACAGATGCAATAAAACAGAGCTTCACATGTAATCCCAAGGAATCTGGAGAATCAGAAAATTAATGAATAGTTTTAAGAGAAATGAAAAAGGACAGAAGCATGTAATACTCTGAAGCAGATGCTCTCAGTGCATGGCTTCTATGTATATGAACTGGAGCTTGCTCTCTTCTCTCGCTTTGGGTTTTAGAAAGATGAAACAGGATATCCTACTTTCTATTAGTGAGGGGAAAAGTAATTTAAAATAAAAACACAAATCCTGTGCTAACATACATGGATACATGTGAGTGACAGTCACCCAGACTAAACCTGACTTTCTGAAATCAGTTAAACACTTCACTGATCCCCTAAGAATATTGCTTAGGTTGAAACCTTTATATAGTCAGTTTTGATAAAAAGTGTTAACCACGAGTTTCTGATAAACTTTATTGCATGCCTTTATGAATTCTTGATGTTCATAATTCTTTAGTGGCTGTTTACAGTCTACTCAATCATGAAGATCCTCTCATGCTGTCAAAAGATGAATACCAAAGTTCATGGCAGAGATTTGTTCAGAACCTGGACCTTGAGTATGAGACACTGTAAGTCTGAACCTACACAGAAAAATATGCCAGATAAAAAGGAAAATCTCTACTCTCTATGCCTGACCCAAAAATTAGTAATTTCAGTGCAAAAAATGCAGTAGATGAAAATCAGAAATAATAGTAATTAATGTTTTGTTATCTCATGGATATTTGAGACCACTGGATGTGACAGAGCTCAAAGGACATATCCCAAAAACCATGGCAAATAATACTGGCAGGAACTTTTGAATTTTAGAAATAAAGCTCAAGTTCAAAAAGTCAATTCTATTTTGTAATAATTTCCCCACCCACCAGGAACTTGAATCCTGAAAGTACAAGGTATAAAAAAGGATATAAAAATATTTATTTCACTGACTGCTCCCCTTTCACCTTTTTCATTCCATTCATAGCTGGAGGGACTGGATACCAGTATACTGGACCAACCCTACCAAAACAAGTAAGTTTCAGTCATTAAAACCAGCAGCCACGTATCTGCCAGATAGAAATGCTTGCAGCATGAGAGATAGAATCAGTCACTCATGCAGGAAAGTGTGAGGTTAAATAATATAATTGCTATATTATTATATATAGGTCTTCGCTGTGGCATGACAGCCTATGTGGAGTCTGAACCACACAGCAGGACTAATTAAGAAGGCAGATGAAGAGTAGTGCTAGCAAAAATTGTAATAAAGACTTCACTTTTTTTCCACTCCTCTTTTCCCATTGCCAATGGAAAGAGGAAAAATCACAGTGTGGTCCACATTAGCCCATACGTGCATGTTAAAAGGAAATTCACTCCCATTACTGCATGGCAGGTGTGCATCCATGGCTACATGTTGGGATTTGAGCACTCACCATTAATTATATAATTCTCATCCCACAGCTGTGTAGAGCTGTATAATCAAGATTTCATCCACGAGGTGAAATTCACCCCTGTAGACAGAGCTGGAACACAAACCACACAACACAAGCATCCTATTTATACCTTCGGAATTTATATTCAATAATTGTATTATTAACCTGTCATTATGTGAATATTCAGTAGTCATTGTAATCTGAGGTCTTTCATTTTTTTCTGTACTGAGCTCAACCAGTGGGAGATGTATGTGCAAATGAAAGAAAGTTTTTCTCTTAAGAGTATATCTAGGATTAATTTCACCTAAGTTTCAAGGTTTCTAAAAGTTAAAGATCTAGGGTGGGATTTATTGCTTCATGTCATCTAGACAATAAAAAGTAGGTAAAACCAATTTCTTCTTAGAAGTGCCCATTTCTCTTTAGTGGTGATTTATGGACCCTGGAGTGACCAGCCCAGATGAACATGTTGGGTACCGGAGATGGCTGCAGCTGAGATGACTATGAGTGTAAGGCTGTCACTTACCACCACTGAAGACAAATACCTTCAGATATTAATCCTCCCTATCTTGGACTCCTCTCAGTATGACATGAGAAAATTACCTCACAAGTACATGATTTCTGTCCATTATTCATTGAAAGAGCACAACTGTAAAGTCCAGCGTGGAGAGCAAGTGTTCATGCAGAGTTCAATTCACTTGTTTAAATAAGGGCATTCAAAGATATTTGAATCCTTCAGCAGTATCTGAGACATCTACGTGGAGCTGGCAGAAGGATACAGGACTTGAGGGAGGCTCATGGAACAGCAACTGGAAATCAGGCAGGGGATCTCTGAGTGTCTCAATTGCCACCAGGTGCCTGCATAAGGACTGGGCTGCTCAGGGAGGTGGAGTCACCTGGTGGTGTTTAGCAGACACATAGTTATGGTACTTAGGGACAAGTTTTTGGGGTGGACATGGCAGTGTTAGGTTTAATGTTTGACTTAATGATCTTAAAGTTCTTTTTCAACCTAAATTATTCTGTGATTCCAAGTGTATTGAGCACTCAGAGTTAAAAGGCACCAGTCTCCGCACATATAGACATTATATTAATATATATATATACATGATATAAGGTGTCATTAAAACTACATTAACTCCTGCAAGTTTTATTTTATGGGAACATGCCCATTGACGGCATGCCAAAAGCACTCAGTTAAAAAGTCTTTCTTAAGATAGCACTTTTAAACATACCATCATAAAGGCTAAAATACAGCAAATACAGATAGGTAGTGAACTTTATTTTTGAGGAGAGTCTTGAAAGGCAGGACTTTGTGCTGTGCTTATGTCCACTCCTATCCAGGTTGTTTCTAGGACTGGGAGTCAACATCCAGATGACTCAGTATGGATCACTGAGGAAGCCATGCAAAGTGTGTGTGCTCCACTCTGCATATTCATTACTCATTTTTCCAGTTGCCTACCTGCATGCTGATATTTCACGGTGCTGGGTGATTTTCCCTTCTAACTCCTAGCAGATCTTTGTGTTATAGGCTCTCTATTTTTTTTTCCCAGCTGGTCCTTGGGCAGTGGAGAAGTTTTGCAACTACTGCAGCCTCTAAAGGCTCTGTCACATAGCATCCAGCATTAGAATTAAAGGTCAGAATAAGATCTAGAAAACATGATAGATAGTGATAAGGCATGAAAGGTATTCTAAGAAGGAGAAGTAATGCATAGGAAAAGATACCACTGAGTAGAAACAGTTCTACTTAACTGAAAACAATGAGGCTCTATCAGCTATTTTTCACTGAAGACCTTGACACCTCAATTAATCTCCAGTCACTCACTAGGTGACTCTGAGGTACAGGACATAAAGTAAGCCACTTACACATATGGGCAGAGCAGGACAAACACTCTTCCAAGAGCCTTTTGCTTTCAGATAGTCACTCTCACCTCCCATTGATTGGTAGCTGAGGGCTTTCAGCAACCTAAACGAGTTCAAAAGCTTTAAAATGTTTCAGGCCTCTTCCAAGGTAAAATGTCACATCTATTTATCATTAAAAAAGAAAATTTTATCTGTTGGTGAGATCAATCCCCTGACAACAGCAGGAACTCAGGAAACAGGGAAAAAAAAGTCCTAGGTAAACAAGAGAGCTAAACTGTAAATACAAGGTACATTAATACGAACAAATAAATGAAGCCAAAATAAATCGATATCAAGACAACTGAGTCACCTTAAGGAGCATATTTGGCCCATTTCTTCTTGTTATATTTCATTAAAATTTAAAAACTCTATAAAAATTTAAAATATGAATGTAAAATGTTGCACTTTTACAAAAAGTTAAACAAAAAGTAGTATATCCAGGTAGGTCAGACTTGACACAAAATGAAACTTATTAACACTCTCATAAACATTGCCAATCTTGTTAGAATCTTTGCTTATGTAATTCATTATAATACTATACTAATGATTAAACTCAGCAACTATTAACCAAATAGATATTGAAAAATGGGAAACCAGCGTATTCTGATTAAATTGGGTTCTGTTCCAGACAAATTTGTTTAAATTAATTAACAGATATACTCAGTATACACATAACAAAGACATTGTTAATTTAAAGACAGCCTGAATACATTCATACACAAAAATATTTTTTTTAAGAATCAGAAGATTTTTTCCCTCTAGCTGTCTGGTGGGGCTGGCCCTAGCTGGACACCAGATGCCTACCAAAGCCACTTCATCACTGCCCTCTTCAGCTGGGGAGGGCAGAGGAAATACAACAAAAATCTCATGAGTTGAGATAAGGGCAGGGAGAGATCTCACACCAGTGACTGTCAAGGGCAAGACTGACTCCACTTGGGGACTTTAACTTATTACCAATGAAATCAGAATAGGATAGTGAGAAATAAAACCAAATAAAGCACCTTCCCACCCCTCCCTTCTTTCAAGGCTCAACTTCACTCCCATTTTCTCTACCCCCTCTCCCTCAGCAGCTCAGAGGGGTGGGGAATGGGGGCTGTGGTCAGTTCATCACACACTGGCTTTGCTATGCCTTCTTCCTAAGGAGGATGGCTCCTCTCTCTTCCCCTGCTCCAGTGTGGGTCCATCCTCTGGGAGACAGTTCTCTACAACTCCTCCAGCCAAGCCAGACAGTTCTTTCCCATGGCATGAAGTTCTTCACAAACTTCTCCAGCTTGGGACACTTCCATAGGGTGCAATTCTGCAGGAGCAGGCTGCTCCAGCGTGGGTCCCACGGGGTCACAGGTCCTGACAGCAAAACTGCTCCAGCACAGTCTTCCCATGGGGTCACAGCCTCTTTCAGGCATCCCACTGTTCTTTTGTGAAGTTTTCCAGGGGCTGCAGGTGGATCTCTGCTGCCCCGTGGGCCTCCCTGGGCTGCAGGGGCACAGCTGCACCAGAGAAAGCACCAGGGGCTGCACCAGAGACTGCACCA
>VXBI01011004.1:123549-174580 GCA_013397375.1 Toxostoma redivivum
AGAGCTGTACCAGAGGCTGCACCAGAGGCTGCACCAGAGAAAGCACCAGGGGCTGCATCAGGGCAACACCAGAGAATGCACCAGGGGCTGCACCAGAGGCTGCACCAGGGCTGTACCAGAAAGCACCAGGGGCTGCACCAGAGAATGCACCAGGGGCTGCACCAGAGAAAGCATCAGGGGCTGCACCAGAGGCTGCACCAGGGGCTGCACCAGAGAATGCACCAAGAGCTGCACCAGAGGCTGCANGGGGTCACAGGTCCTGACAGCAAAACTGCTCCAGCACAGTCTTCCCATGGGGTCACAGCCTCTTTCAGGCATCCCACTGTTCTTTTGTGAAGTTTTCCAGGGGCTGCAGGTGGATCTCTGCTGCCCCGTGGGCCTCCCTGGGCTGCAGGGGCACAGCTGCACCAGAGAAAGCACCAGGGGCTGCACCAGAGACTGCACCAGAGGCTGCACCAGAGAAAGCACCAGGGGCTGCATCAGGGCAACACCAGAGAATGCACCAGGGGCTGCACCAGAGGCTGCACCAGGGCTCTACCAGAAAGCACCAGGGGCTGCACCAGAGACTGCACCAGAGAATGCACCAGGGGCTGCACCAGAGGCTGCACCAGGGGCTGCACCAGAGAATGCACCAAGAGCTGCACCAGAGGCTGCACCAGAGAAAGCATCAGGGGCTGCACCTGGGGCTGCACCAGGGCAGCACCAGAGGCTGCAGGGGACTCTCAGCTCCTGGGACTGGAGCAGCTCCTTTCCCTCAGCTTCACTGACCTGGGAGTCTGCAGGGCTGTTACTCCCACTCACTCAAACTTTTCTCTCTTCTGGCTGCAATTGCTCCTGTGCAATACCTGTTTTCTCTCCTTAAATCTGTCGTTCCAGAGTCACCTCCACCACTGCTGAAGGGTTTGGCCTTTCCAGTGGCAGGTCCCTCTGGGAGCCACCTGGCACTGGCTCTGTTGGACATGAGGAAAGCTCCACCAGCCATTCACAGAAGGCATCCCTGTACCTCTCTGATATCAAAATTTTGCTAGGCAAAAACAATACACTGTCAGATTAATATTGGTGTCACCAATCATCGAAACAGAGCAATCATGGACTAATTAGAAATTAACATTAAATAAATTTCAATTTATATATTTCAGAAATATGTTTCTGGAATGAAGATGAAGATAATTTTCTGTCTTTGTAGAAAACAGCACGCCTATGGGAAACCTCTCTATCAGCAACTGTTTTTCCAAAAGCATTTTAATACTCCCTTTTAACAAATTGTTAACAAATATTCTTGCAAACATCCTTTTATCTTTGATCAGACTGCATATTTTTAATCCTAGGAAAAATGAATTTTTGGAAATTTTCAGCATATTTGTGTGTACAACTTTAACATATAAACCACTAAGATGGTCTGAAGAATTCTGGCAGATATGAGGACAATTCAGGTACATTTCAGACTGAACCTGAAGAGACAGCAGACTTGGTGTCCCAGCACTACTACCCCTTTTAAGCCAGAATCAAAATTTGTCAGAAAGGTAGAAATTTCAAGGTATTTTAATCTGAAAAAAATGCCTTATGCTCACCAAATATCTCTGATTTCTTTGCTGTCATGTACAGATAGTCTTAGATCACTATAAGGTGATGTAGCGTCATTCAGGTTGTATCCATGACTTTTTTAAACACATTCTCATTCCACTCATTTCACACAGTTACTATAAAATTAACTTAATTTTTCTAATTTTTTCCTGGAAAATGTTGTGTGATATACAGTATTCTCATACTTTGACATTGTATAATTATAGTTACCAAGGCTGTTTTGTGCGAATGATAATACAATTAGTACTTTGCTTGAGGAAATAGAAAAACTGCAAAAGTTCAGCAGTTTCTTTCTTAGCACAGTTTTATTGAGAGAAATGCAGAAGATGAACTGCTACTGCTCGATCCCGCACCAATTCAAACCCCATAGTAGCAAAATAAATTAATGAAATGCAGTGGGACACAGATTTTTTTATACTTTGCAAAAGGAGGGGAAATTTTTATCAAGAGAATTATTGTATACCACTAAAAAGTTTTTGTGCCAAAACAGAATCTCAGCTTTGCTCAGCAGCATAGCTCCTGTGGAGAACTTCCAGAAACCTTTCAGAAATCAGACATAAATAAACTCAACACGTTCAAGTCAAGACTATGGCAGCGAGAGTTCCTTGAAAACTCTGCAGTGCATCTGTGCCAAATGCCTGAAACTCACATTTGGGAGGAAGGAGGGGAGAGCAGCAGTGGCAATTAAGGTATGACAGTGCCACCAACAATGCTTGACTTGTTCTTATGCCCAGGATTGTGGAGGAAAGTTTTGGAAGTCTGAGGTGTGGATCAAGAGGAAGGCTGGAAGGCAGACAACAGTGTTAGTCCTGGCTTGGGCCCTCTCAGTTCAAGAAGATGTTAAGAACCTGGAGAGAGTCTGAGCAGGGTTGACAAGTAGTTAGTACCTTATGTCACCCACAAGAAGTTGGTGGGATGGGCTTGTTAAGCCTTGTAAGGAGGAGGACAAGCTTTGGAATTATCTTGTCCTCTGGATCCATTTCTGTCACCTGACTAAGACCTCAAGCAAGTTACTGAAGAAAGGAACACTTAGAGAACATTAATCAGCCTGCCCAGGGTAACTAGCCTAAGCCAAGTTTTAATCTAAATTTTCAAATCAATATTTTTAAGAAGTAGCACTTAAAGTCATATTTTTTGAAGGAAAAATGTGACTTTTTTTGGGTGTCATTTTTCTTCATCTTCCTCTGCTGATGGACTCTAGTTTGTTTGTTTCTGAACACCAGGACCCTATGAATGTCTGTACTTTGAGCTTCGAAAATGATGTACAAAGTTCTTAGAAAATTCACTAGAATAGCTGGGAGGGAGTCACTCTCCAAATTAAGTACCTTCTATAAGCATATTTGTATTCTGCCTCTCATTCTTCTTGCAGATTATTTATTTGCTAGCTACTAACTAAAACATCATCACTATTTTGTGTTAGGATATTTTGGTGTTTATCATGGGAAAGGCAGTGTGATAAGAACAGATTAGACATTCTGCTCAAGCATTATGTTGATTCAAATATCTTCAGCAACCCAGCAAATGACAGTATTCCCACTCTTCCATTTTATTATATAATGAAGAGTCAATATTTGAGACTGATGCTCAAAATTTGAAGATTTTACCAGATAACAGTAGTGACAAAGCACAGATACTGTCTGCAAGACAAACATAAAAATGTGCCAGTATTTTTCTTCAACCAGTTTAAGACTCAAACATAACTGCTGACTGATCTTCATAAAATTTTAACACACGGTTGAAGAAATATGAGGTTGGTGAGAAAAGAAGAAATTTGATGTAAGGTCAATTAATCATTTAGAGAATATACATTAGATGACATTTTTTATTGTGGTGAACAAAGGTCAAAGTTTCATTTCCATTATAAGGTTTCTCTTTAGGTATATTATGAACTAACTGAATTGATAAAGTGAATCAATGGCATTACTTACTCACTGGTTCTTTTCCAGTTAAAATTACAGAGATTCTCTCAAGTATAAGACTCGTAAAATTACTATTCTTCCTTTCAAACTCCAAAATATTTCCTTGCAATGAAAAGGAAAAAGATTATCTTTCACCCAGTAACAATAAAACATCTTGCCATCCAAATTTGCAAAGTTCTACACTGAACAACAGCAAGAAATACTGGTTTTCCAAGACTCTTCTGCCCAAAGAGTACTATGTTTTTAATTAGACTTTGCTCAGCCATTATTAACCAAAAAAAAAAAAGAAAAGAAAAAAGCCGGTGCAATGCTGGTCCTCAGGAGACTGAGCAGATAAACCCACAGAAGCAGCCAATGTGTATTGGATGGAGATACGTGAAGTGTCTATCTATGAACTGGGTGCAAAAAGCAAAGTGATTTGTAGCAGGGCATCATCATCAGAATTTGATCATTGTAAGTCGAAGGGAAAAGAAAGTCTTGCTTAGGGTTTTTCTCTGGTTTCTGGCAAGATAGAAACTAGATCAGTGAACAAAATTCACCGGCTACTAAGAGTAGGAATCACTTTGCCTGAATTTATATACCTGGTAGTTGAATGACTAACCTAAAGTAGCTATTTACTTCTTTTCCAGGTCAATAGCGCAGGACAGGCAGTACCAGTTACTCTTTTATTCCTTGACAAAATGCTAAGGTAGGATAAATGTCCTTCTGGAGAATGTATTCACCATTTAAGCAAACAGTCCAGGAGAGTAGCTTGGACTTCATCATTTCAGATGGTTCAGTTTAACTTGAGAACACAAGCAGATGGCAGAGCAGTCACAAAACGCATGCGGTAACACCTACCCAAAATTCTCCTGGCCTCCACTGATTTGTATCTCAGGGAATTCATGAGGCAGAGACAGTGCTTTTGCATTTAATTGCTCACAATGCATTCCTTTTCCATGAAGCTGGGTATCACAAACACTGTTGTGGGTTCATGCAAGAGAAAACACCACTTCCTCTTAGGTGTTTGCAGGAAAGATATCCACCAGATTTGTCTTGTTTAGCTCTTTTCTTCCTGTAATACTAACTACTTAGAAGCTTGTGTTTAGCCTGACTGCAATCCACTCCTTTTCACAGATCTAAAAGTATGTCATTCAGTAATATAAAAGTACAGGTGTAAGCAATTTATTCTTACATTTTTTGTTTGCTTTCTTTTTTCTCATAAGACAAAACTGCAGACCATCTCATTTTTCTCAATTAGAATATTCTTTCTCATCTTTCTGGACTGGATGCCTCAATTTTTGAATGAGCCCTTAATCTCTTTCATGGTTTGTTGGGTTTTTTCCCCTACAAATCACCTGTGTCTCTCTTCATAGCTTCCACTATCAAAATAATCTCAAATGGATTTTAAGAACATTAGTTTTAGAGAACAGTTCTGCTTACTTGTTGTCAGCTGTAGTGGTACTACCATCTATATTAGATTATATGTTTCACAAGACATCTAATCTTCAACCTTTTCCCCAGTTTGAGCTGTACTGGTGCCTGTATTGTAATGCAACTCAAAAGCACCACCTAATCCTGCACAAATTATCCTTATTACTCCTACAAAGCACTGAGTTCAATGCAAAATCAGCCAAGCAAAGACTTTTCCATGTTATTTTCTGATGGCTAAAGCATTCAACAGTATGGAAGAACTAAACTCTTCTCCTTTCCCATCCTCTGGGGGCTCTATCTCCCAAAAGAATAACTTAATCTTAAACACAGCTTTGCCCTTGTGCTGCAAATGGGTCAAGTGGAATAGATGAATGTGAGAAAGAAGAGCAGCAATGTAATCATGATTCTATGAGGCAGTTCACAGGGGGCTTAGATGAAACATTTCTGGCACAACAACATTTAAATCGGGCAATTACAGAAGATAGTTTGAATGTGATTTACCAATCCCATTGTCTACTTAAAGCTTATATGCTATTCATTCAAAGCACAGACAAATTCAGTATTTCTCCAGAACCTTCTAAATTGTCTCTTTTTCTAAGATGTGCTTTATTTGCCCTCTGCTAATTGAAGCTGTGTTCATGTGCATGGATAAAAGCACACTGCACTAATAATGTGCCAAAAATACAAAGCCAAATGCCCCAAAAGTCTGAAACTGTATTTTTAAGGTTGCTTGTACAAATTAATTCTGATTTTTGTGTCTCTGATGTTGATTTATTTGTCATAAACTTCTTTTCAATTTTATTCAGTGTATAAGGTAGATAGAAATGGATGAAAGAATAGACAGTGAAAGAAACTACTGGTTGAAGAACAGCTCCAGTAGAACTAGTAGATACAGCCAGGAAGGCCTCAATCATCTGATAAAATCATGGCTCTAGATTATAAAATATTTTGAGTTCTATTGCACATCTAGTGCTCCACGTATATCTAGCATACCATAAATAAAAATAGGTCATATTACATATACTGTCTGGTCAGAGAGCAAACATGGATTTTGCAGATGGGTGATCTAAAAGTGAAGACATAATTCTCCAAGACATCATTTTTTCCCATCATGAAGGAAACAATATTGTGTGAAAATAATTTTCAAATGTGCTCTGAGTTCTGAATACAGCTTTGAGACTTTGACATTAATAAAAGTTCCAGGTATTCTTATGTATAATATCTTAAACAAGACTTATGAACATTCTAGCTTTCCAGGCAAAGTAGTGTGAAAAATACAAGTTGAGGAGATTTGAATAACAAAAGATATAGGGAATTTCTAGCACCAGCCAACAGGATTTGACTATATAGAGCATTCTGAAGTGTTAGCTATGTAGAACTTTTTCCTTGTGCATTTTCCATAGAGAAGGCTGTCTGTTTATGATGGAAGTTCAGCCAATTGCCTATAGTAAGTAATTGATCAAGCACTTGAAGAGTGCTATCTTATTATCACTCAGAGCATATTGTAAGAAACCCCTTGAAATTTTCCTCTGTTATTTGTATATTTAGATCAATGGATTCATTGATTTTAAAAGTATTTTGATGAATTCTTCTGAAGTTCATTAGGTTTTCCTGGTTGCCAGGAAATTCTATGAAGGAGATCTTTTAAATACTGTACATTTACTCTCTAAGTAAGGAAAAGAGGGGTCATCTTTTAGTGACTGGAGAGATGCAGGATTGTTTTTCTTTCCAGCCAGAAGCATTCTGAGTTTGTCTCCTTATTCCTTCCTTAATAAATAATTTATTAAATTCTGTATGTCTTTAGTTGATAAATGTCACTTTATAGACAGAGATATAGACAGCTGGACATATATAGATCCCTCTATTTAAAAGACATTAGTAGCTGAACTTTCAAACCTTGGGGTCTTGGTAGGAAGCTGATACACTGATCATTTCCTAGTCCATCTCCTACAGTTGTCTACAACTTGCCTTGACCTTCAACTCCACCTGTTTGTTGCACCCTCACATTATATCTGGATTTGTAGACAGAGCAATTTTTTCAAGAGTAAGATGTTTCACTGGCGCATGTGATAGGTGCTTTCTTCTGTTAGAAGAACAGAATGACTTCCAGAATCTACTGAAATTCAGCAAAATTAAGTCAGTTGTTCTATTTCTTTGGTTTGCATATAACTTTATGTCCCTTTTCTCACTGGAATTCTTTATGCAGTAAGCAGCATGGCTATGCATATTCTTTTCTGTCTTTTCATTATCAAAGGAGTATGCAAAGTATTTGGATTTGCTGAGGGTTGTCTAAAAGTTCTGAAAATACTGATGTTGCCTTACTGTTTCTTTGAGCAGGTACTGATGAGTTTGTGGTCCTTAGTTTCTAAGGAAGGTTTTATTTCCATTTGTGTGCTTCCTTATTTATTTCCCTCCCCAGAATTAGATGCCTGAATATACAGTTTACAAGGTGATCATCAGATCTCTTATAGCATAGTTTCTATTCACAACTTCAAAGCAGTCCTAAAATACACAGAACCAACCAAAGCTGAGAACTTAAACCCCCTTTTAACTTGAGCAGAGCCACGCACATGTTTGTGAGGAAGGCTGACAAAGATGCAGCACTGGTAACTGTGTAAAGTCTTTTAAATGTTGGAAGCTCCGTGTCCAGTTAGACCACATTATTATGGTCAAGATGAAAAGTAAATAGAGATGTGAACAGCCGATAACAGGCACCACAGATGAACAGACACATGAGTTACCTAGCAACTGGAGAGAAGGTTTTGCTTGTGCTAGGCTAGAGCTTCACCAGAGCACTCAGAGATTATGGGGCAAATTGACAAGTTGATGAATTGCTGATAAGTATCCGCAAACAAAAACCTGGAAGAGGCCAAGGAGTTGAAAAATTTCCTGAATGCTGTCTTCTCTCTAACAGCATCAGTGCCATCTTGCTTGGGTTTTTAGTATTTATGAATTGCTGATGTTTTTTAAGCATAAGACTGTTTTGGAGGTAGGAATATCGCCACAGTGAGGGACAGGTAGTTGCACCAACTGCATATTAATCAATATCTTTTGACAGGCTATTGAACATCTATGCACTTGTGTGATGGCTATTGGGGAGAATAGAACATTATAACACTTCCAGGGTTGTTGGATTAATATCCAGCCTTGGAAAACTGAGGTTATAAACTAGACCACATGTACACCTGCAGCGCAGTGTAAGCCATTGCTTTTGATTTCCTCTTTTTTCCCAGAGGAATAGGTCTGGAAGAGATCTAGATAATTGCATATTGCCAGTCTTATCTTGTAACCTCATCACATAATCCTGTTATCAAGTTCCTTCAGAAAATGGTTTCTCGCTTCAACTACTTTTATGAGATGGCTGCTCAGGCATCGCATTGGTGGTTGGGAACACTTTAATATGCAACTTAATTTGCTCATGGCAAGTTTATACAATGTTTTTATTGTGACAATATCAGTTTATACAGGCATTTCACCTCTTAACATCTACCATAACCCTGTGTTTAACAATCAATGCCTTTATCTTTATTTTCCATCTGAACATCTTCTCTCCAAGCCTCATACAGCTTGAGAGTGAACAGAGTTCACTGCTGTTGCTCAGTTATTACTCAGTCATTTTTCCTCTCCTTCAAAAGTTCCTTTGTACCTAAGCCCTTTAGACATTCCCTTGGCTCCTTGGCACAGCACTTCTCAGTGTACTTTTTCCACCCAGTACCTGCACCTCTCAAAAGAGGAGTCACTGCCTTCTGTTGACTGACCTTGCCTTGCTGTTCTGCTCCAAGTTATGCAACAAGGCATAAATTCAGGGAAAAGTGTTCTCATAAGTGAGTGGGACAAGGCCCTTAATGGTTTTATTTAGCAGGACCCCACAGAAGACGCATCCTTTTGGCAGTCCATCACATAATTCTGTAGGGAGGGATATCTTAGTGAAATTTTACCATTCATTCAGTGAATGCAACATGTTGAATACCAATATTCAGAGTTCATTTAAAAGTCTCTTAGTCAATCACCATAGAACATATAGAGATTTTCTGACACTGAAATAAATCTGCTAATTTCCCAAAACCAGCAGGCCTTTCTTGCTGTTGCTGAAAAATGATGTAGCTACAGCTAAAATGATCATTGAATGTTAGAGCAGATTAGGATTTCCACTAACAATTTGCTCAAATTCATGACAAAAAAATAAATATAATATTCTAGAAAAGTTTTCCCCTGATGTTTACACTGATGATAAACCTGGAACTAAAATTTGCTGTGCCCAAAGAGTTCACATTGAGGCACGACAGGTTCAGAACCAATATATGGCAACAGCCAGGACTCCTCCACTTGCAGAAATACAAGAAGGGGACCTTTTCATTAATGGAATACACCAGCAGGTGTCCCTGGCTCCAATATTTTCTGGTGCAGTAGAATACCAAAGCTATGAATAGAAGTGGGGCAAACTGCTAACCAGAGCAGCACCTCAAGGCATCTGTCACCTGCTGCCTCCTCCAAGGAGCTCTTCTGATTAATTTACTAATGCATTTGCCTCCTGCATATGCATTATGACCGAAGCTAATGGGACTACTTTCCACAGACATGACAGGCAGAACTTGGCCCAGAACTACCACATTAGATCTACTGGGTGTCATATTAGTACCAACTGGCTACCTTGTCTAAACCAATTAGCAAGATTTGGGTTTGTCTGAAGCAAGAATTTTTTAACCTCATTGACCTAAAACTCACTCATGCCATGGTAATGGTCTGCTAGGCTTGCTCCTACTGCTGTTTCACATAGCTCTTTCCATGAAAACACAAAGATATTCCATAGTAATCTGGACTGCACTGTGGATATAAAATTACCTGCTTATTACTCTTACCCATTTATTAAACAAATTAGTCCACCTCTGCATGCTTAGCATGGTAGAAAAATCTAAAATTATAATAGATGAATGTTGGACAACTATTAGTTAGAGTGCATTTTTTAAGCAACATGAAGGAAAAGTTTTACTCTCTGTAGATTTTTTTCCAGACTATAATGGCCTCTTTATAGGCCACTGCTGTAAGCAAAGTATAAATGGGAAGATATGCTGTCAGAATATTTCTCTGTCTAAATAACATTATTGGGAGCCAGAGGAGTAATAACACAGGAAATCAATTGGGAAAATTTGTAAAAAGTGATTCTCATAAAAATTATTCAGAAAATGTATGAGCCTACTGTATTCCTCTCCTTTACAAACATTCAGCCTCAATAGTTATCACATTCTCAGCTGAGGGAGTTTGGGCAAGTCTCTTGGAGAGAAAACAGTCATTTAAAGAAATAAAGCAAAATAAGTTGGTACCAACATACCATCCTGAGAGAGAGAGGTAGCTCTTCCTCTCCTATGCTGAAAGATATTTGTACCCCATGTCATCATTAATAGAGAAAGAGAGAAAGAGAGAAAGAGAGAAAGAGAGAAGGAAAGAGAGAAAGAGAGAGAGAAAGAGAGAGAAAGACAGAAAGACAGAAAGAGAAACTAAAATGGGACCTACTGGAACAAAAGTAAATCATGATGAAAACAAAATATTATTCTCTGGGATATGCCATAACAATATACATTATCACCCAGTCTCACTTTGGATTTCAAATAGCATAGGAAAATACAAGAATTTAATTAGTAGTGTTCAGCACTGTATGTAGTTACAATCTCTTAGACATACCAGTATTCCTCCCTTTGCTGCATTTGAAGTTATTCAATGCCCCTCATCACTCTCACAGTTGGTATTAACTGCAGAAGAATCTTTCTTGCTGACTTGCTCGATTTTTTTGGCATGATAACAAACGTTAATCTAATAAAATCAAGGCTTTCCACACCCAAGTGAAAAAAAAATTAAAAGGAAAAAGGTTTTCCTAATGGGAATAGCAGCGAGGCATAGAAGAGACAGCTACAAAAATAAAAGTTGTTAAGCTGCCAAGCAAAGTATGCTGACAGGAGAGGAGGAATGGAAAGGAAGAAGTGAAGAAAACACATAAATATGAAGATGTAAAGTCAAGTGGGTTCACCCTGATGATAGCTGATACCAGATTGCAGCAGCTTTGCCAGCATCCACCCTGTATCGATTTTGCATCAATGTATTTGGCTCCAGCTAGAATATGTTATAATATGGTACAACTCAGTTGTAAAGAAGAGGCAATTTTTAAACTTATTTTTAATTAATAAGTGCAAGAGAGAAAACAATTCAAATATGCAGACACGTTCCATCATAAACTGCAGTAGACAAACGTGTTGCCAATTCTTTACAATATTTAGTATTTTTCTACTTTTCTCGTGAAATTTAGCATCAACATGGGGCATCATGAGAGAATTTCACCTTTCATTTTCATATTTGCCAAATGTTTTAAGCTTTAATCCTGCCACATAAAGCTAAAAACAAATGAAGCAATGCACATACAGGCTTTGTACATTTCACGTTTTCTTCTTTTTCTAATCTTAAAGTTCTTTAAAACTCACCTCATACCTACAGAGTTTGGGCTTCTGGTCTGACGTATTTCTTCTGGTGAATAATGTTGAAACGATGACATTTCAGGCAGAAAGAAAACTCCACAGTTTTATTTCTACAGGTCACAAATAAGCCATTAGAGAAACAGCTGAGTAGTAGGATTTTGTACATTTCTTCTTCACATATGGAAATTTTCCTCAAAGATTACAAACATGGATATTTAGGCCATCTTGGTCATCTCTTTAACATGATCATGAGGAACATGAAAGAATGGGAACAGTGAACACCACATAGAAAACCTAAGGCAAAGCCAAATGGTTCAGTGGCAGTGGGGAGATGTGAAGGAGAAACAGTACCCTTTATATTTTCCTCTTCCTCCTCAGCCTGACCCAGTGCTTGCCTGGGCCATGGCTCCCAGGTGAGCAGCAGGGCTGAGTGATGCAGCTGTGTGCACCAGGGATGGCTGCTCTGGCTCCTCTCCTCTCTGCTGCTCTGCAGACACCAGATGTGTTTCTGTCTCCACGGGAGGAGGGTAATCACCAGCAGCTGTTTCAAGCACAAGGAGACAGAGATTTTTTTATTGGTGCTAGTCCATAGGAGTTAGGATAACTTTTTGGATGTATTATTTTCTTCTGCCGAAGCAGAGCTGTGGAGTGGAGTAAAGTTAACATCTCTATAATGAGCAACAGAGTTCCTGAAGCAGAAGCCTGCATGCTGTGTGTCACACCATCTCAAGGAGCAAATACTTTCAGGCTGTGTCAAGAATAATGCACCTCAGCTGATAGAGTCCCTACTTGATACTCCTACGAAACAAAAAGGAAATCGATCTCAGCAGCAAAATTTACTCACTTTGCACCCTGATTTACAAGCAAGATCAGAGGTGAAAGGTGCAGCTTGACTAAAGTTTTTAACCAGTCCTGCTTTCCCTAATTTACTTTCTTAATAGTTGTACTCAATGACCTTGGAGGTTGTTTCCAACCTTAATGATTTTATAATTCAGCACATTTCAGAGATGCTTTCACTGTGATTCTCTGACCCATTGTTTGCACAAAGTAATTTTTTGTCTTAGTTAAGTGGAGAGACATTTTCTACTAATTTATTTCAGAAACCTCTCCAACATACTGAATATCTTTTATTTTCAAGGTTCCATGTTATTTTCAGATATTCCTAGTCAAAAGAAACACGGGACACAGGGACTTAGGTAGATATCCAGCTGGCTCAGTCAGAAACCACAGATTTCTGAGTGAGCTGGTGAAAATTTTTTCCTCTATCATTTAGGCTTTTTTGAAGAACATATTCAAATGTATAATCTGAGTCTATTTCTAAGTATCCCTTTGAAAAGAAGAAAGTTTTACTGGGGCAATATTAATAATAATTATTATTATAGTTGTTATCGTTATTACTTTGATCTGTTGGAGGAAACAACTGAAGAGTAAGATAGGAGAAACTTTGAAATGAGATGAGAAATAAGGTCTTCTTTTAGCCTTTGACCAAAATCAAGTTTTAAAGTTAGTTCATAATTGCACTGGCACCCGGTGGAGAATCGTGCATATGTCAATACCAATGAGCGATTGTCAATATCTCCGATCAGCAACATTTTGCATCATTTGTAACTTGTATACCGAGTCTAAAGGGAGACTTCTAAGTAAATCATTACAGCACATTGTAAATGCAGGAACCAGTTTCTCTTAAAACGCTTTAGTAACACTTCATTAGTTATATTGAACCTGCAGACCGAAATTCTGCTCGCCTGTATTCATCACCTACCACGACCAGTTGTCTATATGTTGTCTAAGACACCACTACATCAAGCCAAATAGGCAAATTATACCCCATGGATCTCAGCAGAGGGATAGAGAGCCCAGCTCCCACTGGTGTCAGCAGTTCAAACACAGCTAAATGTGGCACCTGACAGAAAGAGAAACAAAGCAAAGGGTGTTAGCAAATACCTTGGCAATTAAAGGTACCCACTCTGTCTTTTCAGGCACTTCCCACAGCAAAATCTCCTGCATTTGCTATTCACAGTTATTCACTAAGGAGCTCTCTCTCTGCACATAGTAGTACTGGGTTAATTGTGAGCTGAATGCTTTGTTCAGATGGTGAGGGTAGATCACATGCTACCTACTTTTGTTTTCTTTGATGAGGATCAAGTTACTGATCTTCTGATACTCAGGGTCATGGTATCCTGTTTCCTTCTGCTGGAGATACTTGGAAAACACTTAAAATACAGATGAGCAAACTGACAGATTTTACTGTGGAGAAAAATAGCCTCTGAAAAGTCATTGAAAGGATTCTTTGCTTATAGAAAATTATTTTGACAAACATTTGCACAGAAGTTAGGCCTCCTGTAGGTTTCTGCATCTACTTCACTTTCTTTTCTGCAGACAGCCATGCGAAGTCAGTATTTTTGTGTCAAAAGCTTTGTAAAAGGAAGACAACAGAACAGTGTTACAATTTTCTTCTGGAACCTGCCATGATTCTCAGCAGCTATTTTGTGCTGGGCATTAGAAGTGGTTTATAAGTGAACCCAGCCCCTCTTCCTCTGTGCTTGAGTATTCCTACATGGTAAGCAAGTGGGCTCCCTCCAGATCACACATCTGGGAATCATCAGGACACTTTACCTGGACTGTGTCCCATGAGAACATCACAACATCAATGTCTCCTCAGGCCTGGGCCCCTTGCATCTCAAACTAGGCAGCAGGAAACTATTCAGTTCTGAAAATACAGCAAATCATAAAATCATAAAATCATTTGGGTTGGAAAGGACCTTTAAGATCATTGAGTCCAGCCTATAACCCAGCACTGCAAAGGCCACCACTAAAACATAGTTGGGTTGGAAGGGATCTTAAAGACCACCTAGTTCCAACCTCACTGCCATGAGCAAGGTTGCTCAAAGCCTCATCCATGCTTGGGATATGGCATTCACAGCTTCTCTGGGCAAACTTGTCCATCACCTCACCATCCTCACAGTAAAGAATTTCTTCCTAATATCTATTCTAAACCTACCCTCTTTCTGTTTGAAGCCATTCCCTAAACTCCATATCTATACATTGTTTAAATACCTCCAAGGATGGTGACTCCACCACTGCCCTGGGCAGCCTGTTGCAATACTTGACAACACCTCCAGTGACGAAATTTTTCCTAACATCCAATCTAAATATAAAATATAAATGCAGCAGAACTCTAACCAAATACAGTGCTTCAGCCACAAGAAACATCTTCCAGGATCAAAGTCTAATTACCTCAAATGACAGAACGCATTATCATTTTTATTACACCCACATTATGTATTATTCTTCATACAGTGGTATGAGAAGAGCTTTCAAACCACTTTTCTTTTAATCTTCAGTCTTTTCTCTTCATCATCACATTGGCCTGCATTTTCCTAATACCTGCACCAACATTAGTCACAACTGGCAGGAGCCCATAGAAAGCCTTAGAGAACATTATTTTCTGCCCTCTGTGCATACATTAGTGTTGCCCTTTAAAGACGCAGCCCTTTGTCCTCTTAATGAAGAATAAAACTCATTTCCAAGCATCCCAGTAAGATTATCTCAAATAAGAGAAATCCAATTAGCTCAGGCAGTTTGAAGTTTCACTTAGGCTCCCGAGTGGTATCGTCCATCACTAAATATACTGCTTTAAAATACTTTCAAATACCCGTGTAGTATCCAGAGACAAAGATGACTCTAAGCATGCATGTAGTATCCAACCCTTAATATGAAAAGCATTTGAAGGAGGACACAGAGATGAGGAATAGCTACATTTAGCACACTTTCCCTCACAGCTGGGTAGCACCTCAGTGTGTTCAGGTCACCTCTGCCACTTTACCACAAGATTTTGAGCATGCCTGAACTCTGATAGGAATATTGAAGAAATGAATGTTGCATTT
This sequence comes from Toxostoma redivivum, assembly GCA_013397375.1. Classification (NCBI taxonomy): domain Eukaryota; kingdom Metazoa; phylum Chordata; class Aves; order Passeriformes; family Mimidae; genus Toxostoma; species Toxostoma redivivum. The sequence goes on from VXBI01011004.1 coordinate 138,817, forward strand.
TCCAGTGAACTACAGGACTCTTTCATCCTTCAGTTCTTGCGGTCTCTTTGCCACTCCCAGTGCCTTTTCTTCCTTCATAATGCAGGGCTTCTATTGAGATGAGCTATAATTACCTAGACAGTAGCCCCTATCCTGCTATGGCCTTCAGGCATCTTTCCTGGCTACCACCACTATCTCCTTTAGTTCCCACTGCTAACTTCCCTTTAGAAACTGTTTTCTGTAGCTGGTTTTAAATATTACCTATTTTTTTCATGCTCTAAATGCTCAAAAACTACAGTTCCTGCCTCCAGCTTCTGATTTTATTTTCCCTTACACTTTTGTACCCTCTTGGGGAATTTTACTAGTTCCAAAAATTGTGAATTTCAATTTACCATATTTTTAAGCTTTCTTTTAAATCCACTCACCTTACTAAAGAAAGCTTAAGTATTAGACCATATTATTAATCACTTATGAAAGAAGATTGAGGGAAGAATTAGTTGAACTGGAAGTCAGGCTCCTAATGCATATCAAAAAAGCTCAAACTTTCCTGTCTCACAGCCTTAGGCAAAAGGAGATTTAAAGAGGGCACAGAAAGCACTAACCTGTTTTGTCTTGCATCTCTCTTGTTCAGGTTGGCTGTGTCAACATGAAAACATGTTCAGTCCCAGAGAACACTCAAAACTCAAGGAAACCTCTATAACAACGTTATTTCCAGTGTTGATAATCCCATGGTTTTCCAAGGCAATCAAATCTAAAGACATATGGAAAATCTTATCAGAACTCTAGCTTCCCAGAGTTTAGCCTAGTGTTTAAATGGAAATACTTTCTTCAACACAAAAAGAATAAATTTTAAAAGTCTTAATAAAGTATCTATGAAATAATTTCTCCAAATTGACTACCCTTTTTTTCAGTCTAATTTGAGGAAGAAAATCTCATATACAGATGAAACATGGATTATTTCAGGCAAAGTCATTAAAAAATAGAAGTTATCAGCAAATTTTAAAAAATAATAACTTCTAAAAAAAGCCCATCAAACAATGATGTGTAACACAGTAAAAAATGTACAAAAATACAAGGCCATAGAGTCACACTTACTTCCTTGGAGGTATAGAGAAGTAATGAAAAAAAAGTGTTCAGATTCAGCTAGTTTCAGATTGTTTGGATGATTAGACCTGTGGGGAACAAAAGTACCCCACAGGTACTTTGTGAAATAATTATTCTTGAGCCAACAAAAAAATCTGTAGGATATTGGAAGAAATGGCTCAATTGTTCAGTTCAATGACAAATGCAGTATTTGAGAGAAATAGCTCAATTGTTCAGTGCAATGACAAAAATGTTATTTGGGGCTAATGGAGAAAAGGAAACCTTCAAAATCACAGCCAAAGGAAAAAAAAAAGTTAGACATAATATTTGGTTTTATTACAGAAAAGAATCCAGAATAAAAATAAAAGTGCTGATTAAGTTGATGCTGGTCAGCCCTAATCTGTATTCAGTGCCCATTGAAGAGGAAAATAATTATACTGTAGTTTGAAGTAACATGGCAAATCAGAAAATGTGAGAGTCTGGCATCTTATGGAAAGTCATATTATGCATGGTCATATGTATGCAGGACAGAATGCAGCACTAAAATGGCAATGAAAGTTGTACATTTATATCATGAAGAAAATAGTCCTTTTCTTCTGTCTCTGTGGTTCTATTCTCAGATTAAAAAATAGGAAATAGCTTCTCGGGGTTGAATAACATGGTTTCCAATCAGATACAATTAAAAACCAAATAAACAAAAAGCCCTTGTAATTTAATATCTTCCCTGCATTGTGGTTGCTTGCATGTGCCATAATCTTGTGAGACCCGGCCAAGGGAGACTGTTTCCTGCTCCCAGCATGGTTGACACAGTGGTTTTTGCTGCCTGGTTCCTGCTGCCTTCACTTGCTGTGATCCCACTGCACATGCCTTTTGCCCCGATGAACTTCACTTTGATGCAGTCATTTGTCTTTGGTCTCACAAACCAATCCATTGCAGAACATTACTCGTAAATTGATAAGGAACTCTCAAAGAACTATGGCTCTTAATCATCTTCATCATCATGCCTTTGGGCCTGTGGCTGCATGTCCTGAAACACACTTGCTATTGCTTTGTTGTTTATACTGAAATACACAGCCTTGCAGAGGTTGCTTTTTATTTATGAACCCTAATTCCTTGTGCCGGACACCTCAACATGATGCTGTGATTGCTTCCATTGCATGGCAAATAAATCTAGACTCTGCCACTTGTTTACTCTTGTACTGTCTCTTTATACCTCGGTGTACAATTTTTAATTAGATCATTGCTACCTAATGCTATCATTAGGACAGCACAGCTTTAACATGACCTTGAGATAACCACTGCCAATTTATTGTAACCACCTTGTTTTGGACTATTTATCCACAACTTCACAAATCATTCACTCAGTTCATATATAATCATACAAATGCATTCAAGTTAGCTATATTTTACAAGTGGGTGATGGGATGATGTGGTTTCACCAGTCAGCTTTTTCCTCATTACACCAGACTCAGTAAATTACTATCTGTGTACATGTACACATAAATATGAGATCAAATGTGCCAGAAACTAACATTCAGAAATACATAGGTTTTATAGATGCAGTAAAACTTCATTATGTGCCAAATATTACTTTTAGTTTTAGTTAGAGAAATGCTACTTTGTGAGACAAATGGCTAGATGAGAGGGTTGGGTGTAGAGACACACAATAGCTTCACTGGTCACAGACCAGTTGTTCAGGCACAGGACATGGGACATAGGGAGAGTTGAGGTGGGAATTTCTGTAGTGCTGCTGGTTAAAAATGTGCTTTCTAATGCACCCCTGGTTTCAGCATCAGGCCTGTGTGTGTCCATCAGTCCCCAGCCCCATGCACCCTGTGCACTTCTACAGCAGGATCCCAGGAAAAGGGAGCACTGCTAATACATGAAGTTGTCTGGAAAGGCAGAGGTCTGAGCTTTCTCTTTACCTTCTGCAACTTCCAAAGGCCAGAGATTATTTTGTATAGTAGGAGTTTATGTGACCTTATTTCCATAGTTTTTAAATTTACTTCTAATTGAATATGATATTGCACATGTGAGGAGTGTGCAACTAATTATCTTTCTTGCATATGATTGACTTAGTTTCCCTGTCATGACAGAATTCTTCACTAGGAACACTGTACAACTAGAGCTCTGGTTACAGTTAATTTTTCATCTTGATGGCCAAGGAAAACTTTAAAAACTTGCATTCTATCAAAATTAAACAAGATTTTCTGTTGCCTTGCCAAAACAAAAGACCCTAAAGAAATATTTATTTACATCAGTAGATATGAGGTTTTTTTTCTTTTAAATTTTAATGCAATTTTTTGCCTCATTCATCATTTTTGATAAAGATGCTAGTTTTCCATTAGGTTTTCATTCTGCTGGCATCAACTCAAATGACCTGTGAAAAGAGCTTGTGTCCATTTCTGACCCTGGGTTTAAAGGGTGCAGAATGTTCCTTTAACATAGGTGAACTTTTTTACCTACCAAAATAAGAGTCCAGAAAGTCTGTATTGAGGATGGTCCCTGGTACAACTCCTGAAACATGATCAGATGTTGTCAGGGAGAGTAGTGACCAAGAAATCAACAGATACCACCAGCAATTGTCATGATCGTGGTGATCATAGGGCACTGCCTTACCCCAGCCTTGTTTAATTTGCTCCTATGTAGAGAGACTCTGTAAATACATCCTTTGAAGGTTATGGGATATGCAGCTGTAAATAGACAAGCTGAAAAGGCAAATGTTTCCCTGTTTAGCAACTATGAAGTACTCAGATTTATTCAAAGGAAAGTCTAAGTATTTGGTTCATATATAACTCTCTTAAGAATTTAAAAACAGCTCTTCCTTAGTAGTGCTGTCTACCTTCAATATTCTCCTCTGCTTCCTAGAAGTGGATCCATTCAAAAAATTAACTCCAGATGCTTACTACAGAAGTAGGGAAGGATCTTCAATCTTGTTCTTAATTACTGTGGCTCAAATTGATTTGACCTGAACTCTCCCTGCTTTCAAGTAGAGAAGGATCCACAGGCAAGCTCCTTGCTTTTTGAACTAACATGCTGACTGACAAATAAGTAATTGTAAGGAGCTGATTTATTGCTCAGCCAGACACAGCTGGATGTAAAATATTAATTTTTAATGTAAAAAACAATTTCCATTTCTTTTACCCATAAAATCCAATAAATTAATCCAAGTGCTTACTAATAATTGATAGTTCACAATGGAGAGGTTTTTTTTACAAATTACAAATGTACCCCTTTAAAATCCAAATGCTCTGAAGAGAAGAAGGTTTTGAATTTCAAGGCTACATAAATATCTCAGGACTCTGCTGACATCAAAATAAGCCATAAAAGCAAAAAACAAGACAATTTTATGATGCCACTAGGACCCCAAAATATAGCCTTGTCCAAGTTTTATTTTTATCTTATATAATACATGGTTCCTACTACAAATAACAAGCTGCCATCCTTCTAACTCCTTATTGTAAGTCTTTCACTTTCCAGTTCCCTTATTCTTCTCAAATCTTACCCTAGGAAGAAAGAACTAAAAGGAAGGCATTCTGAATGTTCACATGAATGGCAGCAGTCTGCTGATCTTTTAAACACCAAGAACTTTCTTCTTCACATGAAGAATGAAAACAATTATTAACTGCTAATTACAAGGAAAAAAAATGTCCATCTCAAAGGTTAATTCAGCTCTAGGATGGATTACTCAGGAAGTCTGTGCCTTCTTCATCATTGAAGACATTTAAAACCATCTGGAAGCACCTAAGGAAACATCTGTCTATAATTTTGCTGTACTTGATTTTGATGAAGAAGTGGACCCATGTCACTCCCACAGTTATGTTTTATGACTCTACTACACAAATATTTAATCTGACTTAATTACCAGTTGACAGATGCTCAGATGACAATTTCCTTACTCAAATCTTTCAGGAGTTTCTTCTCCCCAAACACTAACAAACACCTTACTGTTTCTGTATCAGTAAACAAAACAGACTAAAGACAGTGCTCTAACACTGAGATGCAGTGTGGCATAGCTCACCTTCAAACAGCTATACCTCCCAACCCTGACCAGGAAGGAAGGGATTACTCCCAAAATAGATAGTGGGAATGATCTTGACTTGTGCTAACCACTCACTGCACTTGGGCAGTTTGCTGGCATGCTACCAGACACCAGTTTATTCCATGTCATGGATTTTTGAATCATAGAATCACTAAGGTCAAAAAAGACATTAACCCAGCACTGCCATGTTCCCCACTAAACCATGTCCCCAGGTGAGACATGCACACACTTTTTGAACATTTCCAGGTGTGGTGATTCTGCCACTTCCCTGGGCAGCCTGTTCCAACGCCTGACCACCCTCTCAGTGCTTTCAGTTTGTTCACAGTTTAGCAGATGGGTGATCATTTACAATCTCTCAGGTTTGCCTTTGTTCTGTTTAACTTGCCAGTAAAGATACAGCCCCTGATTTGCTTTTCCTGCCTAGAAATGGAAGCAGAGTTTCAGTGGAGAGAGAGAGGAGTACAAAAACTTGCAACCTTACTCCCTTCTAAATAGACATACAAGGCTCAAACAGGAGTAGGGCAGGGAAGATTTTATTTAAAAGCTGTAGACCATATCTATATGTCTGTATACTACCACAGTGACAATCTGAAACAGGAAAATCTGATTTTCCTTATGTAAAAGACTTGTAAGGTTCTAGTACAGGCTTTCAAAGTTGCACATTATTGCCCTTTTAACCATTAGCACTTTAAAAAAACCAGAAAGCAACTGATTTTTTAGAAACTTGAAAATATTGTCTCACCTTGTATCATAAAACCCTTTTACCCTTGGCCATGATTTCACTTCTACTTTTATAAAAGTTCAGACACAAGAGCAAAAGTTTGCTTTTGTTGGACTGAACGGATATGAAATAAGTAGCAGATAAATACTCTTTTTAATGATATTCTGTTATTCTGTGATTTTAATTTTCTGATGATGATTTGTGTTACAGCTGACAATAAAGATTGCTGCTAAGTGCGATCCCTTTCTGTTTGTACACAGATGTAGGATGCCACAGCCCACAGTGGTCATATTACCTAGTCCTTCAAGACAGGCAAAGGCTTATTATTAGCATTCCTATTTTCACATGAGCAAAACAGGTTATTTTCCAAGATCAAAGAGGGAGTCCACGATGAACTAGGAACGAAGTGCAAATCTTTTGAGCCTCAGCTCAGCGCCTTCACAAAAGACCTTTTCCCCATAGAGAGAAAACTGACAAAACCTTTAAGAATATTACTAGCACATCTGAAATCTCTTTAGCCCTGACTTCATTACTCCTCTATAAGTCCCTGCAATCTTTTGGACTGATAGTGTCTAGGGAGTCTGTGGAGCAAAGACTGTATTAATGGCTATAGAAACATGCTCAATTTTTCATTTACTTGTCCGCACCTCACACCACTGCTGGGGGCTTGTTGGAAGTATAGAATCTTAATTGGTTTAAACCATCCCAGTTCCATTAATTTATGTGGTACTATACCCCACTGAGGATCTATCTGCCACATCTTAGGTCAAAGCACTTGATTGGTTTCCCTTGGCACCACTGACGATCAAATGAGTAATAATAATAATAATAATACATCATCATCTGCTGATTCCATATGAATTCCTTCATTTTCTTCATTAAATCTTTGCTGAACAGTGCCATGTGACTATCAAGTGGGTGAACAAGGAATCATATCTAGAGGGATTCAAGAGTAGAAACGATGCAGTGGCGGTCTTGTTGTTATTAGCAAAGTGAGCAGGATTCAGAAGTGTTGTGAGAATTCTTTTGCCATGTCAACCATCAAAGAGAGACACCAGAGAGATAAAAGTTACAGAGTGTTAAACCCTGCCTGTCGCCTTCAGCATGTTTTTGTTTAGTTCAATTCATCTCAACATTTGATTTTTAATAGTTCACTTCTGTTGTTATGAGTGAAAAATAAAAAGGACTATTAAAAAACAAGTTGTGTGCAGGCAAAACACTGTTTCTGGCACTTCACACCACCCAGAACACAATGCTATCTGCCAATTTGACTTGCTTTTATTTCATGTCCAATTACAAAAAAAAAAAATGTATGAGAGAGAGAACCCAACTTTCCCTTTTCTATTTGTTTTTTTACTTACTTGTGTTTATAAAATACAAGCCAAGTTAACAGCATAGGCAAAAGCAGTTCATGCAACCCTAAGGAGCAGAAAGCTATTTTTAACTTCCTTGAGGAAAATTGTATAAATACTATCCACTGCAGCAAAACAGGAATTTAATAAACCCCAATATCATCACTGGAAACAAACCTATTTTATTTAAAGTCTAGGCTGTGGCCTTGAATTTAACAAAGAGAGGTAGGAAAAGAAATAGATTAAAAAACAATGTATTTCCACCTTTTTTTTTTCCCTAAGGTATTTTCCAGCCAACAGCATTTCCCTCACCCCATCAGCCTGGATGGCAGCAGCAGCAGCAGCAAGTGAAGGTTAAACTTGTATATTCATTAGAGACTCTTCTCAAAGGATATTTCTTACCCCTGAATGCACAGTTCTGTAACATTTTAAAACATCTACTATTCTCTGCATCTCCCATGTTTGCAGGGGATAGGGTACTTTCTGTATCCGTCATCTAATTTTATTTGTGTGAGGTTTTTTGCCTATAAAATAATTTCTTCAGCTCTTATCTGAAAGTTAGTTGTTTTAGCGCACTATTCTATTTTGCATGTGTTCCAGCCTCTTGAATGTCTTTGTTTTCTGGATAAAAATCATTCTGACATTCTGAACCAATCACATAAAAAACCACAGATGATCTTTTTTGTTTATTGATACTACAGTTAGCTTTTATTGGGTTAATCTAACTCAGCTAGGTCTCCTACTGTGTCCCATCTCATTTTTCTGTGTGGGGACCCTGACTTGTAGCACATCCTTGTGACAGTACTTGCTCCATTCAGAGAGATGCACAAATTTTTCAGTTTTAAGATTTCTATAAAACAATACAATGTTGAGCTAACCTTCACAGCATCTTTGCTCCCTTGAGAGCTCCACAGTTTATTTTCTGCTCCAATAGTTTCCATCCTTCCAGTTAGTTGTCTATCAGTGGTGCTAATTTCTTTCATCTGAAAGCTCAGTGTAATCTTTCTGCTCTGTTCATCCTGGAGAAGAGGAGACTGAGAGGAGACCTGGTCACAGTTTTAACTTCCTCGTGAGTGGCAGCTGAAGGGGCAGGCATGGATCTCTTCTCTGTGGTGACTGTGACAGAACCCAAGAGAATATCCTGAAGCTGAGTCAGGGGAGGGTAAGGTTGGATATTAGGAAAAGGTTCTTCACCCAGAGGGTGGGTGAGCACTGGAACTGTTCCCCAGGGCTGTGCTCACAGCACCAAGTCCAATGTTCAAGAAGTATTTGGACAAAGCTCTCAGGCACACAGTGGGATGTCCTGTGCAGGGCCAGGAGTTGGACTGGATGATCCCTGTGGGTCCCTTCCAAAACAGCAAATTCTGTGATTTTTGCAAGATAACAGGAGCAGACACCCTCACTGCAGACTGCTGTGTCAAGTGGACTTGATGATCCAGATTCCTGGGCACAGGTAATGTGAAACTTGCCCATATTTCTGCTGCCATTTTTCCTCAGGGATCAAAAGGAATTACTAAATATTTTTTTCACGTTATGTTATCCTAATTTCACCAAAATTTTCAAACATCTCAAAGTCAATTTTGTAGTCTAAATTGGTCGAGAGGGAGAGCTCTGTACATATTCAACAACCTCTTTAGATAATTATTTATATTCTTCATCTTATATATTTTGAAACATAGAATGCTTTGGGTTGAAAGGACCTTTAGAAAATCATCTAGTTCAACCTCTCTGAAATGTTCAGGGACATCTTCAACTAAAACAAATTGCTCAAATCTCCAATTAACCTAACCTTGAGTGTATCCAGGGGTGAGACCTTTATAACCTATCTGGGCAGCCTGTGCCACCACCTTCATTGTAAAAAACTTCTTCCTTACATCTACACTGAATCCACCTTCTTTTAGTTTAAAATCCTTACCCCTTGTCTTATTGCTATAGACCCTACTAAAAAGCCAGTCTCCACGTTACTTTTAGCCCCCCTTTATGTATTCAAAGGCCACAATAAGGTCTCCCCTGTCAAATTTAAATTAGACATGTTAAATTGCCTGCAGTTCATTTTTCAACGCTGACTTTAGGAAGCACCAAGGACAGTGTTCTGCTATGCCCAACATCTAAATGACTGTGCTTAGGTGAGATGGAGATGTTCTCTGACATTCTATGGATTCATCCCTTTCCAGAAAGAGGATGTGATTTGTGACCCTCACTGATCACAGAGAACTGGGACTCCTGTTAGCCAAGTGCCTATAACTGGGGTGGGTAAAGGGCAGAGATTTTTGACAGCATAACAAGAGTTTCTAGTTTTCATCTATACTGGAAACCTACAGTAGTGCATGTGCAACATAACATAGTTCCATGCAAAAAACTTAGATTGTGAACAATCGTGATCGGTCTTGCTTAGAACACACAAGAGGTCAATAGTCTCAGCAAAGTACCACACGCTGGAGCAGTAATACAGATTTCTAAGTATTATCATCCGGTATGTATTCAGCCCTTTTTGTAAAACTTCTTTCTTTTGAAATTCCCTGAAGTGACTCAATACATTTTGATACATGTTCTCTTTGAATAGTCTGGTGCTTTTGCTGCCGCTGTAATAGATTATTCTTATTATCATCATCAACCACAACAATTACAACAAAGGCAAAGTAAAAGGTATTTGTCTGGATTAACTTTCAAATTTATGAACAAACAATTTCTCAGTGAACCATTTCAGATATCCTCCAAACACTACAACCTTTTACAAGATCAGACTTCCAATTAAGATCATGCTAGGAATGCAATCAAGGATCTCAGCACTCAGAAGTTAATTATCTCCTCAGGCTAAGTCATAAACATACTTGTTTTGTTTTTGTCCACTTCATCTAATGATATAACGTATTTGGAAGATACAGATTTTTTCAGTTGTTATCAAGAGGGCCTATGGTGAGGCTGTGGGAGTTTTTGTCACTGCTGAAATACAGCAAAAGCTAAACAGTTTCTGTAAAATAACAGCAACGGGTACTCTCTGTCCAAAATTACCCACAGTCTGCCACACCACATAAAGCTCCAAGATTGCTACAGATCTTCTCTGCATGCCCAGCCAACTTACTCATCCCCAAAATTGGCTGGATTTGAGCCATGCATATACATTTCCTCCATATATGTGCTCTAAGAGAGATTATTTAGACTGACCTCATAGAAGGCTGAACAGGGCTGAAGATAAATAAGTGAATAATCCTTTCTGTCCCTGATCAAATAGTTGTCTTATTCACAAGGGCCAAAAACCTCTCTGACTATCAAAAAGCAATGACAGTGTTTGAAACTTCCAAGTTAATCCAGCTCAAAGTTGGATTGACTGCCCTGGAGACTTCTAATTGCCAGATGGTTCTGCTAATGCCCACCTGGGAAAGCGTGTGATTTGTGTGGCTCACACAGATAATCTGATCTGCTGCCAAAAGGCAGTGCCTGAAAGAAATGTATCCACTGTCAACATTTCTAGGTTTTAGATGTGTTTGTGGACTGATAACAGCCATCACTTTCCAACTCCGCTGTAATTCTTGAAATTCATTAGAGATAAACTGTTACAAATGAGGTGCATTTTCAGCAGGGATATTTAGCCTTGTTCAGCTTCCAGTTCCCAAAAGAAGTGTTTTGTTATATCTACATTTTGAGCTCAGTGCTGTTCAGAACATGATCAGACCCACCCATCGTAGGTACCACAAAATTTATCTAAAACCTTAAGCAGCATGAATTGAGGAGCTCTCCCATGGGAGCGAGACATAATTGAGGTATAGTCCCCAGTCCAGTGACAGGAACAAAGCTAGATCCACAGATCAGGCCAAAACTGCACTCGCTCTTCAATAGCAATAAGAGTCAGACAAGTGCACCCTGGTAAGATGACATCCACCCAGGAGAAACTGAGCTCCATTCTTCCATCATACAGCATTAATAATTTGAGCTTTAGCTACAGCCAGTTTGGCAGACACCCTATAAGCAGCAATCATTGACAGGACATTCATGAGCTCTCTTATTGTTGTCTTGCAGACATATTAGAGAATCATAGAATTATTAAATTATTTGGGTTGGAAGGGACTTTTTAAATATCATCTTGTCCATTCCCCCTGCCACTGGCAAGGACATCTTTCACTAGATCAGGTTACTCAAAGCCCCATCCAACCTGACCCTGAACACCTCCAGGGCTCGGGCATTCACAACAAATATGCTGTCAGTTTTGAGGAGCAATGCCATAGCATTGCTATGTAATTCATTTCAGCAGTGGGACAAATAACACAGAAACTCTGCTAAAGGGGAATATTAGCAGCCAAGAAAACACAGACTGTGAAAGTGTCTGAAAGAGCTTTAGGTGAAACAGTAGGTTCATGACAGCCAGCTACTATTGTCCCAGTGACCAGCATCCATAAGGGAAAGAACCAATGAGAAACAAATAATCACTATTTCCTGTTTTCCATCAACAACTCTGAAAGCATCATACTGCTGCACTGCTTGCTCACCTTTGCCAGTGCTATAGGTGATCAGTGTTCTATTACACCCACTGGAAGGCAAATCTTGGTTGTTATTCACTCTTTTGCATGACAGGTTTCTATGGGGAGAAAACCATTCTTTATAAAGAAATAGTGAGAATTCACTTTCACCATTTCATATGCCTTTTGTCGTTTAGTACTTTGCATCAATCACAGACTGTATCCTAAAATTCTGCCAGAAAAGATCCCACTTGTTTTTGTAACTCGAGCTGACATAGACAACCACTTAGTACCAGTTAAAAAACAACAGTATCTGGGAACATGACAGAGCAGTAGACTTTACAGGAGCTCCAAAATCAACACAGTCATCCAGGGAGAGCTGGAAAGGTTTTCACTCTATTCTAAATGCTAATCCCTGTTGTCCTATTCAGTGCACAGAGCAGGACAAATACACTCCTGGTATAATCAGCCACAGCAATACTGAGGAGCTGCTCCCACAGACACCACCACTGAATTTGGGATGATTTTCTTATATGCCTTCCATCCTGCTTTCAGACTTACTTTTGCAGCTGTCAATGATTTCCATAGATTTATCCTATTCCTCTACAGGTTATTTTCTGGATATCTAAGAGGCATGGTCCAGATCCAGAAAGTTGAACACAGGTGTGGAGCCTACCACAGCACACCTCTGTGAAATATAGCTCAAGCTTACTGTTTTCTCGAAGGAAGATGGGGACAAAATTCACAAGGAAACCCCTTTAGCTCATCATCATGGCTTTTCAGTAAGAAACACCTGAGCAGAAAGGAGAAGGCTTGATGTTGGAGGTTTTCTGAACCCACCATTTCCAAAGTCCAGGAGAGTGATGTGGCACATGCCAAGGGAGAGCCGCTCTGTCTAGTAGCAGAAGGGACACTTTGCAAGCAAGAAATTAAAATTAGAGGATTACAAAGCAGGCTGACAAAATGGTTGATTTGATAGTGTCAAGGGTATTTAAACACATCTTCAGTCAATGTTAGAAATAATCTAGAACTAAATATTTGAATCTCAAGATTCCCACTTACCTGAAGACCTCATGATCAAATAATCTGTTTTAATATGGCACATTGCAACATCATGTCTACAATTTATTCTGAATTCAGTGTAGTATAACAAGCACAGGAAAAATTATTTAAGGATGCCTTTTTTTTCTGAATCCCAAAAACCTGAGGAAGAAACTCCCAGGACCCCAAGAGCTGCAGTGAGGAATCACTTGACTCGCTTTCTTAAATGTCAGTGTGTATATTTAATTCAAAGGGCACTTTAGGCTCCTATCTTTTTGGCTTGGTTTTTCTGACCCCCCCAAGTTTTCTTAAACAAGTGAAGCTTTCTGGGTATTAATAAGGGTTTTTCCAGCCTAAAATGGAAATATTTCATCTTTTTTTCTTCGGCTCCCCTACCCTTCCTTCCAGAAAATGCTTATTTAGATCACTAACCCACAGGCAAAGTAGCCCAACTCTTCCTTGATAAACTACTGTGAATCTCTCATGCTTCCCTTTCTTTTTCTCTTTTCTGTTTTCCCTTTTTGGGGGAATAGATTTTTCATTTATACCTGGTTTTGTGCCCTAAAGCATGTCTAAGGCAAGAAAAAAGAGGCTCTGGATCTCAGAATAAGAGTCATGACTCCCCCAGCTCAAACAGCTAAACTCTTTGTCACTAAAATTATTTTCTATGAAGCCTCAACAAGAAGAAATAACTCCAATGTGGAACCGTGGATTTTATTTTGGGCTGAAATATATTTATGCAATTATTTTGGCTGTCTCAGGGAAGAATTTCTGAAGCACACTGGAACTCTGTAAAGATGCAACAGTGACTTTAATTTTTGCAGTTTTAAGCTGCCAACAAGCAGAAGAAATGTAAGCAATTGCACTGGTCTCTGAAATCTTTTATTCTTTTTCTGTACTCTCAAGAGTGACCCAACAATGCTCCAAAAGCCTTTCACTTTCAGCACTGGAATATTTACCACCATCCAACCACTTGAATTAAAGAAGAGTTTCTTTTAGCTAGTAGCAAACCTAACTTTGCCATTGTCTTTTTTCCCACAAGTCAAGAAGTTCATTCCACATTGTAAAGTACTTTAACAAAGCACTTGATTCTGCACATAGAAACTCAAACAGCAACAGCAAAATAATGTATATTTGGGAAGTGCTCACAGATACAGAAACACACGTATCTGGCCTGGCCCTCTGAGGTAGCACGAATTATTTACGGCCCTCATAACACATTTTTCACAAATAGTTTTGGTCAATGAACAGAAAGAATATATAATTGCAAGAAGCTTCATTGATAATATAAAGAGCTGAGTATTGACTAAGAGCCTTATTCAGCCATCAGCACTGAGTCAATAAAGTTATAAGTCTGCTGTGGTCAAAGAGCCTGTACTGTATTACAGCAAAACCTAATCCACCTGGATTGAAAAGTGAGGATGCACATGTCAGCTGTGGGACCACACCTTGAAAGAACAGGGATTTCCAAAAAGGTCATGACAGGTATATGGACATAAACTGACCACAGTATTGATCCAAAGAAGTACCAAGACCTGCCAGCTGCTCTCTTCTGTCCAAAATTCTCTCCCACGGCCTGAAAAACATACTCTTCTAATGAGAAGCTTAAAAAAAAGTCCAGCCTACATTTATTTAGTGAATTAATTTAGTGAATTTATTTAGTGAATTCTACAGAGTATATAGAGAAACAATTAGACCTCATGTAAGAATACTGACTTAAGAAGATACCAGAAACATGTATGTCCTTTTAACCTTGTATCATTAAAGAAAAGAAAACCCTAAGTCTGGAGGCTGAAGCAAGCAACAAGCAAGGAAAAGTAAGTTGCTCATTTTTAGTAAGAATAAAATTAAAAATTTGGGCAATTTACCAGTGAACTTTCCATATTAGGAGTCCTTTGAAGAAGAAAAGTTATCTTTTTAGAAATTATGAATTTGGCATTAAGTTATTGGTTCCAATAAAAAGTGAAGTGTGTATGTGTGCCTTCTGTGTAATGCAGGTCTCTTTTCCCTTAAAATTTATTAATGCATTTCTTGGAGGCTAGATCTTAACTAGCTTGGATCTTTTAATGAAATTCCTCTGATCTCAGAACAGGATTAATGTGAAGGAAAACACATGAAGAGATTTGGATTTCCTTGCCTTAGCTTTAAGCAGTCACTGCTATCTGCACTGTTTTTCCAGGCACTCAATGATTATCATTGGATTTTTCAAAACCACATCAATTTTAGGCACCCAGACCCTACTGCCTTTCAATTTGCACTTTCTGCACTGGCTACAAACCTCATCAGTACAAAACGAACCTTTGCCAGGACCATGGCTGTACTTTTCGAGAGTTAACTGCAGCAAATTGGTTACATAATTAGAGTTACAATTTGCCTCATTACAAACAAGCAATGAAAACTTTAATCCTCCTTCATCCCAAGAATCAAAGCATGGAAGTTCTAAATCTTGTCTGAAATGGCAAATAAGAACGAACCTTGACAGTGCTAAATGGAGAGAGGGAACTATTTGGAAGACTTGTAAGACAAATTGATCATGCATGACTGTTTCTGCCTTAGGGGCAATGTTGATGAACACTAAAAATGTTGCTGTACAAAGGAAAAACAAAACAAAACAAAGCAAAATAAAATAAAACAAAACAAAATAAAATAAAACAAAATAAATAAAATAAAGAAACAAAACCAAACAAACAAAAAACCCCAAACTAAAACAAAAGAAAAGGAAAAAAAAGAGAGAGAAATAGATATTTCCCTGTTTTAGTTTATTCTAGACTTCCTGTAATTAGAATACTCATTAATCTCATTAGGCAGTTTAGGAAGTAAAAAATTCATCCTTTCTGAAGAGAATGATGCTTTTCTAGAGGTGGCAAAAATTTCTCAGCCTCCATTATAACAATTAAGTGTAGTGTTTATAATCTCTTTTTTTCTCAAAGCTGCTAGTAGTCTGTTATAAAATCAAACCTGAAGAATACATAAATGCCATTGCAGAGATTTTGGCTCTTCCCGTCCCCTTTCTACACAAAAGCTCACTTCTTTCTGCATGATGATTGCTTTGCAAAATACACGGGTTTTGCCCCTATGCAGCCCACCTGGTAACTAGGTGGGAGAAAAAAGAACCTTCCTCCCTACCCAAACTTTTTACTGAGGATGCCACTACCACCCCACGTGGTACATACTGCCAAAAGAAAAGTAGGAATGGTTAATTCAGAGATCTCCATCTATAGAGAAAGTGATTGAAAGAGAAGCTGACCCTCAGATGCCAGTTCCTGTGGCCTTAGATGTTCACCTATTGCAAGACAGCAATGACAGTCTGCCAACAGTCAGGCTAAGCTGGAATTGCAGTCCACCACACACAGTCAGCTGCTGGGTTTTGCATTTACTGATTTGGAGAAGGGTTGGTGTCCTCTGGAGACGCAATATCCAGGGCAGTAAAGAAGCACTCCTTCAAAGGAAGGCTCTGGAAATCTTTAGGGGTGGGACAGCTCCAGGCAAGTTTGAAACAGAACACCTTTTTCAGGTTAGATGTCTGTATCCTTCAGTTGTTCCAGAGGAGGGATGTCTGTTTGGACAGCCCATCCCTTCTTCACCTTTCTGGAAGAGGGGGAGGATCCTTTATATCCAAGAGGAAAGCCTGGAAATTTCTCTGTTTTTTCAGAGTGTGCTTGGTTTTGGTCTGTTGGTTTGCAGGGTTTTCTTATAAAGTAGAATCCAACACTTTTCCAAGTCTCTATATGCCTCATACAATCAGTGAAAGCAGGGTGCTGTGTTTTGCTATGGTTTGAGGTTTTTTTTACTTTGAATAAACAGGAAAGCAGGGATTATGTTTCAGATGAGTTGTAAAGAGCATTTTCATAATCCAGAGGCAGGAAAAACAAATAAACAAAAAAAAAAAAACATCTGCAGCACAGACAACATTTGATGACTGTGTAGAACCTGAGCCATTGAAATCTGTGTGTGTGTGTCTTGCAATTAAAGCTGAAGCAGGCTGTCCTCCCAGGCATGAATCCCTTTCATGCTACTGTCCCCTCTTTGGCTGACTTCTCATCTCAAGCCGAATTGAACCACATGGCTTGGGATAAAGAGTGCTTAGATAGATATGAAAAAAACATGCCTCTCAGATGTTATGAAACAGTCTCTTTTTGTAGAGAAAGAGCCAGAATAAGATCAGATTAGTGTACTGTTATGATCCCCCTGCCTTTTGTTCTCTTGCTCTGATGCAAAAGTAAAGCCAGGCTGATGATTGTTTCAAAGGCATGGGCCCTCTGCCTCATAATAAATATCTCTTTTTCTGTGCACGTGTGGCTCTGTGTCAGTGTATGCTCAAGGATCTCCCTTTTTCTTTCTTGGCTGCTCCAAAACAATCTGTATGTGGCACATAGAGCATATTTCAAACTGTATCTAAAGCTGGATTATATGCAAAGTATCTGATGGAAAGCAATGTAGATGCTTGGGTATTACATACACTTTAAAATCACCTTTTCAACAGATTCAACAATTTCCCAGAAAAATTAGGGAAAATCATCATACCCTGCAAATTTATTACTGATAATGAGACAATGCTACGACCCCCATCCCTGGTGTGGCTCTATGGTGAAGCTCACATCTGAGACAGTCCCTGCTATTCCCAGAAAAAACTTGTCTCCCTTTTTCAGTCCAACCCCCTTATGATTAATACATACCTACAATGTTCCATCTTTTTTTTCCCCTTTGATAAATATTCCCTCCAATAATATTCCTACTCATGATCAAACCTACTAATCCTTCTTGTTTCCCTGTCTTTGAGAGTGCTTCTCTCAATAGAGCTAGAAAACTTGAGAATTCATTAAAAAGGAATGTTAACAAAACAGATGATGAAAAAAGAACCTAACAGAAGACAATTTAAATTCCTTTGCTCACAAGCTTCTAGGACTGTTCAGAAACTAAGATATTGAACAGCTTTTGGTCAAATCAAAGTATGTATTTATAGGTTTCTTTCAGAGTTGACAGAAATAAATATTTCCCATCTTAAAATTACCCTCT
Organism: Toxostoma redivivum; assembly: GCA_013397375.1. NCBI lineage: Eukaryota > Metazoa > Chordata > Aves > Passeriformes > Mimidae > Toxostoma > Toxostoma redivivum. Next base: position 156,505 of record VXBI01011004.1, read on the forward strand.
AGGAGGATTGAGGCTGATCAGCTTCCAGTAATGGTGATTCCTCTCCATTAGCTATAAAATGTGTCCTGCCTAGCCACAACCAAACAATTTTTTGGCATCTGATATTAGGAAAGCCAAATTCTGTTCTAACTATTCTTCACTAATACTCTTTAACTACACATCAGTATTCTCTAGACAGATATCTACTGTAACTGTATTTTAACATGGCTAAAGGCCCATGGACCACCTGTGCTCAGCCAGGCTGCAGATGACACCTGGCCACATGCAGGTGCCTGCTCACTCCCTGCAACAAATATCCTGGCAAATGGCCTGAGCAACAACCCCTGCTAGGATGAAAATGCAAAAGAACACGGATAAAATGGACAACAGTCTCTGCAGTGTGTTTGCCAAACCCCATCATGGTAAATAAATAAGTCTTGGCTGGACATTCAATGGCGAATTTCAAAGTTGCTTTTGAAAGATAGAAGTCAACCTGAAGGATCACACTGGCATAGAATAAAAATTTTTGTCAGGAGCGATCTTGGAGCTAGAGAGGCAGCAGTTTGAGTTGGCTTTGGGGCTGCCAGAAGTTACCTCATGGCACCACTACCCTTCCCAGTCTGGGCTGAACATCCCCTGGAATGCTGCAAGGAAAAGGCAGCCAGCCAGCAAGAGACAGCCAGGGCAGCATGCAGGGATGCTGGAATGAGCACCAATGCCTGTGTTTGAGGATTTTTTTCCTTTTTATTGGATATGCTTACAAGTTTCTTTCCAATTTCCTTTACTCTTGGCTAACTTTTTGCCTCCACTTTCTCTCTCTCCTTTTTTTATTTTTTTAATTGTGTTATTTTCTTCAGCTGGAGACACTATGAAAAATTGTCACCGAGACATCTGGTTTTGCCTTTGAGCTATATCATATTTCATCTGTTTTTGATGATAAAAAGGATATTTTCAGACATAGTCATGTATATCAAAATGGGGAGAATGTTTACAAGAGAAGACAACTTCCAAATCTAGCTGAGATGTTTAATCTCACAGACAGGTATAATCAGAACCAGGGACTGGAAGATGGAGAACAGGAAATTCAAAGTGGAAATAAAGGTGCTCATTCCTAATGATTCAAGTAAATAACTGTCAGATCCTATGCTATTGTAGACCTCCTGCCTCTGGAAACCCTAAAAAATATCAATATTTTTCTGTGACACATATTTTACTTCATCTTCAGATTATTTGTCTTGAGACAGGAATTATGAAGCAAAATTAATTGTTCAGTGTTTGACTGTTGCTTTTTAAGACATATGAAACAACAGAGCTTATTTAACAATAGTTTAAAAATTGTTTATTGTGAAAATATTTTGATTTTTTTCTTATATTAATATATCTCAGTTTTCCATGGTGGTCTTTTTCATTTTTTATTATTTTTAAAAGGACTTGTTTTTCACTACAGTCCTGGAAGAATGTTTATTTGTATTTTTATTTTCAGTTTGAAAATTGTAATTTAATTTCCTGGGATTTTGCACTGCAATTTCTGTTTCTCCATTTAAAAAACTGTCCAAAATATATTAATTTTAGTGTGCACAAATGCTCTTCTCCTGTGACCAAAACAGAAATAGTCTTTGTTCTGAAGTGAGTGCAAACTAAGGGTTGAAGAAGGAAGTTTGGGATTTCACAAAGCAAATCCTGGGTTGATTTCTGTCTTACTTTCATTTGATCTCAAAGTAGCAAATCCTTGCACATTAGCCATTAGGATATATAAGTTGTTGGGCTCTACCCTATGTCTGCGCTGATGCTGTTCACAATTCCAACAAAGCATAGTAAGATATGAAATAAGGAGAGGATAAGGAAATTAATACAGAAATTTGACGAAATAAGGCAAAAAAAACCTACATCAGAATGAAATTCCAGAGCTAAAATAAAAGGAAAGGTTTGCCTGTACATTTTTACAAGTGGCTGATTTCCAGCTTATGGTTAAAGATGAATAACCAGGCAGGACATCTGCCTGATGCTCTGTTTATTTCAGGAATAATAGTCTAGAAGTTTAGAGAAAGAGAATTGGTAGAGAGTAGTTGTTTACCAGAAATAATAGATGCCTCTGTAAAGCACTGTTTACCCAAGAAGAGATTTGTGAATATGTGCATGTGTCTGCACACATTCATGTCACCCATTTGTTTTCCCTGTTTCCACCTGTGTGTTTTTGTGAGACTTTATAAATTTCCCTGACTTTTCCTTCTATAGGTTTGGGTTTCTGTCGTGGGTTTTTTTCCCCCCTCTGAATCTATATTTCTTTCTTACCTTTTCTCGCTGTGTTTAAAATTATGTGATCACTAATATCAGACATAGCATTATAGGTGTTTAATTTAAATTTTGCTTTATATCCCCAGAAAAAAAACAACCTCTGATGGAGTGAGAATGTGCATGCGAGACAGAATGCAGACAAGCTGGGGATGTGACAAGTTAGATAATTAATTAGTCTCTTTCATGTCAACAGGAGGGTGCACATATTTTGATTTTGTGCATACATCCTCATTCACACATCTTTTTTTTTTTTTCTTGTTTTTCATGCCTAGAAAAGTGAAGCCTTTAGCTTCATCCTGGTTTCAATAACGTGTCTGGTCTGATTACATGGATCTGAACGATGTGTGTTAGCACCCTGCTTATTAAGCACGTTTCATCTGCAGCAGGTCTGTGTTAGACACCTGTCTCAATCTCCCCATCACATGCCTTCTGTGCAGCACTGTCATAGGAACAGCAGACAGACACCAACCCATGGTTTTCAGGGGACTTCATTAAATAAGCTAAATATAGACTAAAGGCACTGTATCAACTTTTATTCTTACCCTTGGCTTTCTTTCCCCTGTAAATAAAAGGGCATATGAATTTCCTAAAATCCAAGTTTCGCTTTTAGATCAGTTCCAGATACTTTGAGAATGGCCCTAAGGCAACCAGCCACTGATAATAGTCTGCTGCCCATTCCTGGATTCTACAAAGCCTCAGCAGGCAAGAGAAGTGACTTGTTCACTACATTTCCCTCGTGAAAATGCCAGGTGTGACCTATGTTTGGAAAGCACTTCTTCTAAAGTTAGATCATCAGATAGCATTTTAAGAAACATCCTTTGAGGTCATGGTGATAAAAGCAGGAGGAATTGATGAACATATAAAAGGACATTATAGCTAAATGCCTGGATGAGTACTGTACTTTGCTGTCTTGTCCCATAGGTAAGATTCAATTTACCTAATTTTTAAAGTAGTTTTGGAAAAAGCTAAGAATGTGCAGAGTACTATTTCCTTTATCTTAAAATAAGATACTATTGCCTTCAACATTTCTGTCTTATTCTTTTGACAGAGATTTGAATAAATTACACAGTAAAAAACAATAAATAATTTTTTTGTCCTCTCATTCCTCTTATTTCCAATGTTTCTAAGATTTATGATGTCATTTCCAGATAAAACTAGTCTCCAAAACCCTTTTTGTGTCTTTTTTTCATTCTTCCCCAACAAGCCTTGTAATCCTCATTGCTCTTGCTTGGAAAAAAAGCCAGTAATGAAATCCGCTGTGATGTGAGGTGCAAAAAGATTTTTATTTCACTATTTTTTCCTGATGCTTTCTGTTAGAATCCATCCCACTTTATTCTTCTCTTGGACTTCAGTTATTAACCCTTCTGGGGGAACAGCTCTGTGTACACCAGCAGCAATGAAACCAAGCAGCAAAGCTGCTGGAGCCCATCTGCTCCTCACACCACCAGAGATATGGACGTTTTTCAGATTTTTTGCTACCTCCTTACCTTTGTATGGCTATCACCCAAGTCTGTGTTTTATGAGCTCTCATGAAATCTATTTATCTATATGTCTCTCTCTGTTCTTTTTTCTAACAGCAAAATTGAGGAATTATGTGTTTATTTATATTTATTTTAACCCTTTTTCTCTCAGGATGGTCTGAAAAGCTGAAGAAAAAAATATCAAGAGACTCAACTTCTTAGAGAAAATATATTTACCTTTACACACAGACTCTTCACAAGATTTCCAAAATTACCCTGGTTTTCCAGGCAATTTATAATGTGCTGAGCATGTAAAGGAATGGAGAGACCAAGTTCTGGGGTCATATCTCCTTTCCCTCTATCCAATAACTGACAGGATGCCTGAGTGTCATGAGAAGTGAGATTCTGTCTGTGCAAATCATTCCTAGAAGTTTAAAGATTTTTATTCCCAATACTATGTTGTAAAGTACAGGAGTGTGTCCATTTCAGGAAGGATATACTGAGGAACAAATCAGACTTACTGACTTGTCCAGTATTATAGAGTTTGTGGATGTGCCAAGAATTGAGTGTGTAGCTCCTCAGTCCTACCCTAGTTCTTCAGAGTATCACCCAGATTATTGGCTCAGCTCTCTGTCAGCTGAAGTACTGAATCACTGAACAGCAACAGCAGTTATTCCTTTGTTCAGCCCTCTTTTTCCAGCGATTTATAATTGCAACAAGCTGAACTTGGATATTTTTTTCACTGTTAGAAAACCCCTCTGTGGTAGGTTGATTTTAAATTCCGTGGAGCCCACAAAACCTTCAGGCTACCACAGTTCTGAGGTATTTATAACATGGTATTGATGTCGTGAAGTACTTCACCTCCACCTCTGTCTGCCTTGAGACATCTTGTTTTCAGAGGGAAGTGAATACAAGTTCAAGGTTACAGGAGAACATTTCCCTGGCTTGTCAGCTCCTTCTCTTTCAGCTTGACTTGAGAGGTGCTTCACGCTCTCATACTTTATTCCTGTGATGAGACTGCAGGAGGCATATGAGAGCTACGAGGGTTGTGGCTTTTGTGGTTTATTTTAACAGTGGTTTATCTTCAGGGACCAATAAATAAATAAATAAATAAATAAATAAAAGCATTCTGAAAATCTCACATGGAAAAATGATGTGGGCTGTGTCATGTTGGGTTGCTTTAGAGGTGGGTTGTAGCTATTCACCCTTTCCTCATCTGACAGGTTTCTGCTTATGTTTGGCAACAAGTGACATTATTAGTGCTGATAGCCAGGCCTTGAACTCACTGTGTTGATTGACTGGATGTTTCTTTTTCTCAGTGTAATGAAAGAACAATCAGTGCCTCTGTGATACGCTCATGCGGCACTAACTGCTATTAGAATTTATTACCATTTGTTTGCAAGCATATATTGTATGTTCTGACAAGAGGCTCTACAGGACCTACTGAAGTGATATTGTATAAGGCATTGTGTAGATTCATAGGAACATGCCAAGAACTTACAGCCTATATAAATGAGTAGGAACTGAGAAAAGGGACATGAAGTAGAAAATTGCCTTCCCTAGCAGTCATTTCAGCAGCTACCATGCAGCACCACAGTCTCTACACATTCGATCATGCTTCCTATCTCATTAGAAGACTCAAAATTTACTGTCCTTCATTCCAAGGCTTCAGCTAGGAGCATAATAATGTGTAACTTTGTACAACAAAGGCTTTCTGAATACAACAAAAATCACAAGAACATGAAAGGAAGAGGAAATAATGTATAATGAGTTTGCCTGCCAGGTCCCCATCCCCTATTTATAAACAATGTCCCTACCAAGAACTAAAACATGTATTTCCCTATAAGAAGAAATATTGAGATCAGGTCGCTTTTTCTATTTTCTAAAGAAAACCTAGTCCCTATGCCAATGAGAGAACAGGAGTAATTTGGGGAGGATAAATACCTGATGCCAGAAAAACACCCAGAGAAAGAAAATCAGTTACCTAAATGAGTGCCTCTGGTTCCTTCTTGGTCTTGGGATGGTGCTGGGTAGATCTGCACCAGGCTGGCTGACATGCCATGGCACCATGGGGATCTCTATAACTTCCTGGCACAAGAGTTAGAGGCCAGGTGGAATACATTATGGCCCAAAAAATGGCACCTGAGCCCCATGTTTAAAAGTCAGACTAAATAAACAAACATACATTTTAAAAAAATTAGTAAAACAAAAAGCACTGGGTGTACATCCACAATTTGTCACACGTGGAGCTTCTGAGAATGAAAAAAGACATCACTAGTGGCAGCAAGGACCTAATCCCAGCACCCTGGGATGTTAGCTGACCTCACACCAGACACCCTCCCTGGCAGAACAGCACTAAAGGCTCTCACCTGCCTGATGCAATTACTCAGCTGAGGCTGGAGGGACAGTTGCACAGACAGGGCTTGAGGCTGCTTGAAGCATTTATCCTAAAATATTTGCTTCACCTTTTACTCCTGTGTTTCAGTGGAGCAGCAGAAAGATAATCCCTCCATAGAAGAAGCTGAACAAATTTTCTAGCAAAAAAAAAAAAAGGTGGTAGGATCTTTAAGAAAAAATCTAATAAAAGCCCCCACAACACAGCAAAATAAAACAGAGATGCATTAATTCAAATGGAAAAACTCTTTCCCTTGCTATTCATCCTAACAAATAGTAGGAGACAAATTCCTGCCAGGGAATGTGGTCTATACCTCTAAGTTAATTAGCAGTAAATGCATATTAGTTAGTGGGAGGGGTGGAAATCAAAACCTTGTTATTTCTGTTTCTTGGTTCCCATGCATTTAAATTCACAATTACACTTCTAGAGGAAGCTGCCTCTCCAGCAGAGAGGTCTGTGCTGATCAAGGGAGCTGCCTGTTTCACATACACTTAAGAAGGTATCTGTTGCCAAGGGGGCTCAGAGTTGTAACTGCTCACTGTTCTCATTTTTCCCTTCTGCCAATTATCCAAACACTTTTCCCATTCACTTCATAGTAATGATAATAATACCTTCATTAGATAATCTCAAGGCAATTTCTTCTATAAAGGAAATTGAGGTTATTTCACCCTATCAACAAGAAGCAGGAGAGGTCACCTAGCCTTTGGCTGAAGCTAAATGCCCAAGCAAAATAGCCAAATTTCACCAGTTTTTCTATTGTGAAAAATACTGGAAAAAGTCTATAGCCACTACCACTGCAAGGATTTAAGCCAGTGGCTTTAATATCTGTGGCTTCTTTTGTGTCTGAAGGAAACAAAGATTATGCTAGGCTAATGGACATCCTTGGCTAAGTTCTCATTGTTTGTGCCTTTGGCTAGGCTATGAGGATGACAAACCTGTACTATAGCAGTGTTGTGAAGACAATTTCAAAAAGACAGCTGACATCTCTTTAATATATCCCAAAGCTTGAGATTGGGATGCTGTGACTGAAGGTGGCTGAAGAAACAATTAACCTCTGTAGCCAGTAAAGAAGACTTTGCCAGTAAATGTTGTATCAAATTCCAGGTAGATTGGTGAAATTGGTACATTGGTAAAATAACCTACTCTAAGCTAGCAATCACACACAGCTTGTTGCTGCTCATGACAGTGCTTTAAGATATGCAAAACAGAATTCCACCTTGTTGTAATTGGACACGAGCTCAGGAAACAAAATTTGGTTCCAAATGTAGTCTTGTAAGAATGCACAGAGAAAACAGTCATTGGTCTAAGTTTATCTCTAGTAATGGCACTTGGTCTATTTTTATGCAAGACTAGATGTTTACAGCATTACAGGAATGACAATGTGACCTTCTCAGCTCTTTTCACAAAACCCTTTTTAATGAAGCCATAATGATCTGAAGGTATAGGACTAGAAAATTTTGGAAAGAGAGGTCTTATTAAGGAAACTAATACAAACAGGGGAAAAAATAGTCAAGTTTTGGCAGCAAAGTCTGTGCTCCTGACACTCCTCTACTTTTTCCAACAGTTGGTTTAATAAAAGCTGTTACCTATCTCTGCAAAGCTTGGCTTGCTACAGGTTTCAGATCAGGAACCAGTCACACTATCCAGAGACATCCACCTCCCAGTGTCAGAACATGGCCCATAGTAATGAGCCAACAAGTCCTTGAGATAAAAAGCCACATTTTAATTTGTGCCTCGAATTTGTGCTGCAGATTGCTAGACATATGGAGCTCATTAAAAGCTTTCAAAGAAAACAGAGCCATTGTCATTGGACTCTTGTTTCAAGTGCATATGGTTGCTTATGTACATGACAGTAGCAAAATACACAGCTTATCTCAGTCTCTTCCACTGAACAACTAAAATTGTTATCAACAGAGGTACTAAAGGGCTCTTCTTCAGGCCCTTTCACCACTGCCCTCAGGCCAGAGATCAAGAGAAGATGGTTAAATCCACTAAGAGTTGGAGATAAGGTCTGGGAGAACAGCTCTGTTCTATGGGCTGTATTGACCCCTGACTTCACAAGGATGACACATCATGTTGGACATCAGAAAAGGGGAAAGAAGGGCAGTGAACAGGACTTGGGACAGATAGTTGTTTAAAACTTCATAAGTTCTTCCTAATCTGCCCTGCAAAAAGCCCTGTTTTAAAAAATACGCAGTGTTCATAAAAAAATTCAAAGGCTTTGAAAAGTAATCATGAAGGCAAGGATATAATGAGCCAAACTCAAAAGTCTTTACAGTTATTGTCATTACTTTTTTCATACTTCGACCTTAAGAGTGTCTAGAAGCCAAATGTCCTGTGCTAGAATGGGCACCCTAAGGCAAAGATGGCAGATGTGACAGATGTGACAGACACTTATGAGTCTTTCTGTGGCATTATTAATCTTGACTCATGTCAGTAACTCTAGGTTTGACTGCCCTGAATACTATCATGATGGTTCAACAAATTCTACTTCAAGAAAACATAGAGTCCTTTCCTTCCTTCCTTCCTNCCAACTGTTTTTGCTTTTATTCTATTTTTAGAAAAACTTGGCCAATAAATCTGAAAGGAACAGGGTGTGGGAAGTAAAATTAAACCAATCTAGCATAGAGTCATAACAGGAATCAGTGGATGGGAGCTGAAGCCAGATGAATTCAAATGAGAAATTAAGCACAGTGAGTGTGATTAGCCATTGGAACAAACTGTGAAGGGTACCAGATTTACACCTGTTGCTTCCTTTGTGGGAAATATGCTTTGAAAGGTGGCTCAAACCAGTAGCTCCTGGATTCAGTCGTGAAATACTTGGCTAAAATGAAACTGTAATACATGAGAAGTCAGACAAAGATGCCATTTACCCTTAAAATATGCAAAGAAGTGTTAACAGCTCTTCTGTTGATCTCCCTTTTCTATTCATTCTCTTTTCTCTGGGTTGCTGAGGTTTTGCTTTGATTTCACTATCCAGTGGGCACCAGAAAGAATGATGCCGGCACACAAAGTCAGATAGAATAAGCTCCCAGCTCCGTGTTTAGAGCCAAGACCCAATAATTCAAGTTTATTTCTCCACTGGGCTCTCTCTATTCCTGTGTGTCCAGAAACTCAGGCCACCAAAGAAGGCAGGCAGACACGTTCATCATGTGAAATTTTACTCTGTGCCATTTTGCAAGTCATAAAATCATTATTAGATGAATGAAAACCTACTGCTATTGAAAAACTGGAGGAGAAACTGGCTGCATTGCAGCAGTCTAATTAATGATCAGAAATAAATAAATGTGTTCTGTTTGCATCATGCTTAGATAGCATTATGCTGCTTACTTGTTCTGTTCTGCAAGAGGTAGTGACAGAAATATTAAATCTCATTAAATCTAGTGATAGGGAGCAAAGAGGATAAAGATTACTTTGCTGTATTTGAGGCATTTTTTCAAGAATGATTATGACAATCCCAGTGTGGAGAGATGGTTGATGATTTTCCCTTTTACAATCAGCAGCAGCAGCAGGAGCAACTCAGTCCAGACCATGCAAGGAGTACCAGCCAACTCCCAGGCTGCATGTCCAGCAGTGGCTCAGAACCACGTTCCCACCTGCAATAGGAGATGCAGTTCTGTAGAGAGTGGGGGACCACCTTTCAAGACTTCAGAAGGAAAGGCATCAATAAACTGTATTAGGGATGATGCAAACCAGCTGCAGTCCCAGACTTGGTGAAGAAGGGATGTGTGCCAGTGCTCAGGATGTGCATGGTCCAAGTACTGCCCTAGTGGTTGTGAGCCATTGGTGATTCATTCATCCCATCTTCTGCCTGTCCATACTGTTCTGTGCCTCACTGCTACAATTCACTTGCCTTTTCTTCTCAGTTAAACTACCATGTGGTTTGATAACTCACTGACAGTTATCAGAGATAACCTTTAGAAACCACCGAGGTATTGACCAAATTTGAAAAGCCTTGCAGAACATAGAAAGGGTCTAATGAAGAGATGTAGGTTACTTTAGCTGTTATTAACTGATAGATGCTCAACTGATACGAACTCCTGAGCTATCCAATTCCTGCTCACTCACTGAATAGTCTGATTTATTTTTGTAGGTCTGCCTCTTCTGCCATACCCACTCCCTTGTGGCTACAGTGGCCCTGTTATTAACTGCCTTGGACCTGACTTCTGTCTCATCAGCAGGAGCTGCTGAAATATCACTGGCAGGTGCCATGAGTGGTGAGCATGGCCCCAGACATCACAAGGGTAATTCTGCTGAAGTCTTTGGCAATGACGTGCACATTGAAAGAGCCCTGATTATATCTTGGACATATGTATATCACTACAGAGCAGTTTTATTAAGACTGCTTATTATAAGAAGTTTTATTAAGACAGTTTTATTAAGGAACTGATGATTAAGTAAGTCTCATCACTATCTCAAAGGCCATGATGAAGGGGTCACCCACATGTTCACAGACCAAGGTGACACCAGGAGAAATGATCAAAAACAAAGAGTGTAAATCATACCATGGAAAAAATTGCTTCCATTGCTAGTTAGTATTTTACCACCACACTAGGCTGTACTTGTAGGTTCCAGGTCACCTGCCAACAGCAATCATAAAGCAATGAGGGAAGCACCAGGACAGGAAAGGGGAGCTTCTAACTGTGGATGGAAACAAGAGCTAACTCCTGCCAGCAGAGAGACAAATGTGAATATATTTGCAGCAACAGTGAGAAGCTATGCATCACTCACCTTCCACCACAAAAATTCCATTGGCCAGTTTAGGTTTTAGCCAGGAAGGAGTTCACATACATATTAGAAAATAGGCTGGAAGTAATACTGGTATGGCAGCACTGAGCTCAGAGGGCATACTTGAGTGCTGCAGGAGTTTAGGCAAAGGGATCAAAGCCACCTTCCATTTTTGCTTTGGGAGGATGGGGTCCTCCTCCACACCACACACTTAATGGATTAAATGTTATCATCTCATCTGCTCTCCACAGAAAAGCACAGGGAAGGAGGCTGAGCACCTTCCTCTCCAGTTTGTGTCTAAGACTACCTCAAGCACAGCACGAACAGAGCACTCCTGTTCTATGCTGCACTGTGCCAGACAAGTGGTCTTGATATTGCTGCCTGGCATCCCCATCACCTCTGCAGTGGTGAGGTGAGTCTTCATAAATTTAGTTCAGAGTTAAGTCTTTTGCCACTTCATTACTACAGCACTTTCCTAGTATATCTGCTTTGCTTCTTGGTTTGTTGTTTTGGGGTTTTTTTTAATGAAAATAATTGTTTTCTGGTGTACTCCAAACAGCCACCTGAAAAGTGGACTGCTTTTCAGCTGTGGAAAAAGTTTTTCTCTGCCCCTTTTTCTTCTTAACTATAACCTGAAAAAAATAATTTGTTCTCTGATTTGCAGAAGCCAATTGTTCCCTTTGGACATGCACAGCTGCCTATAAAACATTTTTTTCTCATTTACTTTCCAAAATATATTTTCCCCACTGGAGCTCCTAAATACTGGTTCTAGGACTCCATTGTTTCTGGCCCAACCATAACTTCATTTTTACCCCCTCTCCCTGAGCAGTGCAGATCAGCAGGAAGTGACACAAGAAAGCTCTTTCACCAGGCTGCAAATGTGCCAAAAGAGCCATTTTCACAAGATTTCAGGCTATGAGGGTGGAAGCTTTTTGTAACTTGATAATGACAGTCTCCAGGAGTGCAGAAGCTCAGCATCAGTGTGAAGAAAAGGATATGCTCTATTCCAGCAGCTGGACAGGCAGATCCCGTGGTTTTCTCCGGCTTCTAACTCTTACGCTAATTAACAGAAACTGGCAGCCCATAGGATCTCCATAAATCCTGTCCTGAATGGATTATCCATGGCACAGATATTTTCAAATTAAGGCTTCAGACTGGGAGGGAAGACAGACATGTAGCATAGTATATAAACAGTACCTATTTTCAAAGAAATGGGTGGATCTGCTATTATTAACAACATAGCACCACTTTCTAAAAATATGAATAATGAAATAAGCTGTCAAACAAGGTAGTGGATCCTACATTGTCTGATGTCTCCAAATAAAGTCAAGATGTATTTCTGGGAGTTCTGCCTTAGTCCAGCACAGGTTACAGATGTCTTTAAAGGGTTGACAATGCCATGTCCTGTACTGCAGGACATCACGCTAGGTGGCCAAAATAATCTTTCACAAATTTGAAAACCCTTTTTTTTATGAGTTTAAGAAAAGAAGTTACCGATTTTTTAACTCTTTTCAATATTTAATTCCAGTTAGCTCCCATCAAAAGAACATAAAGGTACTGAGGAAAAAAGTGAGGGAAGGGAAATTAAAGAGTTTTTATCAGGGCATTCTTGCTTTTCTGTTGTGTGAGTGCTTCTAGCAGGAATGTCAGTAGTTATTCACAGACACTGAACAGACTGTATTTTCTGTCTGCTGCCTTCTATAAGCAATGTAATTTTAAAAGAGCAAAAAGGAAAGGGATATTTTAAAAATGCAGTCTCTCCCTATTATGCATTTCTGCCCAAAGCTTGTACTGACTTGCTGGGATACCTGCTGAATGTTACAGGAGAGCTGTGTGCATCAGAGAGAGACCTATTCACATCAATAGCAACCCTCCCATTGAGTTTATTAGGACGGGATCTTGCCTACCCATCCCTCAGCAGAGCTGATTTTCACCTTCTCTCCTTGCCCCTGGCCCCATGAAGAAGAGAGAGAAAAGCAAATAAGGACTCATTAAAAAAAAAAAAATTCTAACATCTAATGTTTCAAAAAACATCAGTAGGGGAAGTTAGAATGTATGCCTTGCTCAGGGATGGAAAATTGTTGCTCCAGAGATGAAAGTGAAAAAGACACAACTTCTTTAAAGGCGCATACATGAAATTCCCATCTGTCTCAAGTGACATTATTACACAAATCATCAAATACTTGGAAAACAACAATGCCACTGGTAAGGATAAAATTTAATTTGTAGGTGATCAAAAGTTTGCATACACCTAATTCTACAGTTATGTCTCTAAGGCAATGGACATGCCAAAAAAATCTCACAAGGGCTAAGTCCTTAATGAATCAAACTGAATTACTCTAGGAATTAATTTGGCTGAGATAACACTATCCACACTGGGATTATTAAAAAGACCTGTCAAAAATTACAATGCTGAGATCTTACTTAAGAACCCTAAAAAAAGCATGAAAATTCAAAAACATGTGTTGATTCCCAGCCAGGATTTCAGAATTTAATTAAAAATAATAGTCATTTAAGGAGAGTGCCTACTGCATAACAGATATTTCAAGTTATACAACTTAAAGAACTAGAACTTTAAAGAAGAAAATGTCAACAGTAAAATTTGGTCCTAAAACCTTGCTAGGAAGCATATATCTTATGTAATTTATAACTTGTTGTTGTTGTTGTTTATATACATTTTATCTTCAATAGATGCTTGCAATTAAGGTTTCTGGCTTTGAGGGGCTCTTACAATACCTATTGAAAAAGAAACAAGGAAGCTGTCCCTTTGTACTTTACAGCCAGGAAGGAGGAGTAGATATCAAGCAACAGAAAAAGTGAAAGGGCTGAAAGGTGACAGAGATATTTCCAGCTGTTTCTTCAACATTCAGCAGGTTCTGCCCATTTGCCTGAGACTCCTTTCAGCAAGTTTTAACCATGTCATCCAGTAATCATAGAGTCACAGAACCAAAGAGGCTGGAAAAGACCTTTGAGATCAAGTCCAACCCATGAACCAACACCACCTTGTCAAGCAGACCATGGCTGCTTGACTGTCACATCCAGTCTTTCCTTAAACAGCTCCAGGGATGGTGACTCCACTGCCTTCCTGGGCAGTCAATTCCAATGCCCAATCACCCTTTCTGTGAAGTTCTTCTGCCCAGCTTGTTCTCAGATGTTTCCCAGACACAAACATTTACCTGCACCAGGCATCCTCATACTCTCTGTATATCCTTCCCTCTGCTCAGAACAGTCTCCACATTATTCACTGTGCTGTTCCACTAACTCCTCCCTCCACTGCCTGTAATGGCCAGTATTTCTAACTCAGAGTATATGTGAGTGTGAATATATATGTTCATTTGGTAAACAGCATCGTTCACTCCAGGCAAAGCACAAAACTTGGCATGTCTGCTACAAGCAGATCCAACGCTGCGCTGTGCTGACTATACAATTAGGCATATGGTTGCTCCAAGATGAAAAGAAGCACTTCTGCTCCTTGCAGGACTTCATGGCTGTGACTTAAATCTGGCAGCTCATTCTTTGCTCACTTACCTTTTTTTATCTTTGATTTTTCCTTTTAGTCATTGTTTCAAAAGTAGACTTCTGAACAGTTCTACCTCAAACTGTTCAAGCGTAGATATTTATTTCCTTTGGATACAACAAAGCAGATGACTCCAGAGTGAGATCTGAGTGGTGTGTATTGGGAACTTCCTATCTGTCAGGTCACCAAGGGTGCCAAAATTAGTTTCCTGCTTTTGTCAAGGTTCTCTTCCCATCTAAACAGAGAACAGGCCTAAAATTTCTCAACATCTATGGACAGGTGCATGTCACCAGTGAAAGCCATGTGCTCTTTAATTAGCTTTCCTAACTAAGTTGCTCTGTCAAAAGTCATTTGTAGAATTTAAAGACCAGAACAGACCATACAGAATCAGCCTACCAACAAACTTATAATAGTAAACATCTCTTGATGGGCATCTGGCCAGTTTGCACCAACTAAAAATGTGTTCTGCAGCTTTAACTCTTAACACTTGAATCATCTCTTTGAACAGCAATGAGTTAATAGCAATGCTGGAGTTGGAAGCAGCGATCCAGTGTTTTTTATGAGTAACAGCACAGTCCAGCCCTTACAAGTGACACTGAGCCTTCTGCCTCCTAACTTTGGATAGCCAAGAGAGTTGTGTCTATTGTGGTATACTCACATGCTCACTGGAAGATCAGAGATCCTGTGTACATCCCTCATATCAATCTTCCTGATGCAATAGCAGTAGCAGTGTTACCAAAAGAGATTATCACTGCTCCACTCATTGTCATGCAAAAGGAAAGACTGAGTGATTGATCACTGCAGCTTGAGTTTCCATGCTTTACTGTTCAGCTGAGCATTTCTTAGGCAGGCAGGATTTATCTCTGTCCCTCTGGAAACCAAAGACACAAGAGTAATTCAGTCATGGAGTACACAGATTTGGTTTAACAGCGGAGCAGAGACAGTCAAGCACTCTCAAGTCTCCACAGCAACAGACCGTACTCAGAGTATGTGATTTTCAAATTTATTTTTAGGTGAATTATACTTTTTTTCATTACCATTTAAGAGCACACATTTGCATATGCATAATCTACTGGTCAATGAGCTGATAACACAATTACATGAACAAATGGCTTCAAGCAAAGAATAAAGCTGTTTTGTGGGCATCTAAGCCTCCCTTACCAGTGACAGGTTTTCCAAAGTACCATTGATGAATTAGATACATGAGGGAACCTTTCTATTTTAAACTCCTACTTAAAAAAAAAAAAAAAAAAAAAAAAAAAAAAAGAGGAAGAAGAAGCAACAATAAAAAAGAAAGAAAAAAAGTAAAGAAAGAAAAAAAAATCGAAGTTTTGGGCATGTGTTCATCCCTCCTTGCTAAAGCCACCAGGCACTGGGCTCATAGTAATAGCTGTTAGAACCTATCTTGCCCTAAAGAGCCCATGATCTTTAGCATCTGAAGAAGAAATCAAGTTTTCTCATATGGGATTTTCTCTGAACAACTGTTGATTTTTCTGAGTGAAATAATTTCCATCAAAAGTGTGCTAAAAGTCAATCTGCAGACACATGGTAATGAGGGAATGTTGAGACAATCAAACCAATGTTGTGTCTCATTGGCTTAGGCCAGGAGTGAGCAACATGTGGCTCTCGAGCCATATGCACCTCTTGAGCTGCTCAAGCGAGGTTTCCTTGCCAGGGCTAAATCACATTTTGGGCAGAGGAGCAATGGGCCGTGCTGGCACAGGGACCGTGGGTGCAATCAGCCTCCCTGCTAACAGCAAGTCCTGAGCCAGAAGGGGCTAATGAAGCTGATATCTCTGGGTGACCTTGAAAGGCTGTATGCATAGCCCCACCAATTCCCAAAATAGGATCCATGATGAGCCATTGTCATCTCCCGTCTGTGAATTGCTCTTCAATCATCTCTCCCATTGATTCACCATGTGTCCTATGGTTTACAGCCACATGAAAGCACACAGGATTAGCCACCCCTCTGCTACCCTGCAACTAGTATTTGATATTTTAAGTGGAGAAGAGGTTTTAAAAATCCATCTGTAACAAAGATAGATAATTATGTAAAATGCAAAAGCAAGAAAATCCTCTTTTGCTTCCCACTGTCAGAGTTTTAGAGTATGATGTTTGATTATCTTATATAATTGTTAACTGGAATGTAGTTGTGATTGCTTGTTAAATGTTTTTAATTTTAATTTCAAAAAGAATTTAAATTTTTATGCCATCTGAAACTGTATTTTTAAATTATCATGTATGTTCCTTCGATAAAAAGATTCTTAGCAGTGAGAGGGGAAGAATAGAACACAGGAACTTAGGTAAATTATGACATTTGTCATTACTAAAGAACTGTATTCACCCATTAGTTACTTTCTCTTTTCTTTCAATAAAACAGACTTCATCAGAGACAGAGTGCAATGTGTACATAGACCTGGCTGATGATGAATTCTTGGAAAACCGGTGAAAGGCAAGAAGTAATGTACAAAATTTTCATAACTCTTCATTTCAATACAAAAGAGTCAAACTTCAGCAACTAAAACCAGATGAAAAATATCTCAATGCTGCAACTCTTAAGAAAATGTCCATTCTTCGGACTCTGATATTTTTTTTCATGTTTTGCTTTTAATTTCAGAACAAAAAGTATATTTTCCAATATTATTATTTGGAATATAGTTTAACAGTGTTGAGATGTAATATTTTGGCTTTCAGGTTTTAAATAGAATTGTTTTTCTGTTCTTAACATATATTTTATGGGGTTTTCATCCAGAGGGTGATTGAGCATTGGAACAGGCTCCCCAGGGAAGTGGTCACAGCATCAAGCTAGTCTGAGTTCAGAAAGAGTTTGGGCACTGCTCTCAGGCACATGGTGAGATTCTTGGGGTGACCTGGACAGGACCAGGAGTTAGACTCCATGACCCTGATGTGTGCCTTCCAACTTAACATATTCTATGCTCCTATGATTCTATTATTTATTTTGAAATCATGCAATATATAATAATATAATAATGCAAAAATATTAGCAAAACATTCATTCATGATGGGGAAAGAAAGGCTTGACTGACCTGAAAAATTGTTTCTTTCCCCAAAATGTCACTTCATGAAGGACTTTGTGACTGGTGGCTGCAAAGTCTTTTCCTTAAAAAAAAGAATCTTCCAATAGTACAGAAATTCCACATTTCCAGGATCTCTGGAATCTGGTTAATGACTCCCTGCTACTACTGTTAGGAACACTAACCTTTAAACACTTCCTTTAATCCTTGGATCTCATCCAGTCTCTGCCTGTTTACATACAGATAGGGCTTGAGATTTCTTCAACTCGACCCATTCAGAGTCCTTGGACACTCATCCTGCACAGCCTTACAGTAAGGGACAACCATTTCAGGACTTCCAAACTGCTTGACATTTTAATACATGCAATCAGTTTAAAGCCCCAGTCATCAGCAAGGAAGTAACTGAGCAGAATCTTTTTTTAAAATCCATCTGTTAAAATCTGCAATATTTTCCATATGATAATGAAATTTAAAAGAACAAAAATCCAAATGGAAGCATAAAAAGCCCAGCAAAACACCAGGGACATATTTTCCAGAAAACGTGCTTGTAATTTGTCTTTTGTGCAGCAGGGAGTTGCTATTGCCATGCTGTGGTCTCAGATGTTCATGTGATTCTGTGCAGGCAGCAGCTACTTTTTGTGCTGTTGATCAAAATATTTCCATTGTG
>VXBI01011004.1:176584-198650 GCA_013397375.1 Toxostoma redivivum
AAAAAAAAATCGAAGTTTTGGGCATGTGTTCATCCCTCCTTGCTAAAGCCACCAGGCACTGGGCTCATAGTAATAGCTGTTAGAACCTATCTTGCCCTAAAGAGCCCATGATCTTTAGCATCTGAAGAAGAAATCAAGTTTTCTCATATGGGATTTTCTCTGAACAACTGTTGATTTTTCTGAGTGAAATAATTTCCATCAAAAGTGTGCTAAAAGTCAATCTGCAGACACATGGTAATGAGGGAATGTTGAGACAATCAAACCAATGTTGTGTCTCATTGGCTTAGGCCAGGAGTGAGCAACATGTGGCTCTCGAGCCATATGCACCTCTTGAGCTGCTCAAGCGAGGTTTCCTTGCCAGGGCTAAATCACATTTTGGGCAGAGGAGCAATGGGCCGTGCTGGCACAGGGACCGTGGGTGCAATCAGCCTCCCTGCTAACAGCAAGTCCTGAGCCAGAAGGGGCTAATGAAGCTGATATCTCTGGGTGACCTTGAAAGGCTGTATGCATAGCCCCACCAATTCCCAAAATAGGATCCATGATGAGCCATTGTCATCTCCCGTCTGTGAATTGCTCTTCAATCATCTCTCCCATTGATTCACCATGTGTCCTATGGTTTACAGCCACATGAAAGCACACAGGATTAGCCACCCCTCTGCTACCCTGCAACTAGTATTTGATATTTTAAGTGGAGAAGAGGTTTTAAAAATCCATCTGTAACAAAGATAGATAATTATGTAAAATGCAAAAGCAAGAAAATCCTCTTTTGCTTCCCACTGTCAGAGTTTTAGAGTATGATGTTTGATTATCTTATATAATTTTTAACTGGAATGTAGTTGTGATTGCTTGTTAAATGTTTTTAATTTTAATTTCAAAAAGAATTTAAATTTTTATGCCATCTGAAACTGTATTTTTAAATTATCATGTATGTTCCTTCGATAAAAAGATTCTTAGCAGTGAGAGGGGAAGAATAGAACACAGGAACTTAGGTAAATTATGACATTTGTCATTACTAAAGAACTGTATTCACCCATTAGTTACTTTCTCTTTTCTTTCAATAAAACAGACTTCATCAGAGACAGAGTGCAATGTGTACATAGACCTGGCTGATGATGAATTCTTGGAAAACCGGTGAAAGGCAAGAAGTAATGTACAAAATTTTCATAACTCTTCATTTCAATACAAAAGAGTCAAACTTCAGCAACTAAAACCAGATGAAAAATATCTCAATGCTGCAACTCTTAAGAAAATGTCCATTCTTCGGACTCTGATATTTTTTTTCATGTTTTGCTTTTAATTTCAGAACAAAAAGTATATTTTCCAATATTATTATTTGGAATATAGTTTAACAGTGTTGAGATGTAATATTTTGGCTTTCAGGTTTTAAATAGAATTGTTTTTCTGTTCTTAACATATATTTTATGGGGTTTTCATCCAGAGGGTGATTGAGCATTGGAACAGGCTCCCCAGGGAAGTGGTCACAGCATCAAGCTAGTCTGAGTTCAGAAAGAGTTTGGGCACTGCTCTCAGGCACATGGTGAGATTCTTGGGGTGACCTGGACAGGACCAGGAGTTAGACTCCATGACCCTGATGTGTGCCTTCCAACTTAACATATTCTATGCTCCTATGATTCTATTATTTATTTTGAAATCATGCAATATATAATAATATAATAATGCAAAAATATTAGCAAAACATTCATTCATGATGGGGAAAGAAAGGCTTGACTGACCTGAAAAATTGTTTCTTTCCCCAAAATGTCACTTCATGAAGGACTTTGTGACTGGTGGCTGCAAAGTCTTTTCCTTAAAAAAAAGAATCTTCCAATAGTACAGAAATTCCACATTTCCAGGATCTCTGGAATCTGGTTAATGACTCCCTGCTACTACTGTTAGGAACACTAACCTTTAAACACTTCCTTTAATCCTTGGATCTCATCCAGTCTCTGCCTGTTTACATACAGATAGGGCTTGAGATTTCTTCAACTCGACCCATTCAGAGTCCTTGGACACTCATCCTGCACAGCCTTACAGTAAGGGACAACCATTTCAGGACTTCCAAACTGCTTGACATTTTAATACATGCAATCAGTTTAAAGCCCCAGTCATCAGCAAGGAAGTAACTGAGCAGAATCTTTTTTTAAAATCCATCTGTTAAAATCTGCAATATTTTCCATATGATAATGAAATTTAAAAGAACAAAAATCCAAATGGAAGCATAAAAAGCCCAGCAAAACACCAGGGACATATTTTCCAGAAAACGTGCTTGTAATTTGTCTTTTGTGCAGCAGGGAGTTGCTATTGCCATGCTGTGGTCTCAGATGTTCATGTGATTCTGTGCAGGCAGCAGCTACTTTTTGTGCTGTTGATCAAAATATTTCCATTGTGATGGCCCTTATTTTATCTTCTCGAAGGAAATTTTCACACACAGGATTTAGTGAGGCCCTGTTCCTGTGATGTAGGACTGTACAGTCAAGTTGTTGAGGCCACACAGACCCCCTACCAATTTTCTGCTCTTGAATAAAGTTGTGTTACACTTAGTGTGACCTTTCATGAGATGTCATGTACACATCACACTCTGTCCAGATGCTCTCAGCTATAAAAGCAAAGCTCTGTCATCAGTTCTTCCATGTTTGAATTGGAAGAATGACTTCTCTAAAAAACCCTCACATATCTAAAAACATGGTTTGAAGCCTTGCTGCATCCAACAAAGATTTAAATTTGCCAGAATTTCACCCGGGGAAAAATAATATGCACTTACACAGAAAGAAGCACCAGGACTGTTGTTTCTGATACCCTTCATCCAGCACTGTAATTTGTAAGTGAATCAGCCTAAAATCTGGGAGGATGTTGGAAATTTCTAGCTATATTATTAGTCTAGAAATGCAATGTACTATATGATATATTAGTATCACTCAATAGCCTGGCTAGACCAACCTGGCCAGGGTCTCATTGATTTTAATAATACTGTGCCATTTTACATTAGTTGAACAACTGAGCCAGAGGCTGTGATTTTTCTTTCTTCTTAAAAACAACAGAAACTGGTTATATCCTAGTTCTTCACACTGAAAAGCTAAGCTGAGGGCTGTTAAGCATATTTGCTACAGAACAACAACCAAAGACCATGTGAGAAAAAAAAATATGACTGTTCCTGACACATTTAGTAATGACATATTTTATCATAACAGATCCTTTAAACATTGAAAGGCTATGATAATATTTATAGTATGCTCAAGGTGCTTCAAGGGGCAATAAAACCATTATTAAAATGCAACAAAAAACATAATTAAAAAGAACCTTTTATAAAATTAAAAAAAATAAAATCAGTCATCAAAAGGCAGAGGTGAAAAAGGATCAGCTAAGGCTGGAATGGGATAATTATGAAGTGTCTCAGAGATCATCAGCATATTCAAGGGAAAGAAAAAGCAAAGCATCATGACACTGAAGAGGTAGAAAGAAAATCTCTTCTTGTGCTCTCCTGACTAAAGTGGGTAGAGGCAGAGCTTAAAAGGATAATTAAAAGCTGTGTTGCCAAGGGCACAGATGTGAAGGCTTTAAAAAGCGAATGCAGCCAGACTGCCAGAGCCCTTGGCGGGCACCCACCATGCCCAGGGGTGGCTCTCACCTTTCTGCTGTGCAAACCCTGCTGTGCTTGTAGGGAGGGGTCAGAGCTCGTTTTCCTCAGCAGCAATGGACATGCCCAGTGCTCCTACACAATTATGTTTGCCCTGAAGTGCAGGCATGAATCTAGTGAGGCACCTCTCTGGGTCTTCCAGGTGCTCTCTCAGTACTGGAGCCAAGCCTCAGGTTTCCCCTCCATCCATTGGACTAAGATACTCCCTTTCTAAAATTCAACTCCTGCAAAGTCCTTCCTTTGTCTTGCTGCAAACAGCTTTGTCCCACAGCAAACAGTTGTTAAGGCTGAGGTAAAGATCATTTTCACAGCCCCTCAGATTTGTCCATGTATTATTCACTCCTTTCTTCTTCACTTTTTTTTTGTACCCGCCTTCAATATTGCATCCAATAACAACTAATTAGTTCCATTTTCAAAGCCAACTTGTCCATCATCTTCAAGTGACAAAATGTCTATTTTGATCAGTTTATAAAACCAGTCTCCATCATCTAGTGGGGCTGGACTTTAAGCATGATTTCTATTCTTTTCATGCATAGGAGGAATTCCCTAGAACAGAGCTGTTTCATTACCTTCCTTTAAATCTATGCTTATAGCTCTCCTTTGCCCTGGTCCCTATGAAAACAGCTGCAAGAATTAAGATTTTGATATATCAAGATCCTATGATGATAAATAGTATTTTTTATTATACTTTTCTGCTCACTCATCCTTTACACTTCTCATTTGATACATGGCCTATAAGCTTTGAGATAAAGACTTAATTTTGTTCTTTGTTTGTACAGCCCATAGCACAATAACTGCTAGGTTTTTGTCTGGTCCAAGTCTAGATCATCTAGGTATTGCTATAGCTGAAATCGTAATAACAGCAGCAGAACAATATAAAGGAAATCTACCTGGAGGTCAAAATTTAGTCAAAATGTGTGCAACTGTATCTTCTGCCCTGTGCTCAAAGAACTGTTAAAAAAGCCACAGTTTCTGGAAAGTAATTGCAAAACTACCAGGAAACTCACTGTCAGAAAATTGTAGCCATTGGGGAAATCTGTTCTTTAAACCTATGGCTACGAAACACCATCTCTGAAGTAGGAAAAAAAAGCAAAAAACTGAGCAGTGGGATCAGTTGGAGAGGGAAAGAAGATTCCTTGCATTAGTCTAATAAACAAATCTCAAACAAACCACCTGTGATTTGAAGCTTGGGGATGCTTCCCGTAACACCTATCCCATTAAAAAGTCTATAAAATCCTTCAATATCTCAATATTGAAAAGTGATGGATCTTGAAACATGTTAAATCTTCTAAAAACAATTCACTGGGCTACAAAACTGTGCTAAAATAATTATCTGGCTCAGCAAATTCAGTGTACTGAAACTTCCCATTTTTCTCCATCAGAAAAAAATATCATAGTGAGTATTGAAATTTACAGTGGGATATGTCCTAGACAGTGAGTAAGCAGAGTTTTTCTATACATTTATACTAAAATATAGCTGGCCTTCAATTATATGCATATATTTTGATTGTGTGTACATGTTTATATTTTATGTATGATTGTGGGCATTGCTTTAAATATGAGCATTTCAGCATCTTATTATTTACTCTTTTAGACTCTGTGAAATCAGGTGATGTAAAATAGCTCCAGTGGTTTCCTTTCTGTGAAGCCAGTAAAAAGACAAACCATTCTAGCTTTGATTTGTATTTGAACTATTTCATACAACTCTCTCACTCATAACATCCCTGTTTATCCTCAGTAGACAGTGCAGAGCGTGAAGCTGGATCCATAGATTAAACATGCTATCCATCAGCTGCCTGTAGTTGCAGATAATTATTTCAACTGCCATTTAAAAAAAAAATAAATCAGAATGGTGCCAAATTGAAAAATCTGTTCCTCACTTCTCCTGGTGCATGAGGTCCCTTGTTGGGTTATTGAAATTGCTAGGCTGTTCTCGTAGCCAAGGAAAAGAGGGAAGACAGATGGAGCCATGCATTTTTGTAAAAACTCTGAAGAACTGTCCTCGTGACAACCCCTTCTCTGTCTCCAAGGCAGTGGGTAAATCTTGTTATGTGTCCTGCTCTCTACTAAAGATATGCCAAGCAATGCCTGACAATTCTGGCATGTTTTCTGTGGGGATTTACTTGTAGTGAATCATTAAGGAAAGATATTTTTCATATGATCTCCTCGAAAAAAAGCAAAAACAAAAATCCAAATATTTATATACATATATACATATATACATATATGTTATATATATATATAAATGCTTTTGTCTGCAAGGAAGATTAAATTAAGTATTTATTTGAGAAAGCATACTTGCATTTTAATTGTTGTGGCAACACACTCAAATTGTGATTGGGCTAAAATTCCCAAGGCAATGCAGATCACTTTCTAATATGTCCCGGGTGTTAGAAATGCAATGCATTTAATTTCACACAGAACCAAATCCCATTCAGAAGACCTATGCAAGAAGCAAGGCTGTTTCAACACTGCATTTTAAATCATCCAAGAATTTTCTTTTGCTTTGCCTCTGCTCAAAAGAAAAAAGTGCCCACTGTAAAGCCATTTCATCAGTGCCCTTCCCATTTTCAATTTTATTTAGTTTATTTTACCTTTCTGATTTCTTACTAACCTATTATCTTTCTACTCCCCAGAAAATCTTAGTTTCCTCTGTATATGACATTGATACCTCTAAATATTTTGTGCTTACAGATAAGTACATGACCAGGAGCCTTACACATGCACTGTCTCCATATCTAGGAAGATCTCTCTCTCTCTCTCTTTCTCTTTGTATCTTGCTCCCTCTCTCTCTCAGAGCACATTCAAGTCAATCCAAACGATGTATGGCTATATTTTCAATTTCTATAACACCTCCCTTCAAGTGTCTTACAAATAGCAATGAATTCATAACACTGATGAGAGGTAGAGAGATATAAATAACCTTAGTGAAAGATGGTAAAGGTTGTTTAAGGTGGCCTTATTTTTAGAGTTATTGAACATGCACAGCTGCCTTTAACTTCAAGAAGAAAATGGAAGATGTTCATCACTTTGGCAAAGAGCATTCAAATCCTTGGCCCCTTCTGCCTGAGATTTAAGTGTCTAATTTTCTCCAGCTCAAATACAATACAGACTTGAAGTAGAAATCCTGAAAAAGTTATTTGCCTATGTTATATAGAAGATTGGATGAGATGATCATAAAAGTGATCCAAACTTAATGTCTGTGAACTTTGAAGATAGTGGCTTGGGTAATATTTCTGCAGTAAATCTTCAGTAGGATAAGGAATAGAGCCCAGGTCCTCTGACTGACATTTTTGATGCTTTTATTGCAAATCTGTGCTTGTTCTTTTCAAGTATGTTAAAAAATACTTGAATTAATAAAGCAGGGAATTGATAAAACAAGCAGATGTGTTACTTTGTGAACATTATCCACATTAAAGTTTACAAAGTCTATGTAGTAGCATAAGACACAATTCAATAATATCCTGCCTTTAAAACAGAATATTTCTAGCAAAGAGTCATTCAGTTATTTTACCAGTTTATTGTGCTATATCGCAGCACAATGCCCCGCTTATAGGAGAGGGAGAAAAGAACTGATTATACAACGGCATTAGAACATATTATCCCTGAGAACCAAATCTGCTGAATAAGTTATAAATGTGATTTTCTCTTATTCTGCCTGTTATTTGATAGAGAACTGAAAGAAAAGAAAAAAGAAAAACAATCCACCTTACTTTTTTGGTTTTATCTCAGGGTATTTAAAAAAAATTTCAAGTTGCTATCATTTCTTTAATGTATGATTTATCTTCTAAATATACACCACTAGTTAATAAAATAAATTTTTAGAAAATCAATTCTAAAGCTGTTAAAGGAAGAAAATGTTAAAGTTAAATGATTTAAAGATTTGTTTGTTTTCCATGCATGACAGAGCACAAATAATTGAGTATCAATTGTGGAAAAAACAACTGTGCTCCTCCTTTCATCTCAAAATCTCTATGGTCACTTGGTTAGGAATGGTTTATGATTCCTCCTTTGCTTTGATTTATAAGCAAGTCATTGTTCAATTTAATTGTATCCAATATATCACCAGAACACATTGAATCCTGGCATTTTACCATTTATAGCTTCACAGAAAAATTGATACTAATAAAAAGCCTCTGTTTCCTCCCCTCTCTCCCACCCCACAAAGAAATCTAAGAAATCAGATCATTCAATGTATATCAGTGAATCAATAAGGGCAATAAATCAATGTAGTTGATTAAAAGTTACAATATGCTGGACTATACATATGTTTATCCAAGTGAGTACTTATCAATTTAGGTCTACACATAAAAAGACACTCATAGATTCCCCCAAAAAGCAGAAGTCCAATAACTAGTTTTAAAGGTCATTAAAAATCGGAAGTTAGAAGGTTTCAATACAAGTTATGACCCAGTTGGCAAAAAAATGTGGCACGCTGCCCAAGTGTAGTCTAGACATCCCCTAAGAACTATGTTGTAGCAAGAAACATCTCATAACATCATGGGAAGAAATAGAAAACAAAAGAAATTTGACTTTCTTGACCAGTGAGACAACAAGAGGTAAGCTTCCATTCTGTCTGTTGCTATTCTGATCCAAATTTTATCAGTAGGTCATACCTTTTCCCAGGTAACAAGTGACAGGACAAGAGGAAATGGCCTCAAGTTGCACCAGTGAAGGGTTAGATTAGTTACTTTGAAAAATTTCTTCACTGAAAGCATATTCAGGCACTTGAACAGGCTGCCCAGGGAAGCAGTGAAATCATCATCCCTGGAAGTATTCAAAAAACATCCAGATGGGGCACATGGGGTCATGGTTTAGTGGGAAGATGGCAATGTTAGGTTAACAGTTGGACTGGATGAGCTCAAAAGTCTTTTCCAGCCTTAATAATTCTGTGATCTGCACAAATGTAAACTGTTCTCTTGGTAGTGTTTTTGCCCAGTTTTGGATTGTCACCTTCTCTGAGGAGGACGTATTGGCACAGTGGCACTGTGGACTTGTGCATTCTCTCTCAGTTGTTATAGGAGAGACTTCCAAAGGGGTATAATTACTGCTGCTCCAAAAATGAAGATAACAGAGAGGGGCAAGATGTGAGGTTAGCATTGCACCAAGGCTGTGACAGTCCTCCTGTGACCTCTCTTCCCACCCACTTGGACTTCAGATCATGCCTTGAGAAATATCATCCCTCCCTCAGCTCACATGCTCAAGGCAGCTGTTTCAGGATATGCACTGACCACGTGTTTGTTTGGCTTCCACTGTTTGTGGAGCA
Source organism: Toxostoma redivivum (assembly GCA_013397375.1). Lineage (NCBI taxonomy): Eukaryota > Metazoa > Chordata > Aves > Passeriformes > Mimidae > Toxostoma > Toxostoma redivivum. Next base: position 185,485 of record VXBI01011004.1, read on the forward strand.
GTTCCACAAAGTGTTGGGTCAGCTGCAGCCTACATGGCTAAGGAAGGTGAGGTTCTTGCATTTGAAATTACTTGAATTTCAGGGATGATGGATGGATAGTCACCTCAGCCCATTGCTCACTCTGAGTTCAAATAAGGAGAATATCCATCTTTCCCTTATTCATGGGAAATTTAAGCTACTCATATGAATTCCTTAATAATTATAATCCCCTCATCAAAGTTTACTGGGTGAGGTTTGTCTGCGTTAAGACCTGCTGTGGGAGGTGAAAGAAAGAGCAAGGAAAGAATGCAGTACCCTCTCAGCCTCATAACCCTTCCAACTAGGATGCTGTTGAATTTCTGAATGACCTATTTATCAGTAAAGTGTCAGTAGGAATTGATGAAACGTTAAAAACCACAGTTAAGCAGCATGCAGCATAAGGATGGAGAGCAGAAGAAGCTGTGTGCATTATGCTATTAAGAAGAAAGCATGCTACTAGCAATAGTCATCTCTTTTAATTCAGATAACACCTGTGAGGAATATTTAAATCACATTTAGTCTGAGATTAAAAAAGAAAAAAAATTGACTTAATAAGAAGGCAACACGAGACACCATGGTGAGAACAGACCAAAATAGACATATGACACAAAACCCTTTTTGAAGTATCACTCTATGCAGTGGTATATTATCAACAGAGCAGATGAATAACTAAAATCCAATCTTGCTGGCTTGATTTTGTTACATTTAAGGCTATTATTATGGCAGCAAACGTCTAATTTTTACTTCATTATGAAAATTCTTTGTAATGATTATTATGGCCCCATCAATAATAAAGAATGTTGTCTGTGTATATGCATCCATGCATGCCCAAAGTTATATACAATTTTCAACACACTTTGTGGAGTCCTACTGCTTGCCCCTGCCTGTTACAGCCCTGCGTAACTATTATTTTTTGCTTCCCACTCCTTGCTTTTGAGATTATTTGAATTTCCTCACTGTTTATCCTGAATACAGTAAGTATCATGTATCTTATACAAATCTCACAGCAACTCAGTAAATCCACAGGAAAAACAAAATAAGGTAAAAAAAAAAAAAAAAGATAAAAACAAGGTGAATGTAGAGACAATTGTCTCGTTATCAGTGTCTTGTTTCATGTGTCATCAGGTAATGAATGTACAATCTGCTGTACTAGGTAAGTACAGGGTGTTAAAATAATTTACTGTATATGAAGTGAGGTTTAGAGTTGTTATCAGTAGTGCTTCATCTGAAACAACACTGTAATAGGAGCTACAGCAGTGTATGTAGACATCAGACATACACAGATAAAAGTGCACACATATATTATAAATCATTGAATCATTGAGTTACAGAAGGGCTTGAGTTGGAAGAAATCTTAAAGACCATCTCATTCCAACCCCCTGCCATGGGCAGGGACACCTTCCACTATCCCAGGTTGCTCCAAGCCCCATCCAGCCTGGCCTTGAACACTTCAGGGATGGGGCAGACACAGCTTCTCCGGGCAACCTGTTTTAGTGATGTCTACATACATAAAGAGATGTACACAGAAATTTACATCAGGGGCATTTAAATACCTCTGCCTTTTCCAGAGCTCCCTCTGTAAGAAGAGTGAATTTTTTCTATGCATTATATTATTTTGCTTAATCCTGTAAGTATTTTAGTTGCCTGCACAGCTCTGAGAAGTTGTGAAGACTTGCTTGGCAAGCAAGCTCCCAAAGAAAAAAAAAAGAAAATTAGCTCTCCAGATTGAATGACCTCCATGAGCCTGGGGTGGTGAGTATCACAAGAGAAATGAAGGGGGAGGTTTCAGCTAACAGGAAGCTAAAGAAACTGTTCACCAAGGAAGAGAAGATAAAAATCAGAGCAATGAGGAGAAAAATAAACATGTTATGTCTTAATTCTGTTGCTGGGAGGCCCTCCTGTCCCTGTCCTTAGTCAAGCCAGTTGTGTGTGGCAGCAGCACTGCAGATGGAGCACATATGTGGTGTTATCAGCTTAAAGGAGAGAGCAGCCCATGGGACAGAACTGTTCTTACTTGGTGGAAGGAAAACTTATGAAATAGTTATTGAAATAAACAGAACTCCTGAGATCCTTGCAGGAAAAGCTCATATTTTAGTGGGTCATGAAGCACAATGGCAGATATTCTGTACTAATGGCAAGGAAGCCCTGCCAGGCTTTTGTCAGGTAGCAGCAATCACTGTGAATTTAAAACAAAAACTTCCACAAAAGGCAACTACAAACACAATGATAGAACAGGGGAGTTTTTTTTCAACTGATCATAATCTTTCAGCAAGACATGAGAGTTGGATCAATGCTTTGGCATTTCTGCTTTCCTTGTCTTCCCTGGTTCACAGTCACTTTCTGTGACAGTAATCTTTCTAAATAAGATATGATTAAAAAAAAAATTTAAAAAAAAAAAAAGAGAGAGAAGAAAGGTCAATTGCTGGCTTTGCAGCCATCACATGAATAGGTATAGATCTCTAAATAAATTCCAGCACTGGTCAAACCCTGGGCTATGGAATGTAGCTTACTGAATATTTCCTTTAAGTAGCTACATTTTAAGACCTCTGAGAAAAGCCATAGACACGTGAACCCACAGATCATGTGTAGAAAAATCATTCTTTCTTCTTGCATGAATCTATATTACATGGCTTACTACGCTCAGTATCATCTAGATCAGGGCTTCTCTTTTTTTTTTTTTCTAAACTAAACCATCACTTATTACTTAAAAACTACTCATTCATCCTCTTCTATAGTTTCTCTTAGTCTAATTTTTAGTTAACTAGTTTCTGAATCCTTGTTTGTATTTCCTATTGAGCTTCTTTTATTAGTATTTAGTGCTTTTGTTTGCTTGCTCACCCACCTGTGTAGGAATACTTTTATATGGGACAAAAGTGTAAGTTTCTAGTGCCACTTTTTAGACTCAACAAAGTCTCCACAAAGACTCTGGTCTTACAAATGGATGGCAGTATACAGAGCACACATTGAGAAACATTGATTAAATTATACATTATTATATATATTAATAAAGTCCAGGAAGGACTTAGGGAATTATTTCATGTGTATGTAGACTGGAACATGTGGTGGAAAACTTGAGGTATCTTGAAATAATAAAAGATGTCCTAAGAGATGGCAAGTGTCCAATAGCAAGCATGATCAGTGGGTGACTTGGGCTGCAGTGTCATTGCAGTGTCAGATGAGACAGAACAGGTGACTACTCCCACCAGAACTGTGCTAACAAAGTAGAAAAAGTCACCTTCTACCTGGGTCATCTCATCAGCATGTGACAGGTCCATGCAGTGTCCCCAGAGGATGTGCTTGCAGAACATACTTCAAGGAAATCTATCAGCTTATGTTTCTGTTCAAACACAAGGAGTAAAGAGGTGAGCCAGTTATAAGTGAAATGAAGGAGGAAGACAATCCTTGGTAAATGGAGAGATAGGAAGTGCATTCTCTAGCAGTGGTTATGTTTTATTCTGAAAATGTGTTTCATCCTTGACACAGTATTCTGTTTGCCTGGCAAAGAGAAGATGGTCCACAAAAACCTTTTGGAGTTATCTAAGTCTTTCTCCCAATAGGCTATTTTCTTCAGAAACTTTCTGCTTATCACTATCTAGTCTACTATAAAAGTATATTTTTCTTTTTCAGAGCAATTTCATGAGTTCCAGGAATAAGGGGAAAAGATACTGCTCAGAATTTCTCTTTTACAATTTTCAGATGCTCAACACTCAGAAGAGCTGTTTAGTGCCACCATATCTTCAGCTCATCCGGGACAAAAGGAAATCACATCATGACACTTATTCCTTTGCGGAAAAAATAACTCATTTTTGCTGAACATGTGCTGCATCTACCCTTACAACCAGAGCAGTATCCAAAGAAGGGGATCATTTTGGCTGAAAATGTCTGGGATCTCCCCCTTCTGGAGTCAAATCTATTCCATGCCATTGCTTACAAGATTTTTTATTAATCATGTAATATCACTGATTCCCTTAACCATGGATTGCTTTGCATAATTCTATGTGAGTCATTATATGAGACACATATATATATTAAACATTTAGATCATGAATTTCAACATCTGATTTTATTTCAAGAAAGAGCCTCAAAGGGTGTCATTACTGGAGATCTTGTCAAGTCTTTCTGGTGAATACTCACCAGAAATTTGCTGAGACTTTTGACACAAAAAGCCCGCCTTACACAGCAGTATCCACTTCTTACAAAAGCTGTTCTTGCACTACTGTGAAAATTAAGCACTCAAGGTAAATAATCTTGAGAGATAAGCTGTCCTGAATTGTCTTGCATTAACCACAGAGGAAGAGAATATGCAGTAGCTATGGCTGTAATAGGGCAATGCCCTGGCTCTGAAATGAGTGTCATCCACCCAGGTTCTCCAGACCTATCACAGTCACCAGAATCCTATCAAAAACACAAGTCTTGTGGTTTTGAGGGATTTTCATGTGAGAAGAGATACACAACAATTCGGTAGTGCATTCTGCAGTAAAATACTTGTTCCATAAAGACATAATGACTGAGCAAGTACATAGCATTCAGAAAATAAATACCTCAAAGAACATGAAGTCCATATACCCAGCTTTATTATTTTCCTGTAAGTCTATCCATTCACATCTGTGGCATTTCAATCATCTTGCAGTAAATCTACTCAGCTAGAGATCATAACCAACAATTAAGACCAGACTGCCTGGTTTACAAAAAAACCCCACACATTGCTGTCAGTGTCAGAATAACTTAACAGAATAAAAAACACCAATAATGATCATAATCTAAAGGCAGATTTCCAAGCCACATTCCCCTTTATGCCTCTGCTTAAGGTCTCCTCTAACAATAGCCATTCTCTTTGGTTTTTATCTGGTTTTCTCAGCTCAAGTTTGACACCAATGTCAAACTGGTGCCACAGTTCAGAATCTACTACTAGTTACATTACACATACATTACACTTATTCAAAACATATACACATATAGACACAACTGCCCATCCAGATCAGCAACAAGAGTGAATCTGACTCACAATGACAAAAGATGATTGATCATCTTTTGATTGATTATCATCAGTCCTTCAGATGATGAGCTTAGAGGAAAAACAGGTCTAGATACACACATAGTTATTCTGGCATGCAATTTGTGCTATATATTACTTATTAAAAGGGAGACACAATTTCTAGCATTTTCTAATTCAGACATTTCTCTAGCTACAAAAAGAGATTACAATCTTAATTATTCTCTTTTGGAAAAAGAGAGCCCCTCTTTTTAATTTTTTCCTTTAGCCTTGTTAAGTACAAGAGGGGACTTCTCGATTTACTGAGGTACTTTCTGTTATTACACATTTTGTTTTCTTTACAAACAATACTTTCAAGCACATATCTAGCATCTCAATTTTGTAAAACCATGGATACCAGAAAGCTCCTCCTCTTTCAAGAAGTTACTTGCCATCCTTTCTTTCTTTTATTGAAATAAATTTGCAGATAATTCAAAATTTTTGTCACAGCTGCTATTCTCATTAATAACATAGACTGCTTAATAAGAAAAATCTATAATTAGTCTTTATTGCATCGTAATTATTAGAATACAAACTGTCAGGTTCATTCTTCATGAATGTCATTGACTGGAAAAGAAGATTTGCAGAGATCATGGTATTGTTCACCTATCACAGTTATAAGCACTGAAAAAGGACCTGAGCAGTTTGAGTGTAGAACTCTCAAGACTCAAAAGACTTATGAAAGAATTATAACCACAAAATTTTCACCCTGATCAGAGTCCACGGTGTTGACTTCCACCATTTAATTTACCATACTTTCCTGAAGGACTGATATAATGGAAGTTCATTTGATTTCATATCCTCTCAGAGGCAGCTCTCAAAAGCTATTTATTACTATGTAAACACGGATTCAAGTCTCCTAATTAGCGATGACAGTACCTGAAAAGGTTCAGGTTCAATTGCGATTAGGGTCCAAAATCACATGTTAATCCTAACTGCTTGAAACTTCAAACTGGAAGGAAATGTAATGTGAAAGATTGCTCGTGGTGAGATTTTTCACACTTCTGCTTCTGTCCAGGGCGAAATTAACATTAAAACAGCTTTTCTCATGGTATTTTGGTGCTTCTAGATCTGACCACAGGCAAAATACTAAAAGTTAAAAGTAATTTTTGAAACAACTTGCAGAATCTTAAATAACATTTGGCTTTAGCAAAAGAATAGAAATTTAAGGCTTTGTCTTTCTTTTTCCTTTCTTTCTTATCTCCACCTTTCTCTTTCCCTTTCTTTCCTGTTTTTTCTCTTGCTCTCTGTCTCTTCATGTCCCAAGTTCCTTCAACCCTTTTCAAAGTTTTTTAAATGCTGCTGTTACTATAAAGATGAGTTCATCAAGGTGTGGAAGCAAGAACCTGAGATTTAATATGTAAATTATTTCATTGCCTTTAAAGAAATATTAAAATTCTTAAAGAAAACATGCGCCCTACTGAACTGGGTCTTATTTTGGTTCTGCAATGAATTCTGTTAATAGCATTAATCCTTTATAACTATCACTCTGGTAGCAAATATCCCAGCTAAATGCTAGTGCCATTTGGCTAGCCTAGCACTTACCTAAGTTACTTTTTTGCCCTAAAGATCTATTAAGGTTTCTTGTGCCTCCAGTCTGGAAAAACTTTCTCTTTTTGTCACATCTTTGTCAAAAGAGGAAATTAGGGCCTCATTATTACACTCTACAAGAATTTACTGAGCTCATATAAACACTGGTGAAAGCTTGTATGAAATTTCTCCAAGTGCCTTCAGGCAAAATTTGCAAGGCTACTTCTAGGAGAATAATTGTGTGGTCTGAAACAGTTAGTCTGATTTTCCCTGGGGCAACATGGGGGACATTCATATAAACTGCTCTGCCAGAGCAGCAGAGTCAGTAACTTCTAGGAGGAGGGCATCTGAGGACAGAGATTTCTACAAACCAGCACATTTGAAATTGGAAGAAGATCTGTCCACATCCCTTATTTCACTTTTCTAAATAGACGAGACTAGGTGTTCTCATCGCAAAAGGATGCAGCAAGAATACATTAAAGAAGACAAAATTCTGTGACACTGTGGAAGCAACATGGGTACCCAAGATGGTGAATGATTTTAATTATAGTCTCCAAAACTATTAACATGTAAGTTTACAATGTAGGGAGTCCTAATATGCTCTTAACATCTTTGTTGAAAAGTATTATTTAAAAATAAAACATCAAAACACGGTAAATCTCAGCAAAAATTTTCTGACAAAATGTTTTTTATTAGAGTATAGTAACTTGTGGGAAAAAAGTATCAGACTGACAGTTCTGGAAATGTCTCTGTCTGTCCACAAAAAATGTACTGCACAGGGAGAAGGAATAAAAGCTTTAACAGCAATGTTCCTAAGCTCTGATCTGAAGGGACTACCATCAGCCCATTATAGTCCTTGGCTGGTGACAAGGGTGCCAATTAGTACTGCCAAGTGCAATGATGGCTTTTCTGATGTGGATGCCTCACTGCTGGAAACTGGAACCATGAAACTCATTTCCAATAGCCCATTGAAGAGCCATCAGATGGTAACAACTTTTAGTCACAGACTTAGACTGGCATTGTACTGACAATGCAGAAATAAAAGACTCTACATCATATTTCCAATCCCAGAGCAATCCAGGTACCCCTCCATTATATTTCTAGGAAGGACAGACCTTACAGAGATTCACTGAGAAATCATAAAAAAGAATCTGACTGAAACTCTTTCTTTCTTTCTTTCTCAGATCACTGTGTTCAATCCTCATTTTAATAAGCTTTAAATACTTATAAGTGCTGTGTAGATGCAATGAAGATGAAAGAACGGTACAGACACATATGAAATCTTTAATTTCCATCTTAGCATTTATTTTCATGTGATTTAAAAGTATTACTTTAACACCTCACAATAACAATAGGGCAATAACATGAAAGAGAAATGGTGACTGTAATCCAAATTTTAAGCAAGTTATCTCACAGCCCCCAAACCACATTATTGACATGCAGTTTCCTCCCTCACAAGCAGGCCAGGGACACTAAGTCTTTTAAAAGAACAAACTATTCTCCAGATGTAAGAGTAATTGGAGACAAGAACTGTCAAGGGTCACCAACATTGCAATGTTGTATCATACCATTTATAGCCATATTTTACCATATTCCTCAGTAGAAAAAGTGACTTGGCCACACTGAAAAGATTTTCATGAAGATAAATTACCTTCTGTATGAAGCTATGTATGCATGTATATCTACATAAGTACATATAAATATTTGTGAGTGTTTTATGGCATGTGAGACAGAGATACTATATCTCTTGTTTCATTCATATATATATATAGACATATGTAAACCTTAGAGGTACTCCAAATTTGAAGGGATTTCATATGTGCTTTCCCATTAGTTTAGATGAAAGTGACCATTCATGGATTTTAAAAAGAATATAACTTGGCAGAATAACACCTTGAAACATCTTTTGTTTGTTTTAAACATGTCCTTGTCACATAAACACCCATAATGAGCAATAGTGAAAAATGCTCTGTGTGTAACTGTCTTTTTTAATTCTTCCCAGCCTACTATTAGTCAGACCTTTTATTTTTTTTTTAACAGATAAGCTCTATTATGCGAAACCATTCAAGATTAACAAAGGTTGTTTTTTCCTTTGATATAACAAATTGCAATATAAAGAATATCCGTTTATCATTGTACATTACTGTCAGATGTCTCAAGTAAATAAATACTTAAAATGTACTCACCTAAAGTAAGAAAAGATTTCTAGGCCACAGAGATTTAGGAAGATAAATCATAGTGTTGTTTAGTTTGGAAAAGACCTTTGAGATCACTGAGCTCAACAATTAACCCAACACTGCCAAGTTTACCACTAAACCATGCCCCACATTGACACATTCTTTAAATACCTCCAGGGATGGTGACAACCATTTCCCTCAGCGGAGTCTTCCAATGCCTGACAACTGTTCCATTAAGAAATTTTTTTTAATATTTGATTTAAACCTCCCCTGGGACCACTTGAGGCTATTTCCTCTCACCCTATATCTTTTTACTTGGGAAAAGAGAATATCCTCACCTTGCTGCAATCTCTTTTCAAGTAGTTGTAGGGAATGATAACATCTCCCCTGACACACAGAGGACAATCACTGCCCTAACCCCAATGGTTATGCTATGTCTAATACAAGCCACTCTGCCATTGGGTTTCTTGGCCACCTGGCCACCTGCCCATGCTGGCTTGTGCTCAGTTGCTGTTGACCAGCACCCCCAGGCCCATTCCTGCCAGGCATTTTCCAACCACTCTTCCTCAGCCTGTAGCCCTGCCTGGGGTTGTTGTGACCCCAGTGCAGGATCTGGCACTTAACCTTGTTAAACCTCGTACAGCTGGTCTTAGCCCATCAATCCGGCCTGTCCAGATCCCTCTGCAGATTTTCCTGCCCTCCAGCACATCAACATTCGCACCCAGTCTGGTGTCATTGGCAAATTTACTAAGGATGCCCAGGATCTCCTCAAGATACAAAACAGGACTGGCCCCAGTACTGAGCCCTGGAGAACCCCACTGTTTACCATACACCAGCTGGATGAGACTCCATTCCCCACCACTCTGGGCCCAGCCATTCAGCCTTTTACCCAGTGAACAGTGCATGAACAGCCAGTTTCTCCAGAAAAATGCTGCGGGAAATGGCGTAAAAGCCTTCAGAAATGTTCAGGTAGACAAGATCTACAGTCTTTCTCCCACCCACCAAGAGGGTGACCTTGTCACAGAGGATAAGGTTGACCAATCAGGACCTGCCTTTCAGAAACCCAGCCTGTCTGGACCTGGTCCCCTGGTAGTCTTGTACGTGTTGCAGGATGACACTCGATGTGATGTGCTCCTTGACCTTCCCCTGCACCAAGGTCATGCTGACAGGCCTGTGTCCTTTTTCATAGCTGGGCATCCCACTGGCTAAACTCCAGTCAGGTGGGCCCTGCCCAGTTGACCAGCACTGACAGTAAATGAAGGAGAGCAGCCTGGCGAGCTCTTCCACCAGCTCCCTCAGTGCCATCGAGTCAATCCCATCTGGGACCATAAATAGACTTGTTTGTGTCTAGGTGGTGGCTGCTGACCACTTCCCCCTTGGATTATGGAGCTTCATTCTGCTCCCTGTCCCTGTCTTCCAGCTCAGGGGCTGGCACCTGAAGAGCACCTGGTCTTACTGTTAAAGACTGAAGTAAAGAAGGCATTAAGCACTTCAGCCTTTTCCCCAGCCTTTGTCACACAAACAGTTGAAAATCAAAAGTGTTCATGACAAGGAATTTGGAAATAAAAGAGGGAAGAGCACATTTTCAAACAACTCTGTCAGACAATTTTTGGAAGTCAGACAATTACCATTTGGTTGTGCAATAAAGCCCACAGATGAATAAGTGTATTCATTAGAGCAATTTCACTGCTGCCCTGGCATGCAACCTGATCCTGAGGCTCCCATAACTTGATAGGACAAATACTGTTAAATTACTCTCCACTCAAAGCCTCTAAGCCATCAAAGCCTTTTTTTTTTTTTCTGCAGCAAACAAGCACAAAAAGATCAAAAAGTATTAGTACTTGCTGAAAAATGCACCGTTCCCTTTTTCTGACCAAAAAGAAAAGGAAAAAAAATTATCAAAGAATGAATCAACTCAGCATTCAGGTTTGCAATCACTCTAGGAAGCACTCTTTTCAATATCAGCTCCTGGTTCACAATCAAACCCACAGAACACATTTTTGAGCCTAAAAGACCTCCACTGAGGAATTTTGTTTATGTGAAGCTCAGCTGGAAAAACCAAGGTCTAAGTATAAGATACCAGTTGAAAGTCTAACAGAGAAAGGTTAAAGTAACGAGAAGAAATCGTGATCTCTGAAGACAAATCCAGAGCTCTTCCCTAGGCAGAGCCAGTGTCTGAATCCTAACACCATAGCAATTTATGTTTTGGACTGGTACCTGTGATGAAATGTGTTCTAATCTGTCCTGTTATACTCTATTATTCTATCACAGAGTGATTTTCTTTGGTTTTGTGGAATGAATCACATTGGCCCTCAGAATTCCACCCCCAATCAATCCAAGCTGTAAAGGAAATGGAATGTTTAATATTTATACGTCTATTACTTTTCAGGGGGGTTAAGAGAATCAAAATCAGAAGATTTCAAAAAACATCTCTTGCACAGAATTGATTGTTAAAACAGGTTGACCTTTTAAAGAAGCAGACATATTAAAAATGGGCTAGACTACAGGACGTATTTTCCCATCTCCTTGAGTGTATATATGCTATAAAGCAGAGGTATATACATCACTAAAGTTACCCTAGTCACAGAACAATATGTAAAAACTCAGCAGACCACCAACCTTTTCAGAGTAGAAAAAGCAAGTGCTACTCAGAGCAATGCCTCCTTGTGCCCATAAAGGCAACCTGGCTCAGAACTAGAAGCCACAGCTGGCTTCATACTTAGCAGAATCCTCTGTCTTTGCTGCCAATTTTCAAGTACTTGAAGTCTTGCCACTTGCTTTAATTTTTACTGAAACTTTGAAAAAAATATATAAAACCATATGCAGTTTGTGCCCAGATAAATAGAGGTCACTTTTACTGTGTGTTGGCCACCAGCATCACTACAGCAGAATATCACACCAGGGAGCACAAAGTTCTAATCTGACAATAAATTTTCACACAAATATATATCGTAGTATCAGTATCATCAGGATTTTCAGAAATTTGTGATTTGTAAGACTGCACCAGCTAATTAAGAAATGCCACTAGAATAGTCTGGGTTACTTAAAATATTTACAATTCTCTAAGGTTTCTTAAAATTAAGCCACAACATTTTTCAGATTTGAAGATGTGACATAAAAGAAGTTGATCCACTTCTTATACTTTTATATTTTAAGGATTTTACATTTTTGGAAATGGCACTATTTTTAACTGGATAAGCAAATGCATGATTTTTTATTTTTCCCTTCAGCAAAAGTCTCAGCCTGCAAAGACCTGATTTTGAAGCAGATTTTTTTTTCTCCAGCTGATATTTTGTCAAACTGTTTTTTTCCTTTATAGGGGTGTAAATTTTGGTCTCCTCTAGGCACACACTTGTAGAGCGCTGTGTGTCAGATGGGCAAAAAATTAAGACACTAAGGGGAGACCTTGAAGTACACTTAATTTGTGCAGACAAAATGGGGGTGGTGACTGCAGCTTTTCTCACTTTCCCTTGCTGCAAACGCACAAATATGCAAAAGAACACAGTGCAATGTTTTGGGTGCAGGATAGACAATCTGAAATGTGTCCCCATATGTACAAGAAGTACTTTGCAGATGTCTGAATCTTTTCTATTTACATGACAGATTGTAGAGACTCTGAAGAAGCTGTTGCTCTCATTTTCGTGAAATCTTTGCAATCTTCCTTTTTTTGGTTTTTTTTCTATTTTGCTATTTATTTAAAAAATCCCTCATTAACATAACTGGATCTTCAATGTTGTACCTGTACATGCTGTGAGAAAACCCCACACCCTGCAGAGCTCATGGTTGAGGCCAAGTGAGGCTAAGATTCCTGAGCAGATTGTTTTAGTGGCCTCTCTCATTGAAAAGCCTTATTTCTACTGTTGGATTTACCCTTCTGTAGCACCTCGCTGAACAAGAGATGTTTTATTCCCGTTTTGTAGAAGAGGAATTGAATCATGGGATTGCTTCCTTGCAGTTATGTAGGAAGTATGAAGCCAAAGAACTATTTCACCTCAGGGCTCCTGAAACTTTCCCCACGGACATCTCTGCCAATCCAAATGTGAATGAGTTCCTTGATTCCAACAGCTCTCCTTTCCCCTTCTCCCACAAAAGATGAGACATACAGCAGCACCTAAAAGAATATGAGGAAAAATGGCTACAAATTTCTGCAATAGCTCAGTACTTGTGCTGGGTCCACCTATTTAACTGTGCAGTGCTCTCTCTGTCTTGTCCACTCAGGCAAGCATTCTGTCTTTCCCTTTTTGTGTGTTCTCCCATTTTCTATTAAACAATATTGCCGTTAAGGTTGCTACCTCCAATACACGAACAGGCTCCTGCAACAAATAGATTTTTCAACTTGAAAGAAAAAGTTTCATTCAATTTAAAGTTTCACTTCATTCCCAAGTATTTCTTGACTAAAAAAAAAAAAA